>JAKSXO010000089.1:902500-1230000 GCA_024509115.1 Crotalus helleri
GGGGGAAGTGAGGAGGTGGAAGTGGAGGAGAAGGAGAAGAAGAAGAAGAGGAGGAGGAGGAAGTGAGGAGGTGGAAGTGGAGGAGGAGGAGAAGAAAAAGAAGAGGAGGAGGAGGAGGAGGAAGTGAGGAGGCAGAAGTGGACGAGGAGGAGAAGAAAAAGAAGAGGAGGAGGAGAAGGAGAAGGAGAAGAAGAGGAGGAGGAGGAGGAAGTGAGGAGGCGGACGTGGAGGAGGAGGAGGAGAAAGAGAAGAAGAAGAAGAAGAAGAAGAAGAAGAAGAAGAAGAAGAAGAAGAAGAAGAAGAAGAATTTGGACGGTTGAGAACAAAACGTTTAAATTCTGCCCTATTATATATACCATTTTAAGCCGGCTTTCAGATGGAGAGTTTTGAATCTTTTGTGTGTGTCGAATGTTTTCATTAGAGCATTTTTAGTGGCTCTTGTTCATACAGATGACATATAAAAGTGCAGCACATTCCATACAGTGAACCTTTGTTATAAACACAGTAAAAAAAAACCCCACAACACCCCATAATAAATGTATTGCTCATAAACCCAAACTCAGTTCGAAACACAAGCATCATAAATCTTAACATGTGTTGTGTTTTAAATTAGAATCAACCGAGGTCGGTGCGGCTGCAGATAAAGTTCACCCTGTGTGCATAAAAATAGGATTTCTTCATAATGAGGATAGGTTTGCAGAAAAAGTCCACACAGCTTAAACAGATCAAGATTGAGAAGTACCGATAGAACTTAAATCCTAGAAGGTGTCCAGATCCTCACATGACTGTATGCACACTAGATCAGTGTTGTTGTTGTTGTTAGTTGCGAAGTCGTGTCCGACCAATCACAACCCCATGGACAACGTTCCTCCAGGCCTTCCTGTCCTCTACCATCTTCTGGAGTCCATTTAAGCTCACGCCTACTGCTTCAGGGACTCTATCCAGCCACCTCATTCTCTGTCGTCCCCTTCTTCTATTGCCCTCCATCTTCCCCAGCATTAGGCCCTTCTCCAGTGAGTCCTTCCTTCTCATTAGGTGGCCAAAGTACTTGAGTTTCAACTTCAGGATCTGGCCTTCTAAAGAGCAATCGGGGTTGATCTCCTCTAGGACTGACCGGTTTGATTGCCTTGCAGTCCAGGGGACTCGCAGGAGTCTTCTCCAGCAGCATAGTTCGAAGGCCTCCATTCTTTGGCGCTCAGCCTTTCTTATGGTCCAACTTTCATAGCTATACATTGCAACTGGGTAACAATTCATTGGTAACAATTCTCTTATCAACATCTTAGAAGTTTACAGCACACAGTTCCGTGATTAGCTGTCGTTCCCATCACCTTTTTCTTTTTCAGCTTTCTGAGTTCCAATCACCCCATGTTTTTTCCAAGGCTAGGAGAACAGATGTGGTTTTCAAACAATACTATTTAACTAGCTGTCTCCAGTGACAGGAGAAAGAGAGGTGGGCTTAGGGACCCTTGCCAAAGGCTAAACATCCGTTTGCAGGCCCTGATCAGAAGTGATGACAGCCAACGGTTTGTCTATCTCTCTGTGTGTTTAATAAGCAACACAAGACACAAAACAGAGCAGCTAGACATGAAGTGTGAGGGTTGGCATCAACGCAAAAACGGTGTAAATCCTCTGTAGCTGTTAAGGCACATTTCTCCACGTTCAGCTGCGGTTTTAAACCTCAGAAGACCAAGACTGCTTTTTGCAAATGGCAGAGTGAATTATGCAGTAACAACAGAATAACAGAATTGGAAGGGACCTTGGAGGTCTTCTAGTCTAACCTCTAACCAAGCATGAAACTCTATACCAGGGATAGGCAACCTTGGCTCTTTTATGACTCGTGGACTTCAACTCCCAGAATTCCTGAGCCAGCGTGGCTGCTGTATACCATTTCAGACAAATGTTTGTCCAGTTTCTTTTTGGAAGCCTCCAGTGATGGAGCACCTATAACTTCTGGAGGAAAGTCATTCTACTGATTAATTGTTGTAACTTCAGGAAATTTCTCCGTTCTAGATTCCTGCTCTCCTTGATGAGTTTCATCCATTGTTTCTTGTCTCCAGGTGTTTTGGAGAATAGCTTGACTCCCTCTTCTTTGGGGCAGCCCCTGGGATATTGGAAGACTGCTATCATGTCACCCCTCATCCTTCTTTTCATTAAACTAGACTTACCCAATTCTCACAACCATTCTTCACGTTTTAGCCTCCAGTCCTGTAACTATCTTTGGTGTTCTTCTCTGCACTCTTAGAAGACCTGCACGAAGCAACGCCAGAGGCAATTACCTGGATAGCTGATCTGGATTTCAGTTATGGGACCATGCACAGGTTTTGTATATAATTATGTAGATTGTGTGTATATGCCTGCTTCTCTTTGTTATGTTCTCATCATACTCTAAATATACGTATTAGAGGGGCTGTCACAAAGAAGAAGGGCTCAACCTATTTTCCAAAGCGCCTGAAGGCAGGACAAGAAGCAACGGATGGAAACTAAGCAAGGAGAGAAGCAACCTGGAATTAAGGAGAAACTTCCTGACAGTTAGAACAATTAACCAGTGGAACGACCTGCCTCCAGAAGTTGTGGGTGCTCCATCACTGGAGGCTTTTAAGAAGAGACTGGACAGCCATTTGTCTGGGTCTCCTGCTTGAGCAGGGGGTTGGACTAGAAGACCTCCAGGGTCCCTTTCAACTTTGTTATTCTGTTACATTGTTAAATAAATTGCCCCTTTTCCAGGGAGAAAGATTTTCACTGGGAATTTAGTATGGACAAAGATGGTGATGATGGTGGTCTTCCTTTGCCTCCAGAAGTGATGAATGCTCCAACACTGGAAGTTTTTAAGAAGAGACTGGACAGCCATTTGGCTGACATGGTATAGGGTTTTCTGCCTGAGCAGGGGTTGGACTAGAAGACCTTCGAGGTCCCTTCCAGCTCTATTCTATTCTATTCTATTCTATTCTATTCTATTCTATTCTATTCTATTCTATTCTATTCTATTCTATTCTGTTCTGTTCTGTTCTGTTCTGTTCTGTTCTGTTATATTCTATTCTATTCTATTCTATTCTATTCTATTCTATTCTCAATAAAGATTCTATTCTATTCTATTCTATTCTATTCTATTCTATTCTATTCTATTCTATTCTATTCTATTCTATTCTATTCTATTCTATTCTATTCTCAATAAAGACTCTACTCTACTCTACTCTACCCTACCCTACCCTACCCTACCCTACCCTACCCTACCCTACCCTACCCTACCCTACCCTATTCTATTCTATTCTATTCTATTCTATTCTATTCTATTCTATTCTATTCTATTCTTTCCCCATTCTAAGCACCATTCCTTTATTTGCAAAATGTTTAACCAAACTCTGCAACTCAGGTCCTTACTTTGCACGGAGAACCGTGGATATTTCGGCCAAATTCTTTTGAAGTCTTGAAATATCAAAAAGCAGAAAAGTTCCAGAGCATTGCATTGTTTTTCTAATGAATATATTCTCAAAAAAGGAATGCCCTGTAACTCGGCACATCAGATGCATTTAAAAGAAAAAAGCTGACCTCCCCCCTCCCCCATTCCTGTACGTAAACTAATTTCTGACCAATAATGTTCAGAAAAAAATATAAAAGAGGCAACTTTGACCTCTAAAGTCTGGAAAAACCTGCCCCCTTGTTAAACCTTGCAAACTTTGAAGCTGGTCACAGTGGGAAGACCTTGAGGAACATGGAAAGAACCAACCTTTCCGTTCCAAAGGGAAAAACTAAAATTATGAACACCAGTTCTGTGAGGCAACAATTTTGAGTGGTGGAAGAGAACAACCGGCCTCCAGAAGCCGTGAATGGTCCAACATTGGAAGTTCTTAAGAAGAGACTAGACGGCCATTTGTCTGAAATGGTATACGGTAGGGGTAGGCCACCTTGGCTCTTTTATGACTGGTGGACTTCAACTCCCAGAATTCCTGAGCCAGCATGGGGGAACTATGGCCCCCTCATGATTCGTGGACTTCAACTCCCAGAATTCCTGAGCCAGCATGGCTCAGCATGGAAACCTCTCCCTTCCCCCTCAGCATGGCTGGCTCAGGAATTCTGGGAGTTGAAGTTCACGAGTCATAAAAGAGCCAAGGTTGCTTACCCCTGGATTAGGTAGAGCCAACAGGCCCAAAATCCCTAGGGTGCTTCTGTGGCTAATGAGGGGGTGGGTGTCTTTTCACTCCGCCCCAGACCTTGCTTATTAGGAAAGCCCAGGGCTGTGGAGTAGATGGTGTGTATATGCAGGGGAGAGAGAGAAAACTTTTTGAGGAAAGCAACGGAAAGTAGTTACAGTAGACTTGCCTGGAAGCAGCCAGTTAGAAATACCCCAATAGGTAGGAGTAGAGATCGCATTGTATTCAGACAGTGGGGGGATGATGGGGTCTGTAGTCTGACCCACCTGGAGAGGATTGGTCTACACCCAGGGTAGGCAACCTTGGCTCTTTTATGACTCGTGGACTTCAACTCCCAGAATTCCTGAGCCAGCATGGGGAAACTATGGCCTCCTTCATGACTCGTGGACTTCAACTCCCAGAATTCCTGAGCCAGCCACGCTGAGGGGAAAGGGAGAAGTTTCCAAGCTGAGCCATGCCGGCTCAGGAATTCTGGGAGTTGAAGTCCACGAGTCATGAGGTGGCCATAGTTCCCCCATGCTGGCTCAGGAATTCTGGGAGTTGAAGTCCACGAGTCATAAAAGGGCCAAGGTTGCCTACCCCTGGTATAGGGTCTCCTGCCTGAGCAGAGGGTTGGACTAGAAGACCTCCAAGGTCCCTTACAACTCTGTTTTCTATTCTATTACAGGCTCATTTTGCCTATGGCCAGCAATTCGATTCTCACCAGCTGAAGGTGGACTCAGCCTTCCATCCTTCGGAGGTCGGTAAAATGAGGACCTGGATTGTTGGGGGGCGGGCAAAATGCTGACTCTGTAAACCGCTTAGAAAGAGCTGTAAAACACTGTGAAGCACCATATGCGTCTAAGTGCTATTGCTATGAGTCCATTATGTAAACTCAGCCCATGCTGTGACTTATGGTTCTGCGTATCCTATGGACCCAGCAAATTGGAGCAGTTGAGTAAACTGCTGGCCCCATCCAGCTGTCTCAAAATGAGCCAACAGGTTTACTAAGAGTCCTTGAAGAATGGGCAAAACCTGGGAACCATTTCTCAAAAACAAAGGGAAGATGATCGTGTGCCTCCCTTTGCGTGTGTTTACAGGCAGTTCCTTATTTATGAGCTTCCCTCCGATGGGTTCACCATTTTTGGAAAACCCACTTTTTGTTACTACCGCTAGCAAAGCTTGTGAATGCAGCTGGCGCCCTCTGCTGGCTTCCTTTGCACCAACCGCTCCTGTTGGACAGTTCTCCGGTGTGGAGTAAAAGGCAAAAGCCACCCTAAGCAAAAATTTACTCCCTCGCTAAAAGGGAAAATGTTATTATTTATCAGCAGAAGCTAGGCAATGAAACCGAATCCCTCTGGTGCAATTTATTTGGCAACAGACAAATGGAGTGCGACCTTATTATTTATCAGCAGCTCCTTCTGAGGTGGGTGGAAAAAAAATATTTATATTTATAGCCTCGCAGCAGTTCAGCACTGCAGATAGAGCTGCTTCTGGTTGTTTCATAATGCCAGCTTCAGAAAGTCCAGCTGGATTGCGACCTGGGTTGGGCTGTTGACTGGTTCTTAAGAATCCTGCATCCAGTTCTGGTCACCATATTATAAAAAAGATGTTGAGACTTTGGAAAGAGTGCAGAGAAGAGCAACAAAGATGATCAGGGGACTGGAGGCTAAAACATATAAGGAACGGTTGCTGGAATTTGGTATGTCTAGTTTAACGAAGAGAAGGACGAAGGGGGACATGATAGTTGTCTTCCAGTATCTCAGGGGCTGCCCCAAAGAAGAGGGAGTCAAACTATTCTCCAAAGCACCTGAAGGCAGGACAAGAAGCAGCGGATGGAAACTAATCAAGGAGAGAAGCAACTTAGAACTAAGGAGAAATTGCTATCATGTCACCCTTAGTCCTTCTCTTCATTAAACTAGACATTCCCAGTTCCAGCAACTGTTCTTTATAGGAAAAAAAAAGCATATTTGGAACATGGATTGAGGGAGCAGATGGCATGTCTGAGAACCTGTTTATTTTGGCAGCTGTGGCAGAACAATCCAAGGTTAAAAATCAACATTTCAATCAGTAGCACGACTCCATAGGAAAACTGTCTCTTTCACGTAGCAATGAGTTGCAAGGAAGGACATACACTGCTAAGGGCCCAAGATTCAGTGCCCAGCAGCACTTGCAAAAAAAAAAAAAAAAAAAAAAAAGTCAGTAAAATTTAATCCTATGAAAAGCTGCTGGATTATTTAATTAGCAATGCAAGCAGGAAGACATATATCATTCATATGGAAAGATGATAGAAAATAATTTGTTTGATGTCTGTGGAAGGTCACCCTTCCTCACTCGCACCTCGCACTAGGTGCTAGGCAAATGATCTTCAGAATGATTTGGGAGGAGGAAGAGATAGAAGTGGAGATGGAGGCAGAAGTGGAGGAGGAGGAAGAAAAAGAAGAAGAGGAGGAGAAGAATAAGAATAAGAATAAGAGGAGGAGGAGGAAGTGGAGGAGGCGGAAGTGGAGGAGAAGAAGAAAAAGAAGAGGAGGAGGAGAAGGAGGAGAAGGGAAGAAGAAGAAGAATTTGGAACAAGGCTGCAAAGTTTCAGAGAACACAACTTTGCTCCTGTGAAGCTAAATCCTCCATTCTTCCTTGCTCTGAAACTTTCTTTGGACCACAGGAACAAAGAGCATCTTATTCCCCGTTGTGTTGATCCTTGGAGAAAACCTTGCTTGCTTTGAAAGGAAACGGACTGGTGTCATAACATGAAGGATTAATTCCCACATTCATCGTGACACTTCAAAAATAACCCATGCCTTCTCTTCGCTTAAGTATTAAAAACTTGTTTGTTTGTTTGTTTTTGGTGCTGGAGGCAGAGAACACCAACCAGACAGCTGTCCTTCCTTCAGTGGGTGGAAAGGGTACAGTTGATGGTGAGCAATGTTGTTTACTGTACCTGCAGGTGTTGTCTAAAATGATAAAAAACACGACTGGTGGGAAACGTAACCGTATTCCTCTGGCAACAGAACAATCAGAGTCAAGTCTGTTTTGGCTGGATAAAAGGGCTCAGCAAAGTTACCCAACAACTCACGTGCACCATAAGCCACGCAGCACATTTTCAGATGGGAACCACGCCCATACATATTTATTCCACCTCTCACTGGAGGTGTGTCTTATCACCTGGGAGATCGAGGTCTGCCCACAGCTAAGCAAACCGCAAACAGCCAAACATCTGTTGAAGCTGGTGCTGGGACAAAACAGCTGTTCCATTAACGCACGAGAACCATAACGCTAAAAACAATCCGATTCCTAAGATAGGGAGGAAGCAGGAATTGTGTTTGGATGACAACTCCCAGTGTTCCACACCATTGAACCACCTGGCAGGTGAGAAACAGGAATTCAAGAACATCTGGATGACCTGGAATACTCCCCAGTCCTGTAATCCTTTAAGGAGGCTACAGGTGTTATGACGTGATGGGCCTGCTTTTAAATATGAGTCAGTCTGGGCTTAGTCCATTTTCACTTAACTTCCAGAATATATTGGAATGGAAATGATGTTAAATGCATATAATTTAACGCAATGTAAAAGTGAATGGAGGCAGCGGGAGAGCTGGTTTCGATGAGCTGAATGGACTAAAATTTCAGTCAAATTTAAATTAATTTAACGGGGGCAGCCGGAGAGGCCTTCGGGAGCCGTGACATCTTGGCAAAATATTCTGTCCAAAATAGAGTAGCAAATCTTTTTATTATTTACCACGTTGGAGGTGGTGGCTGCATTTGGATATTACTGGGGAAGAAATTAAACTGACTTTGGTTCTTACGAGAAGCAGATTAATAACCCTTCTTTTAAAATGGCAAGAAAACCCCTTTCTTTGAAAATGTGTATGGGATGGTACATGGGAAACTTTTTGAAAGATTATAAATACACACACACATCTTTCTTTCTTTCTTTCTCACCTACATACCTATCTTTATCAATCAATCATCTATAATTATATATATATCTCATTATCAATCATCTATAACTCATTCTATCTATCTATCTATCTATCTATCTATCTATCTATCTATCTATCTATCTATCTATCTATCTATCTATCTATCTATCTATCTATCTATCTATCTATCTATCTATCCATCCCAGTCTGCCCTCTCTTTCTCTCTGGGCAACACCTGTGTGTATATGAGAATATATGCATAATTTATTTTATTTATTTTTTGTCATGCTTGTGCAGTGTACATTGGAGGTGGTTACCCTTTGAGAGCTGTATGCAACGAAATCTCATTTTAATATATGTTGATTAGTGTACATTTAAGATGACAATAAAGTTATTATCCTATCCTATCCTATCCTATCCCATCCCATCCCATCCCATCCCATCCTATCCCATCTTATCCTATCCCATCCCATCCACCACCTGCTGGTTGGGTAATTCTGGGAATTGGAAGTCCACAAGTCTTACAATTGCCAAGCTTTCTGGTTTAAATTGTATTAATCAGAGGGACAGTGGCGAGGATCCTGAACAAGAAACCAGGAGCGTATGAGTTTTAGGCCTTCTGTTTTTGAAAAGCTGCCTGTGTGACTTTGGACCAATCCCTCAGCCCAGCCCAACTGACAGGGTGATTGTTGTGTGGAAAATAGGAGGAAGGGCATTAGATATGTATCCGACGTGTGCTGGCTGAACATTAAGAGGATAAACATCTAATGAAAGGAAAAAAGGGGATTGGTTTCATTTTAATTTGGAGATTTCCAAAAACCAATTGAAAAGTTTTTTTTCTCTCTCTTCAAAATCTGGTTCTCACTCAACATCTAGATTCAGTTAGCTAAATAACCCAGCTTAATTATGCCACGTTTTGGGGAGGTAGTGACAGGACTTCCCAAATGAGTAATTGGTCTATTACATTCCCAAGAGCTTCCTTGCAAGACACCCACACCCGCCGTGAAACTATTCATAACATTTAGCATTAAAAGCGGCTTCATCTCAGCTGTCATTCCAGGTCTGGGTGCAAAGCACGATGTTCATGCTGCTCTGTGCATCAGGCTGCAATTGGCCCCCTTTCTCACTTCTGATGACCATTTTAATCACCATGCATCTGGTAAACCCACAGCCAAGTTCAGACGTAGATCCCCAATGCAGCTTAACTGCCACACCGACCTACATTTCAGTGTGGTGTTACACACTCAGGGGGTGTCTGCCCTATGATGCTGTTCTAGATAACAGAACAGTTAGAAGGGGGCCTTGGAGGTCTTCTAGTCCAGCTCCGTTCAGGCAGGAAACCCTACACCATTTCAGACAAGTGGCTATCCAGTCTCTTCTTGAAAACCTCCAGTGTTGGAGCACCCACAACTTCTGGAGGCAGGTTGTTCCACTGGTTAATTGTTCCAACTGTCAGGAAATTTCTTAGTTCTAGATTGGATCTTTCCTGGATGAGTTTCCATCTATTGCTTCTTGTCCTGCCTTCGGGTGATTTGGAGGATAGGTTGACCTCTTTTTTCTTGTGGCAACCCATCAAATATTGGAAGACTGCTATCATATCATCCCTAGCCCTTCTTTTCATTAAACTAGACATACCCAAATCCAGCAACCTTTCTTTGTATGTTTTAGCCTCCTGTAATCATCTTTGTTGCTCTTCTCTGCATTCTTTCCAGAGTGTGCTGATGACGTTACCTAGTTGGGTAATGAAACATCTGCAAGAAAACAAGCACTTTTGAGATAACTGTGACCTGGATGACTAAGAATCTACTTAGACACAAAGACTCCACAATTCTCCTCCTCTCTGCAAACCTCATTCCTGTCTAGCACTGATGTTATCATGAAATGTCTGCAACAAAACCACCCAGCTCAGAGAGCATCAAGGACTCTATAGTTGTTGTCCTCCTCCTCCTCCTCTGCTCTCCACAAACCTCACTCCCTTCTAGCACTGATGATGTTACCAAGTTGGGTCATGAAATGTCTGCAAGAAAACTACCCAGCTCAGAGAGCACCAAGGACTCCATAGTTGTCATCCTCCTTCTCCTCAAACCTCACTCCCTTCTAGCACTGATGATGTTACCAAGCTGGGTCATGAAACGTCTGTAAAAAAACCACCCAGCTCAGAGAGCACCAAGGACTCCATAGTTGTTGTCATCCTCCTTCTCCTCTGCTCTCCACAAACCTCACTCCCTTCTAGCACTGATGATGTTACCAAGCTGAGTCATGAAACATCTGCAAGAAAACAACCCAGCTCAGAAAGCACCAAGGACCCCTTATTTCAACTCTGAGCTACAAATATTCTCCTTTATCGCTAAATGCTGGATTTCAGCAAAAATGCCTGCAGAAAACAATTGGTTCCACAAACAAACAAACAAACAAAAAAAGGCTTATAAAATCTGGTCAGTCATGTGAAATCTTCCTTACCAGTCTCATGATTTACGACCCTTAATGAGCAGGTTCCACTACTGGCATAGGTGGAGGACTTACTTGCATGACAGCTGGGTAAACATTTAATTAACGAATCACACAATTATCGTGGCTCTGACAACCTACACGCCCAAATCGCACAATTATTGTGGCTCCGACAACCTACACGCCCAATGAGAAAAACCCACTGCTAGACAAGAGTCTCATACAAAACAGTGAAGCCTTTTATTGTCTTTTATTGTGGCGGCTGGAGGCCCCCAAAAAATCACCTCACGATGCTTTTCAAGAATTCTCTCACCACTCCAGAACAAAAGGATCATTAAAAAAGACATAGTTTTCATACAGGACTTGAGCAAAACCAGGTACATTTCATTTTATTTGTGGGGGAGGGGGGGTTTGTCATAGTTATAAAGGTTCTAGATCTCATTGGCAGACCTTAACACGAACATTTTACCTGATTAAAAAAAGCACCGGAAAAAGTCATCGCCATCATGATTTACGCAGGGCTCAGAATAGAGAAAAACAAGGATTAAAAGCAGGAATGTCAGAACTTTGTCAACTTTTGTGGACTACAACTCCCAGAATCCCCTAGCCAGTGTGGCTAGCTGGGGAATTCTGGGAGTCGAAGTCCACAGATCTTAAAAGTTGCCAAGGTTGGATAGGCCTGCTTTAAAGCCTCAGCATCGATTCCTCATTTTTGCGAACTACTGAGACTCAAGGAGTTGTGTCGTTGTGTCAAAGTGTGTGGCTGATGGAAGTCAATTAACAGGGCAGTCCCTGAAGGAAATAATCGCCATTGCAATGTGATCACACGTAATTTAAGAAGAATAAAAATAACCAACACCATCTCCTGCACGTTATACAGCTCCTAATTTTCATTTTTCCCTCTGATTTGACTGCCATGTTCTGACTGCTGGATGACTTATGGACACGAAGCATTACAATTCATTAAACTGTCATTTTTAGGAGACCGGCAACCACACAAAGGCCTTGTTTGTCAAGAAGCAGATTGGCACCTACTGCCCAGCGCCCTCCCGCTTTGGCCCGTCTCTCCATCTTGTGAGAAAAAGAACGTGTGAATGTGTCACAGGACCACCACCACGCCTGCTGCGTTCCTGAATTTCCATCGAGAGAGGTAGAGAAATCAACGGAAAGCAACGTCTATCGATGGCGAAGTGTGAACTGGGTGTGACAGGAAGCGCTAGTGTAAGAAAAGAGACACACAATTTCTCATTTTCGATGGTCTTAAGAGCCACTTTAGATGCCACCAAAGTTGGGCTCTCATCTTTAAGCCAACTGACGTTGGGCACTTGCTGTGGAGAAGATCTTGATGTTCTCCTGAGATGTTAAAATCTTTGGACCTTCATCCTTTAACAGCCAACCTTCTCCACCCCCCTCCCCCCAAGGTTTTCCAGCTGGATGGACTTCAATTTCTCAGCCAGAAATAAAGCCCACCTGCAAGAATCGTAGGACCCAATTCCATGCGTCTGGAAAACCTCTGGGTCTTGCACCAGATCATTTGTGCATGAGTGGAGTATGGAAAGGAAAACATCTCCTTGCTCTATCCATTTCACTGAATTTCCGGCATCCAAAGTAACAGGAATGCCAGCATAGACCCATAATTCTATTTTTTTTTTTTTTTGCTAAGTGCAAATTTCACATTCTGGACATATTAGAAGCTGCGTTGAAAGATGATCAAGAATAGATTTGGGATGGTGTTTTTCCTCCCCCCTATTTCCCAGGGTTTGATTTCAATCACCAGGTACAAAGGCTTGACAACTGCGTAGGAATATAACGTGTCTTCCTTTGCAACGGTTAAGACACCCCCATCCCACCCACCTACCCCCAAAACACAAAGGCATTGTAGTATTTTTTTTTGTTTTGTTCATTTCTATACATACTTCTTCCAGCTAAGGATACACACAAGCTTTTATTCTTATATTCAAAGTTTTCACACTATAAGGCTATTAAAAATGCTGGTATGTTCTGTAAATGACTAAGCTGGTCTTCTGAAATAAATCTCAGGAGACCTTCAACTTGCTTTCGTTTTCCCAAGACCGCCAAGAATGTTTTTCCAAAGGGATGCAGGATCGGAGGAAGGAGACCCATCACCATAAAAAACAAACAAACAAACCCTGTACTTTATAAAACTTCAGAGTTGTGCCTTTGAAGACATTCTTTATCCATGAAGCTAGAAATCACCTTTATTCTACCTCCGCTCTCTTCGGACTTTCAATACATGGAATCAAGCCAAGATCCACGAGTGTCCTTCATTCTATGCCTGTGCATGAATGGCCCATGCGCTTGCTCACACACCCACTGCTCCTATGCTATGAGTTAATGGGCTTGGTGGAAGGAGGCACACGTGGGAATGGACTCGCCCTGAAAGATTTCCTCCACCAGCCAAACCCACCCTGTCTGGGAGTGAGGTTGTGACCATGACTGAATTCTGGTGGATCTTCTGATTGTTTCGGAGTCTCCACCTGCTCCTAAGGCTAGTTAAAGGTGTTCTGGAGCGTTTCACCTGGTTTTGAGGAAGGGAAGGAACTAGGATTCAACATTCCTATCGTCCACAAAAGGAGAGTCCACGCGTGGCCACTTTTAAGACTTGTGGACTTCAACTCCCAGAATTCCTCGGCCAACATGAGAGTTGAAATCCACAGCTGTTAAAAGTTGCCAAGGCTGGACACCCCGGATCTAAAGGATGGGAAAAGGAGAGCAAGCAGGGAATCAGCTCCGGTTCCTCTCCTTCCAACACGCTAGGTGTCTCCTCAAAGCGGTTTTCACAGGTGGTCCAAACCTCCAGGAGATACCCTGAAATAATTCAAACCTTTCATGCTAGATTTTGCTCAATTCCTACTAGTACCAGTTCTAGTTCAGAAGCAAAAGATGACCACACTAGATTGTAATTTGAGACTCACACTATTCAATATAGGGTGGGTTTTCCCCCCCCCCTTAATTTTTTTTTTTAAACTTTCAGGAAAACTCCAAATCTTGACCAGTCAACTCAAGAAATCTATTTGCCTACTTTAGGGACCGTCTGGGTCCAACTGCACCCAGAAGAGCAGATCCTCAAAACCCAAAACATCGCGAAGATGACTGTGTATTTTACATTCAACTCCCAAACAGAATCCCTAAGCGTCATTTGCCCAGTCACATCAACTGTGTTTCCAGGTTATTACAGAAAGAATTGAAGCTTTTGTTTTTAAAAAGAGGAAGAAGCACATCGCTCTGAAATTTCATGGCGAGGACAGAATTTCTGCTCTTTGGCATAGCTCAAACTTAGCCGCTTTCAGCCTGCTTGAATGTCTTTCCCCAAACGGCCACCTTTTTGAACAAAGCATTTATCCGTTATTTTAGGATAAAATAATGCTCTGCATAAAATGGTCTCTTATGCTTCCTCAAAACGACAAGAGATGCTACAGTCTTCCCTGCCTCCATTTAGTTCGAGGCCTGTACACGAAGCAACCAAGAAAAGGGGTGTGCAAAATAGTTCATCTTGAAACAGGCCATTCTGTTTTGGGGGGAAAAGCCTGCATTCTCTACTTCTTGACATCATACATCTTTTTAATCTGCCAAAGCTATTTCACAAAGCACGGCCACCTTGCAACATGAAATCTGTTTTGTGAAGCACCTGGGAAAAAAATTTCCCCAAGCAACGAATCAGCCGGAATCAACTAGATCACCTATGCTAGGAACAGCACCAGTGGATCAAAAGAGACACCCTACACCAGGGGTAGGCAACCTTGGCTCTTTTATGACTCGTGGACTTCAACTCCCAGAATTCCTGAGCCAGCCGTGCTGAGGGGAAAGGGAGAGGTTTCCAAGCTGAGCCATGCTGGCTCAGGAATTCTGGGAGTTGAAGTCCACGAGTCATAAAAGAGCCATAAAAGAGCCCCTGTCCTAAACCTTGCAGAAAGAAAACGCTTGCTCACGTTGTAGTTCCATATTTCGAATGAGGAACAGACTACAAGACGCAAGGACAGTATCTTAAATTTCCTCCCCCCACACAAGTTTCTAGATCTTATGATCTTGAAGGAAGTGTCTGGACAATGTTTGAGGAGGTTACAGTACTTAGTAAGACAATTTATATCTTGATAGGAGCTGAAAGGTCTCTTCAATATATGTGCTAGGATCAAGCAAAGAAAATGATTCATTTCATGCATGCTCAACACCCGAAAGGTTCCAGCCCAACGGAAGAAAACCTTAGTAACTGTCCGGGTTTAGAAATCCTGGTTATATATGCAATTAGGGAATTCCTAACGCAGCTGAGGCACATCAGAAATGGGTGAAGGGCTAAGGACTGCTCTTGGGAGATTTTAACAGTGGCCTAAAGCTCTAAATAAAATCCGTAGGGTTTAATTTGTTCATATTCCCAGTTGCAATGCATGTGAAAGTTGGACCATAAGAAAGGCTGAGTGCCAAAGAATGGAGGCCTTTGAACTCTGGTGCTGGAGAAGACTCCTGCGAGTCCCTTGGACTGCAAGGCGTTCAAACCGATCAGTCCTAGAAGAGATCAAACCCGACTGCTCTTTAGAAGGCCAGATCCTGAAGTTGAAACTCAAGTACTTTGGCCACCTAATGAGAAGGAAGGACTCACTGGAGAAGAGCCTAATGCTGGGAAAGATGGAGGGCAATAGAAGAAGGGGACGATAGAGAATGAGATGGCTGGATGGAGTCACTGAAGCAGTAGGCGTGAACTTAAATGGACTCCAGAAGATGGTAGATGGTAGAGGACAGGAAGACCTGGAGGAACGTTGTCCATGGGGTCGCGATGGGTCGGACACGACTTCGCAATTAACAACAAAAAATTCTGGGGAAGATAAAGAAAAATGTCCCACCAGGAAAAGCAATGGAAGAGAGGTGGTGAAGATGGACAGTTATTCCATTATCTGGGATGCTTCGTTTTGGATTCCTGGGTCAAACAGGGCTGGATTTATGACCTCAGTGGGCCTCTCTTAAAGACGGATTTGGTAGGCTTCCTGGTTCTGAACACAAGGATGCTGGAAGCTTCTACGGCAATTTGGAGAAAGAAAAAAAACTTCCTGCCCCACCACTGAGGTGCAAGAAAACCATCTCTTCTACAAGGAAGACTGGAGGTGTCCCTCTCTGGAGCACTACTGATGGCGGAGCGCATAGAGCTCAGTTAAAAAAAAAGGATATGTCATACATCAACCCTGACTGCTCTTTAGAAGGCCAGATCCTGAAGTTGAAACTCAAGTACTTTGGCCACCTAATGAGAAGGAAGGATTCACTGGAGAAGGGCCTAATGTTGGGAAAGATTGAGGGCAATAGAAGAGGGGGACGACAGAGAATGAGATGGCTGGATGGAGTCACTGAAGCAGTAGGTGTGAATTTAAATGGACTCCAGAAGATGGTAGAGGACAGGAAGACCTGGAGGAACATTGTCCATGGGGTCGCGACGGGTCGGACACGACTTCGCAATTAACAACAACAACGTCATACATGTAGAAATTCCAAAGCTCAATTCCTCGTAAGTCTTATTACGGTATCTTAGTGACAAAAATGGGAAAAGCCATGATCCAGAATTAGGCATCTGATGAAGGGAGCTCACTAAAGCTTATGCCTTTTAATATATATATTTATACATATTTAATTTGGAAAAAGTGCTACCACAGAATCCTTCTGAATTTTTCTACCCAAAAGGACGATCCACAGACAACATTAACCATAGTCTGCATCTAACTGGAAGATAAACCAACTCCTTAGGAAAAGACGGATGGACCCGCGTTAGTTCACCCCACCTTAAGTGGGCTTCACTCAACCCAGCTCTTTTTAAGGTTGTGGCTTTGCCACGATTTGGAGAGAGAACATCCATGGACCACAGCAGCGAGTGCAAAAAGAACAGGAAAATGATGGAAGTTTCAAGACGGGATGTTCCTCCTTAGAAGCCAACCACAGGTCCCAAAGCTAAGTTAGAAAAGCAACTAGCTGGATGTTCCAGATAGAGACCACGTGAAACAGCTCTGCAGACGTAAAGGCTCTCCAAAATCTAGAAAGCATCTTGAAAAGTCAAGTCAATATATCTCGACGGCAGGACTACTGTGTGCACAAAAATGGAAGGACATTTCGATTCCCACGATGGACGGAGGGCTCCAGAAGTTGACGGAGCTGGCAGAGATGGCCAAATTGACTGTTTTGATTAAAGAAGTTTTGTTTCTACATGGAAACCGCTTCTGGACTTTGTGCTTGAGGTGGAAAAGAATGAAACTTGGATTCTGGGTTCCACTGATTAGACTGATTTGTTGTTACAGAAATGGCTAGTTTTTACTATTGTGAAAAAGTACTAAATTGAGGCTCGACGTTAATACTCTATTCCAGGGGTCTCCAACTGTGGCAACTTTAAGACTTGTGGACTTCAATTCCCAGAATTCCTCAGCCAGCAAAGCTGGCTGAGGAATTCTGGGAGTTGAAGTCCACAAGTCTTAAAGTTGCCAAGGTTGCAGACCCCTGCTATTCTACTGCAATAGGGGAAGTCAATCTCTTTTTTTCTCCTTTTTTCTCCCCATTGTGTCCTACTATTTGCTTTGCAGTTTCTATTTTACTGTACAACTTAATGTTATTAAAAAAAGGAAGAAAAGTCAGCCAAGAGTTTATGCAGGTGACAATGTTCTACGATGCTTCGCAACCTACAAAGAGCTAAATCAAACTATACGCCAGGTTCTCCTCTCCCCAACTGCTGAGTCCTTGTCTTCTAAAACGACACGATCCCTGTAGGTGTCAAGGCAGGTGGCAAAACTCTTCCATCACTTATTCACTGGTCCTTTTAGCATCACCAACCAAACGAGCATCCTTCATCCAGAATCTAAGCCCGTAATTCTCTTTCTGGGACAATCGGATCATCCCTTAATAATGCCAAAGCTGACGGATGACATCTTCTTTTTTTTATAAGTTTAAGGTTCTCCACTTTCAATCTCGTAATTCCCTTTTTTTTCCCATAGAGGATCCCAGAGATGACTGTGGAGGAACGTCAGACCGGCTGACAAAATTGGATTTAAACCCAGGATGGGAAGGCTATGTTATAAAGCAGTGGTTCTCAACCTGTGGGTCGGGACCCCATTTGGGGTCAAACGATCCTTTCACGGGGGTCGCCAAACAACGCAGTCCGCCATTTTTCCCCCCTTTTCCTTAGCTGTGCTACTCCCTTTTATTCTATTGGCTTTCGAAAGCCAATAGAATAGACTCTCTTGAATAGAGTCTAAATCTATTGGCTTTCAAAAGCCAATAGGAATTGTCCAGGCTGTCTCTGCCCTGCTGAGCCCGCCAAAAGTCCCATTCTGCAAACGGTGCTGCACCAGTTGAGTAGTCCTCGACTTACGACCGGTTGAGTAGTTCTCGACTTACGACCGGCGGGGGGGGGTCGCGGCATTAAAAAGGTTGAGAACCACTGTTATAAAGGAACTTAAAATGGCTTTGCCTTCAAGTCTCTTGGCTGTGGGAGGAAGGAGAAACGAGCTTAGGCTTCTCTTATCCTGTTAACACCCAGGACAGGACTTCGAACACCAGGGAAGTTTCTTCCATAATTATTCTTCCAACCACAAGCCCAAAGGATGCAGACAAAACCCACCTCTCCAAGAAAATGAGAAGGCCACTAACCTCCTTGTCCACTTTTGAACTTTTACTGGATGGGTTTATTCCATTGGTTTGGGTAAAACGTTTCTTATTTTTCATTTCCACATTTCATTTCTTGCCGTTCTGCCCCCAGCTCTCAATATTTTCATCAATCCCCCTAAAAAGCAGTCCTTCATGAGTTCAACTGCAGTTGACAAACTGGGTTGACTCAGGAGATCTAGTGGCTTAACAGAAAGAAGCCTTGGGCTGGTTTGGGGAACAGGAGATGGCTATATATATATATATATTATAAAATTTGGATTGCTAACAAAGAATTAAGGGAGAATGGGATAGCTATTTCGAGTTTCTTAACTCTCTTCAGCCACACTTACCCTTCTGAGATTCGAGCCTGGGCTATGTGCATGTTAGGCAGCTGTATTAACCTCTAGGTTAATATATATATATGTGTTTTGATATATATTATATATATATCAGAACACACCTCCACCCAATCAGAACACAGCCAAGCTCCCACCCAATCAGTTCATACCCCCACTGGCAGTTAAAAGGAAGAAACAGCTAAGACCACACATTGCTCCTCAAAGCACGAAGCTGAAAACACCAGCCTGAAGATGACGAATGGGACTTTGTCGAAACGTGGCCAAGACACTTCCAATTTTACGCGGGAGAAAACCCGAATAACCAAAGATCTACATATATAAATTTATATATATAAATTAATTGGCTCACTGTGATAAGAGGATAGACTCAACATGAGAGGCTGTAATCTGTCTCCCCAGTCACCAGGACTGCAATGCGACAGTCCTGGTGACTTGTGAGGACGTAAGTCTCCTCACCCACAAGGAGTAGGTGAAGAAGTATGTACAAAAGTGCATTGCACACACATTGGAGAAAGTTGTAGAACTCAACAGTCCCTCCCTGTAGATCGGGCGTGGGCAACTAAGGCCCCTTTTACGATCTGTGGACTTCAACTCCCAGAATTCCTGAGCTAGCCATGCTGGCTCAGGGATTCTGGGAGCTGAAGTCTACAGGTCGTAAAGGGACCATAGTCGCCCACCCCTTGCTCTAGGTCAGGGGTGGGGAACCATGGTGCTTTTATGACTTGTGGACTTCAACTCCCAGAATTCCTGAGTCAGCCATGCGTTCTCCCCCCCCCACCTTTGAGACCTTCTGACAAGCAAAGTCAATGGGGCAGCCATGCTGGCTGAGGAATTCGGGGAATTGAAGTTCACAAGTCATAAAAGGGCCATGGTTCCCCATCCTTGCTCTAGGTCACGGGTAGGCAACCTTGGTTCTTTTGTGACTCGTGGACTTCAACTCCCAGAATTCCTGAGCCAACATGGCTCAGCTTGGAAACCTCTCTCTTTCCCCTCAGCGTGGCTGGCTCAGGAATTCTGGGAGTTGAAGTCCACGAGTCATAAAAGAGCCAAGGTTGCCTACCTCTGGCCTAGGCCACTGTCTGACTCGTGGACTTCAACTCCCAGAATTCCTGAGCCAACATGGGGGAACTATGGCCCCTTCATGACTTGTAGACTTCAACTCCCAGAATTCCTGAGCCATCATGGCTCAGCTTGGAAACCTCTCCCTTTCCCCTCAGCATGGCTGGCTCAGGAATTCTGGGAGTTGAAGTCCACCAGTCATAAAAGAGCCAAGGTTGCCTATCCCTGCTCTAGGTCCATAAAATGGAGATGTGAAGAGGCTTTATTTAAAAATATTAATTCCACGTAGTCAATACTGAACTTTTACAAAAAATGACTCTCAGATAGACACTTCAAGACAAAAAAAAAAAAAAAAACCTCCAGAAAAGGGATTTTCTCAGCTTCTTCCTCAAAACGTCCGAACCTATGGCAGCCAACGATACCCCACAAAATACCTCCAAATCAAGTGCCATACCGTACCCTCAGTAATTCCCGCGTCCCATTCCTGTTTCCAGAAAGACCTCCTTCACACACAACTTCCTAAATTTCCCTCCGTTTTCTCGTCAAGAGAGACCGCCTTTCCCGTCTCCAACTTCAACGTCAACCCGCCTTCTTCTGCCAGACATCCCAAAAGTCATAGTTATCAAATCGAAGGGGAATTTTATGACTTTATGGGCTAGCACCACAAACCCGCGCAAAGAGGAACAGCCTACTCGCTGGAAGGCTGGTGGGGTGGGGTGGACAGACCGTGACGCGTTCGAGACACATCAGAATTGGTGGATCCATCTCTACAGACCAGGTGATGTCTCGCCTCCTGTCCTCCTGTCTAAGCGTCACAAGCCTTGCCAAGAAAGGATGACTCAACAATCTTTTCAAATGTGAACGCCAAACAAGCATAGCACAACACCTCTCGTACCTCAACTAACTCAGCTCCACGGTGTATCTCGATCAGGGGCCTTCAAACTTGGGCCTTTTATGACTTGTGGACTTCAACTCCCAGAATTCCTCAGCCAGCAAAGCTTTGCTGGCTGAGGAATTCTGGGAGTTGAAGTCCACAAGTCATAAAAGGCCCAAGCTTGAAGGCCCCTAATCTAGATTGATCTCTGCCCAGAAGAAGTGGGCTTAACTCCAGGCCTGCCAACCCAATGGCATCTACTATAGTTAGTTCATGCCTTAATCCAGTGTTTCCCAAACTTGACAATTTTAAGGCATGAGGACTTCAACTCCCAGAATTCCACAGCCAGCAACGCTGGCTGTGGAATTCTGGGAGTTGAAGTCCACATGCCTTAAAATTGTCAAGTTTGGGAAACACTGCCTTAATCCACCAACCCATCCATCAGTTCTCCAGTGAAAAGAGAACGCTCCGGAGTTATTGCATTGAAAGTTGATGTTGTTACAAAGAGTTTTTGACAAGGTGAATATCTGGGAAAAGAAAGGAGAGGGGTGGGGTGAACCGCCGTCATTTCAAGCCTTTGAAACCAACAAAGGGGGGGCAACTCCCAGTTTTCCTTGCTTGGGACAATTAAGAAAAAAAAGGGAGGGGGGGAAGTTGTGATAAAAATGTCCTCCGCAAAC
Source organism: Crotalus helleri (assembly GCA_024509115.1). Taxonomy (NCBI): domain Eukaryota; kingdom Metazoa; phylum Chordata; class Lepidosauria; order Squamata; family Viperidae; genus Crotalus; species Crotalus helleri. Next base: position 923,600 of record JAKSXO010000089.1, read on the forward strand.
TTCAGAAGTCAAGCCCTGTGCGTTTTTTTTGTGTGGGGTGAGGTTCGTCTTCCCCCACGGGTGAGATCCAGCAAGGGGGCACAACATCACGGAGGTTACATGATGCAGCATTTATTCTTGTGGTTCTGGGGATCCTTGAAACGCAGGCGCTGCTTCGGCCGGTATTTCTCCAAATAGGTCAGCTGCTTGCTGTTGATGGCGCCTCGGCGTTTCCTGCAAAGAGGAAGAGGCAGGAAACATGTTGTGTGCTCCTCAAAATGTCTGAAAGTGATCTTTCCATGTAGGGAGGAGAGATTTTGGTCTAGGGGTTAAGGCAGGGGTCCCCAACGCCTAGTCCTTGGACCGGTACCGGGCCGCGGCATGCCAACAACCGGTCTGCACAAACAAGCAAAGCCCCATCCGTGGGATGCAGACAGCACACAAAACCACACATTCTCCGATCCGTGGAAAAACCTCTCTCCAGGGAACCCGTCCCTGGTGCCCAAAAGGTTGGGGACCTCTGGGTTAAGGCACCAGGCTGGAAACCGGGAGATGGTGAATTCTAGTCCCACCTTAGACGGGCAAGCCAGCTGGGTGACTTTGGGCCAGTCACCAGGAGACAATGAGTTCTAGTCCCTCCTTATGCATGGAAGCCAGTTGAGTGACCTTGGACCAATCACCAGGAGGCAGTGAGTTCTAGTCCTGCTTTAGGCATGAAAGCGGGCTGGGTGGTTTTGCACCAATCACCAGGAGACGGTGAGTTCTAGTCCCACCTTAGTCATGAAAGCTGGCTGAGTGACTTTGGGCCAATTACTAGGAGACAATGAGTTATAGTCCCGCTTTAGGCATGAAAGCTGGCTGGGTGACTTTGGGCCAATCACCAGGATGAGATAGATGGAAAATTGCCATTAAGAGAAATGATAAAGTACTTTTGAATTATATTTTAATTAACAGGTGATGTTTTGAAAGCATTAACTAATACTATTAACTGGCTGAGTGTGATGACCTGTGTACAATTCTATGAAGAAACATTTTTACAAGAAGTGCCAACTGAAAGTCACAAATGGTGTAAGATATTACATGTGTAGGGGAGTGTGGTTTTCTGCACATTGTATAAACTTCCCTTTTTCCTATGTGTGTGGTCTCAAGATATGAATTTCTCTCTTTTAGTGTGTTATAGGTAGATAAGAAGTCATCTATTAGGTTAAGCGTGGGCGGCAAGCTGTATAAAAATGACACCCTCAGAGTAACTCAGGGTTCAGAATCTGTCATGTGAATGCTCTGAACCATTGTGCACAAATAAAGCCTGTTTTCTCCAACCCTTCGTGGTCTTGTCTTCTGATGTAAGTATCGTGGTTTTTTCCACAACAAGGAGACCATGAATTCTAGTCCCTCCTTATGCATGAAAGCCAGTTGAGTGACTTTGGATCAATCACCAGGAGACAGTGAGTTCTAGTCCCGTCTTAGGCATGAAAGCTGGCTGGGTGACTTTGGGCCAATCACACTAGGAGACGGGGAGTTCCAATCCACCAGCTGATCTTCCTGCTTAAGGGGGGGACTAGAACTCACCGTCTCCTGGTGATTTATTAATTAGACTTGTTGGCTGCCCATCTTGCCAAAAGCCCAACGTCATCCAAATCATCCACCTGGCTTTCATCTTAAGCCGGGGCTATAACTCACCGTTCTCCTGGTTTCTCGTCTGATGCCTGAACCACTAGAACAAACTGACTCCAGGCAACAACATGGACACTTCCATGCGGATTTCTTGGCATGAGTAGGAAAGTGATCCTCCCCCCATGTCTTCTTTTGAGTTGGAACTTTTAATCCAGGTCGTTAAGTACCTTTTGGGAGGATCCATTGTAACTTAAAATGGTGACTACGCAACTGGTCGTTAAGTTGAGGACTACCTGTTCTTGGCGCCCTGTAGGCATCCACAAGAGTTTATTGTGATGCCAATAATTTTTGACTCTTCCAACACAATTTGGACCGCGTGCAGGAATGAACGGGTCTCCTGCTTCCAGTTTAGAAGCAAGCCTGCTTGGAGAATTAAGATTATAAGCTGTTTCCAGGGCTTAAGATAATGCATTTATTGCGATTTTGTTCAGAGTTGGGGAAGGAGGGATTTGAAGCACCTCCCCTGTCTATACTCTGAAGTGGTACCACCCAGTGGGAAAGATTCCTGCCAATTGTCTATGGAGGTTCTCAGTCACCCAGGTTGTGATTGTCCCAAAGGTGCTTTTTCGGGAAGCAACTGGACTTTCTTTGTTCTTCTTGGAAGACTTTTCGCTTCTCATCCAGGAAGATTCTTCAGCTCTGACTGGATGATGGGGAATGGAAGGATTTATATTCCTTGCCGACAACTGGTCATTTGCATTCTTTTAGAGAGTCTTTGAGGCCACTTGAAGGTTTATCCGTGTCCTCAGGGTCACTTCAACAGTGAAGGGACCCAGGGCAGAAAACATCCTGCAGGCAAGAAGGCTCCACACCCATTTTCACTACTCAGGTGACCCTGAAGACATAAACCTCCAGGTGGTCTCAATGCCTCTCTAAAAGAATGTAAATGACCAGCTGTCTGCAAGCAATATAAAGAGTGGCCTTTGTTTTTTAAATGTGGATGGACTGCTGAATCTTGTCCTGATGGGTTTGTTCTCCTATGCTGTAGCCTGCAAGTGGCCTCAACGACTCTCTAAAAGAATGCAAATGACCAGTTGTCTGTAAGGAACATAAATATAAATATAAAGAGTGGCCTTTGTTTTTTAAATGTAAGCGGACTGCTGAATCTTGTCCTGATGGGTTTGTTCTCCTATGTTGTACCCTGCAAGTGAGACTCACTAAAAGAATGCAAATGACCAGCTGTCTGCAAGGAACACAAATCCTTTCTAAATATAAAGAGTGGCCTTTGTTTTTTAAGTGTAGGTGTCCTGATGGGTTTGTTCTCCTATGTTGTACCCTGCAAGTGGCCTCAATGACTGGAAGGATTTATATTCCTTGCTGGCAGCTGGTCATTTGCATTCTTTTAGAGAGTCGTTGAGGCCACTTGGAGTTTTATCCGTGTCCTCAGGGTCACTTCAACAGTGAAGGGACCCAGGGCAGAAAACATCCTGCAGGCAAGAAGGCTCCACACCCATTTTCACTACTCAGGTGACCCTGAAGACATAAACCTCCAGGTGGCCTCAACGATGCTCTAAAAAAATGCAAATGACCAGCAGTCTGCAAGGAGTATAAATCCTTTCTAAATATAAAGAGCGGCCTTTGTTTTTTAAACATAGATGGACTGCTGAATCTTGTCCCCATAGGCTTGTTCTCCTATGTTGCACCCTGCAAGTGGCCTCAACAACTCTCTAAAAGAATGCAAATAACCAGCTGTTTGCAAGGAGTATAAATCCTTCCATTCCTCGCCATCCCGTCAGAGCTGAAGAAGCTTCTTGGATGAGAAGCGAAACATCTTCAAAGAAAAACAAGAAAGTCTTGGGTTCCTGTATTCTTTAAAGATGTGCCGCCAAGTAGTTGCCCAGCGACCGGTGGTGGTCCATCTCCACCAGAGCCAGGTGGCACAGAGGTTTCTAGAAGAGGCACTTACTGTCTAATGAACTGGATGGCGTCTTCATATTTCATTCCGCTCTCAATCAGGGCGAGTGCGACCAGAACGGGAGCCCTGGACAGGAAAAGACAGACGTGAGATCAGGCCCACAAAGCGATATTATTTCTCTATTCCAATCTGAAAACAACAACAACGACGACAAAATGGCTGAAGAATAATAAATCAGGACGCCAAAGCTGAAAGGGGTGGGGGGGGGGAAATCCAGTTACACAAAACTGAACATATGGACTTGTGTTTTCTAAACTTGGTGACTTTAAGACGGCTGGATCTCCTGGGGAATTCTGGGAGTTGAAGTCCATCCACCCAGTTAGAACAATTAACCAGTGGAACTACCTGCCTCCAGAAGCGGTGAATGCGGCAACACTGGAAGTTTTTAGGCAGAAACTGGACAGCCATTTGTCTGAAATGGTATAGGGTTTCCTGCCTGAGCAGGGGGTTGGACTAGATGACCTCCAAGGTCCCTTCCAGCTTTATCATCATCATCATTATTATTATTATGGATCATTGCACAGTCAACCAGATATTCAGACTGGATTTGGCATTTTGTCTGCCTATCGAGTCCTTACCCAGGACCTGGGATAGGCAGATGTGGATGTTTGATGGTATTACAGATATCGTCGCAGGATGGAAGCAGTTCCTAGTAAGGCCGCCTTTTGCAATTGACTAATAGCGAATTTGTCAATGCCAATGGTGTTCAAGTGGTGCTCCAGTTGTTTTGGGATTGCACCCAAGGAGCCTATTACTACCCTTGCTTGCTTTTGCCACAATCTTTCTATTTCTATTTGTAGGTCTTTGTGTTTTGTTATCTTCTCCAGTTCTTTCTCTTCTATTCTGCTGTCTCCAGGCACTGCCACGTCCACTATCCAGACTTTTTTGTCTTTCTTATCGACAATTGTTAAGTCTGGGGTGTTATGTTGCAGGTGCTTGTCTGTTTGAATTCTGAAGTCCCAGAGCAGTTTAATTTTATCATTTTCTATGACTTTCTCTATTTTATGATCCCATAAAATAGAGAAAGTCATTATTATTACTATTACTATTATTATTATCTTAAAACTGGATCTAAACTGAGTGCCAACCTACAAGTTCTTTTCTACCACGTATATCTAAATTAGTGAAGGTAGTCAAACTCTTGGCCACGGATAATTGCAGAGTTTTGTGCAAAGGTAAAACGTCAACGATAACAGCACAGTGCTTGTTACTGGGTCAGAAACTGCCAGGTGGGCACTCACCGTCCCAGGCCAGCCACACAATGGACAGCGACGCAGCAGCCGGGATCTTCGCAGAATTTGGTCTTCAGCAGGTTGAGCCAGTCGTCCACAATTTTGTTGGGTGGTGGAGCTCCATCATCAAAGGGCCAGTCCTGGAGAAGAAGACCAGAGATGAGAAGTCCTTGGGGCTCTCTGAGCTTGCTTGTTTACTTAAAGACATTTCATGACCCAACTAGGGTAACGTCATCAGTGCTAGAAGGGAGTGGGGTCTGTGGAGGAGGAGGAGGAGGGTGGGGTCCCTGGTGCTCCCGAGCTTGTTTAGACGTTCCATGACCCAACTAGGTAACGTCATCAGTGCTAGAAGGGAATGGGATCTGTGGAGGAAGAGGAGGAGGGGGAGTGTGGGGTCCCTGGTGCTCCCGAGCTTGTTTAGATGTTCCATGACCCAACTAGGTAACGTCATCAGTGCTAGAAGGGAATGGGATCTGTGGAGGAAGAGGGGGAGTGTGGGGTCCCTGGTGCTCCCGAGCTTGTTTAGACGTTCCATGACCCAACTAGGTAACGTCATCAGTGCTAGAAGGGAATGGGATCTGTGGAGGAAGAGGGGGAGTGTGGGGTCCCTGGTGCTCCCGAGCTTGTTTAGACGTTCCATGACCCAACTAGGTAACGTCATCAGTGCTAGAAGGGAGTGGGGTCTGTGGAGTAGGAGGAGGAGTGTGGGGTCCTTGGTGCACCTGAGCTTGTTTAGACGTTCCATGACTCAACTAGGTAACATCATCAGTGCTAGAAGGGAGTGGAGTTTGTGGAGAGGAGGAGGAGGGGGAGTGTGGGGTCCTTGGTGCTCTGAGCTCGCTTGCTTACTTGCAGACGTAGGTTTGTTCTCTTATGTTGTACCTTGCAAATGGCCTCAACGACTCCCTAAAAGAATGCAAATGACCAGCAGTCTGAAAGGAATATAAATCCTTTATAAAGAGTGGCCTTTGTTTTTTAAATGTAGGTGGACTGCTGAATCTTGTCCCGATGGGTTTGTTCTATGTTGTACCCTCCAAGTGGCCTCAACGACTCTCTAAAAGGATGCAAATGACCAGCTGTCTGCAAGGAGTATAAATCCTTCCCTTTCCCACCATCCCGTCAGAGCGGAAGAAGCTTCTCGGAGGAGAAGCGAAACATTTTCAAAGGAAAAACAAGGAAGTCCAGTTGCCTCCTGAAAAGGCACCTTTGGGTCAACCATGACTTGGATGACTGGGAATCTCCACAGACCAGGGCTTTTCAAACTTTTCACTCATTGTACCACTTTTAGGATATAGCAATACCCAAGTACCACCAGTCACCTAGCAAGGTGTCAAAAACTTGATGACCAAAAAAAAAAAAAAAGTGATTAAGTATAGGTAGTCCTTGACTTACAACAGTTCACTTAGTGACCGTTCGAAGTTATAGTAGCACTGAAAAAAGTGCCCCCCAAGCCACAGCCGAGCAAGACACCTGCCTACCCACCTGCATTCTTCCTCCTGTCTGAGGTTTTCATGAGCATTTCTGTTGAGGATTGGCAGCGGGGGTGGGGTGGGGTGGTGTTTGGTTTTTATTCCCCCCGTCTGCTGGGTGGCTGCAGCAGGTTTTGGCCACTTCACATGACCCTGGGACACTGTGACCGTCATAAATATGAATCGGTTGCCAAGCATCTGAATGTAAATCACAAGAGCCTGGAGATGCTGCAACATTCCAGCTGATCGGCGCTTCTTCTGGGCTCAGCAGAAGCACCAGGATCAGTGCTGCTTTCCAGCTGATTGGTGCTTCTTCAGGACTCAGCAGAAGTGCCAGGAACAGCACCGAGCTACAGCTGGAGCCTGGCACTGATCCTGGCACTTCTGCTGAGCCCTGACAGCCCTGCAGCTCCAGTCGTCTCTTGCTCAGGCCTGTGCGGTGCTGCCACCGGTTCAGCTCATTCCCCTCCCCTGCTACCACTTTTTTAGGGTGGTCATGTACCACCTGCCAGGTGCCCATGTACCACAGGTGGTACCCGTACCACTGGTTGAAAAGCCCTGCCGTAGACAATAAGAGGGGAATCAGACCTTGTGTTCTACAGGCATTGGCCAGACATTTAAGAAGGTGGGGAGAGGGTGTAGGAGATCAGTGGTACCACCAGCAGCTTTCCTTCTGATCTGGATTCAGGTGGGACATTTCTGTGATATTACATCGAACCCTGGTGGCCCTCAGAGACCAAGCGACGCCCTTGAAATCCCACATCCACACAACCCCGGAAGGGATGTCTTTGGATCCCGGAAGAGAGTCCTAGGTGGGAATTTCAGAATGAAGAATTGGTGCCGTTCCAGATCAACAGCTGGGATGAGAAAACAAAGCAGGATAGACGAAGTGGCTTGTGCTTTTTCCAACAAAAATGTGCATTTCTTTTTAGAATGGGGGTTTTTATTTTATTTTAAATGGAAACGCCCAGAAGCTAAGATTAAAACACCTGCATCCGAGGCGTTCTTTGACTGCATCGTGCACCTGCGCTTAAGTTGGCACTTTGCTGCAGGCAGGAAGCAACCATGGAGAGGTTGCCCAAGTCTTCCTTTCCCTTACAAACCACACAACACAACCCACTAAAGCCAAAACTGGGGGCCGGATGGAGATCTTCTGATGGAGGTGGACCCCCGTCCCTAAGAACTGGCTGTCTCTCATGGAAACGGTAATGCAGATAGATGTCCCGTACGGGTCCTTACACAATTAGAGCAGTTCGCTTAATTTAATCAAGAATGTAATGCAACAAAGTGTGTCCAATTATTTGTACTGTATTCTATGAAAAGTTATAGCCAAATAATCAGGAAAAGGAAGCACAACTTGCTTAGGTTGATTTCAGGGAGCTTTCCTTCATCCGACTGTAGCCAATGAGCATGAGCGTTTAGAGAGCCAATCAAGGGTCATCTTGTTTTGGCCATGAGCCAATCAGATCACAGTAGGATTCAGTTATCGATGTTGTGTAGTGAAGCCGAGAAGAGGACATTGGTCAGTGTGTTATGTGATGGCTATCCAGTTGGCTGGGTTTTTTTGTGTTCTTTCATTGAGTGAGCTTGTAAAAACTAATGGCGCAAGGAGTTGACTGGTTGCCCACAAAGCGATGTAAAATAGTATTATGAAGTGAACAAGGCTACAGTTCTAAAGAAATTAGAAGAAAAATGGGTGGAAACTTAACCAAAGGTGGCATTTCTACTGTACACTTTTCCCAAAAGGTTTCCACAATTTTGGCCACTACTATATTCTGTTCTGTTCCATTCCATTCCACTCCATCTATTCTATTCTATTCTATTCTATTCTATTCTATTCTATTCTATTCTATTCTATTCTATTCTATTCTATTCTATTCTATTCTATTCTATTCTATTCTATTCTATTCTATTCTCCATTCCATATTTTCTTTTCTTTTCTTTTCTTTTCTATTCTATTCCACTCCACATATTCTATTCTATTCTCCATTCCATATTCCATTCCACATTTTCTATTCTATTCTCCGTTCCATATTCCATTTCACATTTTCTATTCTATTCTCCGTTCCATATTCCATTCCACATTTTCTATTTTATTCCACTCCACATATTCTATTCTATTCTCCATTCCATATTCCATTCCATTCCATTCCATTCCATATTCTATTCCGTTCTGTTCCATATTTTCTATTCTATTCTATTCTATTCTATTCTATTCTATTCTATTCTATTCTATTCTATTCTATTCTATTCTATTCTATTCTATTCTATTCTATTCTATCATATCCTATCCTATTACTGAGGACATTCCCTGGTAGGGTCATGAAACGTCTGAAAGAAAACAAGCAAGCTCGGAGAGCACCAAGCTGCCCCCCCTCCCCGACCCCCTCACCCATTTTAACCCTAAGCCACAAATATTCTCTTTTATTTTTGCAATGTCATGGTTTGCACGCAATTCAATCCCTTTCTCTTAGGTTTTTGAAGAGTTATCCTGAGGACAGAAAGGCAGAATGTCAAGTCCATTCACGTAACTTTCCTTCCAACACAGCACTGAGTTGGAAAAAAAAATAAAAAACAAAAAGCAGGAATGGCTCAGGTTTGCATAACAAATATAGAAGTTATGCAAGGCAGGATTTTAATTGTTGGGATTGAGACTTCGGTTATTTCCCAGTGACAACTGATGGAGGAACTAATATCCTATTGTAATCATCACAGCCAATCTCACTGCAGGCAGCTACGTTTCTACGCGACCAGAAATAATACCATTATTCTCCCCCCCCCCCCCCGCCAAGATTTTCAGCTGCTGCCCAAGGGAAAGAAAATTTGGGATTATGAAATCTGGGACCTTTTGGGAGGTGGAGAATTTCCTTCTCCAGTTGCAAAATAACCTTGGCCAGACCTTTTTAAAGGCTGCCTCTTGAGATGGTCAGAAATGGGTGCCGTGCATCTCACTTAATTTGTGCGTTGGGGACAAAAGCATTATTACTCTTTTCTGTCACTAGAAGAAAACATCTGTAGCTCAGGATTGAATGTGTAGTTTTTGGTGCTCTCTGAGCTTGGCAGTTTTCTTGCAGACGTTTCATGACCTAACTAGGTAACGTCATCAGTGCTAGAAGGGGTTTTTTTGCTCTTATTTGTATATACTAGTGGCTTGACTATCAGTGTTGATGGGAGTGTTCTTGGGGGGGGGGTTCCAAACCACAAAGAAGAGGGAGTCAAGCTATTCCCCAAAGCAACTGAAGACAGAACAAGAAGCAACGGATGGAAACTCATCAACCTGGAACTAAGGAGAAACTTCCTGACAGTTAGAACAATTAACCAGTGGAACAGGCTGCCTCCAGAAGTGGTGACTGTTCCAATGTGGAAGTTTTTAAGAAGAGACTGAACGGGCATTTGTCTGAAATGGTATAGGGTTTCCTGCCTTAGCAGGAGGCTGGACTAGAAGACCTCAAAGGTCCCTTCCAGCTCTATTATTGTTATAGTTTGGGTCATGAAACACCTGCAAGAAAACCACCAAGTTCAGAGAGCATCAAGCACCCCACAGACTTCTTCGTCTTCCTCCTCTATGGAAGCACCTCTCCCTTCTAGCACTGATGATGTTACCTAGTTGGGTCATGAAACGTCTGCAAGAAAACAACCCAGCTCAGAGAGCACCAAGGACCCCACAGTCCTCCCCCTCCTCCACTCAACAAACCCCATTTCCTTCTAACACTGATGATGTAACCTAGTTAGGTAATAAAACATCTGCAGGTAAAACAACTGCCTTCAGAAGGGGCTGCCCCAAAGAAGGGGGAATCAAGCTATTTTCCAAAGCACCTGAAGGCAGGACAAGAAGCAACGGATGGAAACTAATCAAGGAGAGAAGCAACCTGGAACTAAGGAGAAACTTCCTGACAGTTAGAACAATTAACCAGTGGAACAACCTGCCTCCAGAAGCAGTGAATGCTCCAACACTGGAAGTTTTTAAGAAGAGACTGGAAGGCCATTTGTTTGAAATGGTATAGGGTTTCCTGCCTGAGCAGGGGGTTGGACTAGATGACCTCCAAGGTCCCTTCCAACTTTTATTATTATTATTGTTGTTGTTGTAGTTATTATGATCAAGCTTAGACAGCACCAAGGACCCCACAGTCCTCGTCCTCCCCCTTCTCTCTAGAAACCCTTTTAACACTGATGATGTTACCTAGTTGGGTCATGAAACATCTGCAAGAAAACCACCAAGCTCAGAGGACACCAAGACCCCTACAGTTCTCCTCCTCCTTTCCATAAACCCAACTCCCTTCAAGCACTGATGATGTTACCTAGGTGGGTCATGAAATGTCTGCAAGAAAAAAAAAGTCATAAAGGCGTCAAGTTCCCATCCTGGCTCAGGAATTCTGGGAATTGAAGTCCACAAGTCGTAAAGGGGCCAAGTTCCCCACCTCTGCTTTAGCATAAAGCCATCTTTTTTTTTTTTAATTAGCATCCATTCTAAGTGAGATCATCGCATAAGCAGCTGGTTTTTACCATGAACAACCTCCCCCCCCCCCAGCTCTTTAAACTGGTTTATGCTTCCCAACGGACGTCGTACGTTAAATCAGCCAGCTTCCCAAGGATTTCCCTTTTACATCTGTTTCCAGAGGGAAACAGTCTGCTGGTCAGGAGAGAGCCCTGGAAAATTTCCGCCTTGCTCATGACTCAATAGCATGGAGACGAGCTTGGATGACTCAAGAGAGGAACATATTGAGAGGTGAGGAGTTTTCTCGTTTTCTGGAATTTTGATTGCGTGATCATGGGGACGCTGCAGAGGTTGTTAACTGTAAAAAAACCCTGCTCATAAGTTACTTTTTTTTCAGTGCTGTTGTATCACTAAATGAACTGTTGTAAGTCAAGGACTATCTGGAGTCTGGAAAGAGTGCAGAGAAGAGCAACGAAGATGATCAGGGGACTGGAGGCTAAAACATATCACAAACAGTTGCAGGAATTGGGTATGTCTAGTTCTAGCTATGCTGACTCAGGAATTCTGGGAGTTGAAGTCCATGAGTCATAAAAGAGCCGAGGTTGCCCACCCCTGGTCTAGTTTAATGAAGAGAAGGACGAGGGGGGACATGATAGCAGCCTTCCAATATCTCAGGGGTTGCCCCAAAGAAGAGGGAGTCCAGCTATTCTCCAAAGCACCTGAAGGCAAGACAAGAGCCATGGATGGAAACTGATCAAGGAGAGAAACAACCTAGTGGACAACCACTTAAATATGAGCCAGCCATATGCTGCAGTTGCCAAAAAAGCCAACACAGTGCTAAGCTGAATCAACAAAGGGGTAGAATCAAGATCACGGGAAGTGATAATGCCACTTTACAATGTCTTGCTAAGACCACACTTGGAATCCTGCATCCAGTTTTGGTCACCACGATGTAAAAAAAGATGTTGAGACTCTGGAAAGAGTGCAGAGAAGAGCAACAAAGATGATTAGGGGCCTGGAGGCTAAAACATATCAAGAACAGTTGCAGGAATTGGGTATGTCTAGTTTAATGAAGAGAAGGATGAGGGGGGACATGATAGCAGTGTTCCAGTATCTCAGGGGCTGCCCCAAAGAAGAGGGAGTCAAGCTATTCTCCAAAGCAGCTGAAGGCAGGACAAGAAGCAACAGGTGGAAACTAATCAAGGAGAGAAGCAACCTAGAACTAAGGAGGAATTTCCTGACAGAACAATTAATCGGTGGAACCACTTGCCTCCAGAAGTTGTGGATGTAATGTCTAATTTAATGAAAAGGAGGACCAGGGGAGACATCATAGTAGCGTTCCAATATATAAGGGGTTGCTCCAAAGGAAAGGGGGTCAACCTATTCTCCAAAGCACCAGAAGGCAAGACAAGAAACAATGGATGGAAACTAATCAAGGAGAGAAGCAACCTGGAACTAAGGAGAAAACTTCCTAACAGTGAGGACAATTAATTAGTGGAACAGCTTGCCTTCAGAAGTTGTGGGTGCTTCATCACCGGAGGTTTTTGAGACTGGACAGCCGTTGGTCTGAAATGGTCTAGGGCAGGGGTAGGCAACCTTGGCTCCTTTATGCCTCGTGGACTTCAACTCCCAGAATTCCTGAGCCAGCCATGCTGAGGGGAAAGGGAGAGCTTTCCAAGCTGAGCCATGCTGGCTCAGGAATTCTGGGAGTTGAAGTCCACGAGTCATAAAGTGGCCTAGGCCTAGGCCAGGGGTAGGCAACCTTGGCTCTTTTATGACTCGTGGACTTCAATTCCCAGAATTCCTGAGCCAGCCGTGCTGAGGGGAAAGGGAGAGGTTTCCAAGCTGAGCCATGCTGGCTCAGGAATTCTGGGAGTTGCCGTCCACCAGTCATGAAGGGGCTAAAGTTTCCCCCATGCTGGCTCAGAAATTCTGGGAGTTGAAGTCCACGAGTCATAAAAGAGCCAAGGTTGCCTACCCCTGGTATAGGTTCTCTTGCTTGAGCAGGAGGCTGGACTGGAAGACCTCCAAGGTCCCTTCCAACTCTGATGATGTTTTATGTGAGATCGGAGTCTGGGGTCAAATAAACCCATTGAATTTCAATCTCAATTTTGCGGAACGTACAACCTTGCTGAACCCACGTGAGCCCAGGCAGGACATTTTAACTCCCTTAGAAGAATTCACTGGCTCCATTCGTGATACTTAATCTTCTGGGTTGCTTCAGCCAAGATTAAGGGGAAAAAAAAACAACAACCCCTAAACGCAGAGACTTACCATCACTTTAATGCCATCCTTTTCCAGGGGCGTCTTGTCGTAGGTCACTTCACACACCCTCACAACGGTGGTTGCGCCGTATTTCTTCAGGTCCTGCCAGGAAAAAGGGGAAAATATTTCAGATTACCTTACTCTCTGCTTAAGACTCCAGTCATGGCTAAAGCAGTCTCATCTCAAGAACATTTGTACAAAAATGTTTTATAGATGGCATATGACACCAGTAAGATTAACGAAAATGTTTAAAAATACTTCGAATAATTGCTGGGAATGTAAACAAAGACCAGATATTTAACGATCGTATCTGGTGGACATGCCCTAAAGCAAAAAAGTTTTGGGTTAAGATACATACGTGGTTGGAAAAGATGATTAAAAGATATAATTTAAAACAGAATTGATTTTGTTAGGAATATTAGGACCTGATTATGAGAAGGAGAATGAATATTTAATATTGCATGTCCTGACAGCAGCGAGAATAGCATTTGCCCAATACTGGAAAAATGAAAACTTACCAAGTGAAGAGGTTTTAATTAAGAAGATCTTAGAATGTGCAGAAATGGATAGATTGACTTTAAAGAGAAGTTTAAAGTTTAGAGTCCCAAGTTTCTGAATTTTGATCATGTGACCATGGGGGTGGGGGGGATGTTTCAAAGGCTGTAAACGGTGAACAACCACCTTAAGTCACCTTTTTCAGTGTCCTTGTTCACTATGAACCGTTGCTAAACAAAATGTTGTAACTTGAGGACTATAATAATAATAGTAAAGTTGGAAGGGACCTTGGAGGTCATGTAGTCCAACCCCCTGCTCAGGCAGGAAACCCTATACCATTTCGGACAAATGGCTGTCCAGTCTTTTCTTGAAAACTTCCAGTGTTGGAACATTCACTGCTTCTGGAGGCAGGTTGTTCCACTGGTTAATTGTTCTCACTCTCAGGAAGTTTCTCCTTAGTTCCAGGTTGCTTCTCTCCTTGATAACATAATAGTAGTAAAGTTGGAAGGGACCTTGGAGGTCATCTCGTCCAACCCCCTGCTCAGGCAGGAAACCCTAGACCATTTCGGACAAATGGCTGTCCAGTCTCTTCTTAAAACCTTCCAGTGTTGGAGCATTCACAGCTTCTGGAGGCAAGTTGTTCCACTGGTTAATTATTCTCACTGTCAGGAAGTTTCTCCTTAGTTCTAGGTTGCTTCTCTCCTTGATTAGTTTCCATCGTTGCTTCTTATCCTGCCTTCCGGCGCCTTGGAGAATAGCTTGACTCCCTTTTTTGGGGGGCAGCCCCTGAGATACTGGAACGCTGCTATCATGTCCCCCCTCGTCCTTCTCTTCATTAAACTAGACATACCCAATTCCAGCAAATGTTCCTTATATGTTTTAGCCTCCAGTCCCCTGATCATCTTTGTTGCTCTTCTCTGTACTCTTTCTAGAGCAGCGGTTCTCAACCTTGACAATTTTAAGGCATGTGGACTTCAACTCCCAGAATTCCACAGCCAGCATTGCTGGCTGTGGAATTCTGGCAGTTGAAGTCCACATGCCTTAAAATTGTCAAGGTTGAAAAACACTGTTCTAGAGTCTCAACATCTTTTTTACATCGTGGTGACCAAAACTGGATGCAGGATTCCAAGTGTGGCCTTACCAAGGCCTTGTAAAGAGGTATTAATACTTCACGTGATCTTGATTCTATCCCTCTGTTAATGCAGCCCAGCAGTGGGTAAATCCCGGTGCTGTTGCTCTTAAGCCCCAAAGGGCAGAGGATACCCTGATATTGAAGGCTTAGGGACAGCCTGACAATCATAGTCCCTTTGGCCGAGATAGACTTCAGATCTATTTCTGGTGCCTAAGGGCTGCACGAATTCTTCTTAACGGCCGAAACGGGGTGAGCAAGCAATGTGGGTGGAAAGGCTGACCAGCGGGGAAGTAGCAATGGCCGAGGCGCTCAGGTTTCCTGACCCAGAAGAATGTTGTTTTTAAACCTCTCGTGCTCAATTTAGGACTTACACAAATGCTTTCCTCGGATTTCCCCTCGCGAAAGGTCGCAAAGCAGTTGCTGTTGTCAGCTCAGAAGAGACACTTGAAGGTCCTCGGGACAACGTTCTCGAGTCCCCCTTGATCTACAAAAGCGGGTCAAGTTAGGCCGGTTCAAATGCCTAGCAATTCCTGCCAACTCTGGAAGGAATTTAGACAATGCGGGGTTTGTCCTCGCCTTACGACTGCCACTGAGCCCAACATGCTGGTTTGCTAAGCAAGGTGGCTGTTTAAGTGAGTTTTGTCCCGTTTTACAACCTTTTCTGCCACGAGTTGTTAAGTAAATCACTGCAGCTATTTGGTGACTCATCTATCTGCCTGTCTGCCTGCCTACCTATCATTATCATCTATCATTATCTCTCTATCTCTATCTGTCTATCATCTATATCATCTACCTTTTCCATTATCTCTTTCTATTATCTATCTATCTATCTATCTGTCTGTCTGTCTGTCTGTCTGTCTATCTATCTATCTATCTATCTATCTATCTATCTATCTATCTATCTATCTATCTATCCAACCATCCATCATCTATATCATCTCTATCATTATATTATCTGTCTGTCTGTCTATCCATCCATCAATATCATCCCTATCTATCTATCTATCTATCTATCTATCTATCTATCTATCTATCTATCTATCTATCTATCTATCTATCTATCTATCTATCTATCTATCCACCCACCCACCCACCCACCATCTCTATTCTCTCTCTCTCTATAATCTATCTATCCATCCATCATCTATATCTCTATCATTATATTATCTGTCTGTCTGTCTGGCCATCCATCAATATCATCTATCTCTAGTATCTATCTATCCACCCATCCATCTATCCATCCATTATCTCTATATCTATCTATCTATCTATCTATCTATCTATCTATCTATCTATCTATCTATCTATCTATCTATCTATCTATCTATCTATCTATCTATCTATCTATCTATCTATCTTTTTCATCTCTCTCTCTCACTGACATGACTTCCCCATCACAAGACTGACTGACCACACAAAGCCGTTATCCACAGAAGAACAACAATTCTGACATCCCCTAAACTCCGCTGAAGATATTATCCAGCCAGATAATTAAAACATTCGGAAACCCACCCAAAAGCTCGGAGAACGAACCTTCACCCTCAACCTACACCCAGGTTACAGATATTCACCCCTATTGCAAATAAATCACGTTTTTCAGTGACGTGGTAACTTCGAAGTGTCGTTAAATGAACGGTTATATGTTGAGGCCCGCCTGTTTTCTGCCTGAGGCCAAGGAGATCTGTGGACCATCTAGGAATCTTAGAGGAGTCTTGAGTTCCAAGGCAGAAAAACAGGAGAAAGTGTTTGAGTATGCAATATGAAATTATAACAAGCAAGACAAGAAGCAATGGAAACTGATCAAGGAGAGAAGCAACCTGGAACTAAGGAGAAACTTCCTGACAGTTAGAACAATTAGCCAGCGGAACAACCTGCCTCCAGAAGCGGTGAATGCTCCAACACTGGAAGTCTTTAAGAAGAGACTGGACAGCCATGTGTCCAAAATGGTATAGGGTTTCCTGTCTGAGCAAGGGGTTGGACTAGATGACCTCCAAGGTCCCTTCCAATTCTATTACTATTATTGTAATTATAACTGAGTGAGAGGCCTTTGACGTTGCATCTGACTTATGTCCACAACTGAGGCCCAAATTCCTGTTGTTAAACAAGACACTTTATTTAGGATGGTTGCAATGTCCTGTGTGTGTGTGTGTGTGTGTGTGTGTGTCACATGATTCCCCCTTCGGTGCTTAAGTCAATGGAGAAGGCAGATTCACTTAACCACCATCCCCAGCGATTCGTTTAACAACCGTGACAAGGAAGATGGAAAAAGGGGGCGAAACCCGCTTAGCGGCTGCCTCGCTTTGCAACAAAAAAGTTGGGCTCAATTGGGTGGCCCTTTTAAGATGAGGAATACCCGTATGGCACGGGATCGAAGTACTGAGGCACCGGGGGTGGTGGTGGTGAGAAAGTGGATCCCTTTGCTACAGGTCTGGAGGGAAAACGTCATCCCGGCCCGCGGACGGCAATCCATCTCCGGCTGATGACCCAAGAGTAAACAAGGGCATTTATTTTTAATCCCCGCAGGTATGCCACAATTCCGGCGAGTCGCCCGTGTAACCAGAGCAACATCTGTGGACGACGCATCCCCATTGGAGGGAAGGCAGGGGAAGGTACAGCTATAAACAGCACCTTGGCCGAGAGCCCAGGTATCAAAGCAAAAAAAAACAACAACAACAAACCAAAAAAACCCCTCTACCTATCTGTGTGGCACGCGCCAAGCCAACAAGCGAGGGAAGGCGAGGAAGGGAACAAGAGCGGTGGGAAGGTGTCAAAACGCACGAAGGGAGGCGTCATTTGGGCTAAATCCACTTGGAAAAAAGGAGAAGGAGAAGCCACTAAACCACTTGGATCTCCTTTACAGGGGATCACGCTGCGCCCAAAACCTGTCCGGATAAGCCCGGTTCAACAGGAGGAATCTTTGCAACTGTTTTGCCGAGATGTACAGCAGTGGCCAAAATGGTGGAAACCTTTTGGGAAAAGTGTACAGTAGAAATGCCACCTTTGGTTAAGTTTCCACCCATTTTCCTTCTAATTTCTTTATAATTGTAGCCTTATTTACTGAATAATACTCTTTTACACTGCTTTCTGGGCGACCAGTCAACTCTTTGCACCATTGCTTTAATTTTATTACGCTGTACAAGCTCAATGAAAGAACACAAAAACAAACCCAACCAACTTAATAGCGATCACACAACACACTGACAAATGTCCTCCTCTCAGCTTCAATACATGGCATCCACCACTGGTTCCTACTGTGATCTGATTGGCTCATGGCCAAAACAAGATGACACTCGATTGGCTCTCTAAACATTCATGCTCATTGGCTACAATCAGGTGAAGGAAAGCTACCTGAGATCAACCTGAGCAAGTTGTGCTTCCATTTCCTGGTTATTTGGCTATAACTTTTCATAGAATACAGTACAGATAATTGAACAAACTTATGTTGCATTACATTCTTGATTAAATTATCTTTCCATTGATACATAATTTTATGGTACTGCTCCAAACCAAAGGGGTGTTAGTAGCCATCAAACCTCAAAAATACACTTTCCCCAAAAAGGTTTCCACAATTTTGGCCACTACTGTAGATTGTTGAACTTAAGATTGGAGATGTAAAATGTCATGTCAGAACTTACATGGGTCATGGTCTTATGGAGATTCTCTGCCATCCTGATCAGGGTTGTCCCAAAGTCGCTTTTCCTCCTCCTCCTCCGCCTCCTCCTCCTCCTCCTCCTAACCCCACTCCCCTCTAGCACTGATGATGTTCCCAAGTTGGGTCACAAAACATCTGCAAGAATGCCACCAAGCTCAGAGAGCACCAAGGAACCACAGTCGTCGTCGTCGTCCTCCTCCTCCTCCTCCTCCTCCAAACCCCACTCCCCTCTAGCACTGATGATGTTCCCAGGTTGGGTCACAAAACGTCTGCAAGAATGCCACCAAGCTCAGAGGATACCCAGGAGCCCCACCCCTCTCAGTCCAGACAAACTAGCAAGGGCATCTTTCTGGCAACTCCTGTCTCCTAGTGGATTGTGATTTCAAATCTCCTCTCTGTCCAGCAATCTCTGTTCAGTGGAAAACAGACCAGCTAGTTTCTCTGCTTGTTAGCCTTGTTCGCTTAATAAATACTATTTTACATCGCTTTCTGGGTGACCAGTCAACTCTTTGCACCATTACTTTAATTTTATTATGCTTTGCAAGCTCACCCAACGAAAGAACACCAAAAAACCCAACCCACTTGATAGCCATCACATAACACACTGACCAATGTCCTCCTCTCTGCTTCAATACAGGACATCCATCACTGAATCCTACTGTGATCCGATTGGCTCACGGGCAAAGCAAGATGACACCCAATTGGCTCTCTAAACACTCATGCTCATTGGTTACAATCAGAGGAAGGAAAGCTACCTGAGATCAACCTAAGCAAGTTGTGCTTCCTTTTTTGGCTATAACTTTCATAAAATACAGTACAGATAATTGAACAAACTTTGTTGCATTACATTCTTGATTAAATTATCTTTCCACTGATATATAATTTTATGGTACTTCCCCCCCCCAAAAGTCGTGTTATTAGCCATCAAACCTTAAAAATACACTTTTCCCAAAAGGTTTCCACCGTTTTGACCACTACTGTATAGTTAGAGTCCCTTAATGTGAAACGTCCCTCAAGTGAGCTCCGTGTAAACCAGTGGTTCTCAACCTTTTTAATGCCGCGACCCCCAGCCGGTCGTAAGTCGGGGACTACTCAACCGGTCGTAAGTCGAGGACTACTCAACTGGTGCAGCACCGTCTGCAGAATGGGACTTTTGGCGGGCTCAGCAGGGCAGAGACAGCCTGGACAATTCCTATTGGCTTTTGAAAGCCAATAGAATTAGACTCTATTCAAGAGAGTCTATTCTATTGGCTTTCAAAAGCCAATAGAATAAAAGGGAGTAGCACAGCTAAGGAAAAGGGGGAAAAAATGGCGGACTGCGTTGTTTGGCGACCCTCATGAAATGGTCGTTCGACCCCAAATGGGATCGCGACCCACAGGTTGAGAACCGCTGGTGTAAACCTTCTCAAGTCAGGACGAGGCTTCGAGGCCATTTCTGGAAGATAGTCCTTGACTTACAACAGTTCATTTAGTGACCGTTCCTGAACAAGGGATGGAAGCTAATCAAGGAGAGAAGCAACCTGGAATTAAGGAGAAGCTTCCTAACGGTGAGGACAATTAACCGGTGGAACAGCTTGCCACCAGAGGTTGTGGGAGCTCCATCACTGGAGGCTTTCAAGAAGAGAATGGACAGCCACCTGTGTTGAATGATATATGGCAGGGGTCCCTAACCTGTGGGTTACGGCCTGCTGGTCATTGGGCCATGGGATAGGCTGGCCGGTGCGTGCACACACCCTCACTTGGGCTAGTTCCAGTTTGTTTCTCTCTTTGGTTAGTTTCCATCCATTTCTTCT
Source organism: Crotalus helleri (assembly GCA_024509115.1). Taxonomy (NCBI): domain Eukaryota; kingdom Metazoa; phylum Chordata; class Lepidosauria; order Squamata; family Viperidae; genus Crotalus; species Crotalus helleri. The sequence continues at coordinate 943,641 of JAKSXO010000089.1, forward strand.
TCTCCTGCCTTCAGGCGCTTTGGAGAATAGCTTGACTCCCTCTCCTTTGGGGGTAGCCCCTGAGATACTGGATCACGGCTATCATGCCTTTCCTAGTCCTTCTTTTCACTAGAATAATAATAATAATAATAATAATAATAATAATAGTAGTAGTAGTAAAGTTGGAAGGGACCTTGGAGGTCATCTAGTCCAACCCCCTGCTCAGGCAGGAAACTCTACACCATTTTGGACAAATGGCTGTCCAGTCTCTTCTTAAAAACTTTCAGTGTTGGAGCATTCACAGCTTCTGGAGGCAGGTTGTTCCATTGGTTAATTGTTCTCACTGTCAGGAAGTTTCTCCTTAGTTCTAGGTTGCTTCTCTCCTTGATTAGTTTCCATCCGTTGCTTCTTGTCCTGCCTTCAGGCGCTTTGGAGAATAGCTTGACTCCCTCTTCTTTATGGCAGCCCCTGAGATACTGGAACACTGCTATCCTGTCCCCCCTCGTCCTTCTCTTTGTTAAACTAGACATTCCCAATTCCAGCAACCGTTCCTCATATGTTTTAGCCTCCAGTCCCCTCATCATCTTTGTTGCTCTTCTCTGCACTCTGTTATGCCTACAGGAAGTCCTCGACTCACAACAGTTCCTTTAGTGATGGCTCAAAGTTACGACGGCACTGAAAAAAATGTGACTTACGACTGTTTTTCCCAGTTACAACTTTCGCAGCATTCCCCACGATTACGTCATCAAAATGCAGATGCTTGGCCACTGGTTCATACTTATGACTGTTGCAATGTCCCATGGGGGGGAGGTCACGTGATCCCTCTTTTGCAACCTTCTAACAACCAAAGCCACTTAACAACCAGGTTAATCACTTGTCCCCTCTGAGGTGACCACTGTGGAAAGAAATGTCGTAAAACGGGGGCAAAAAATCGCTTAAGAACTACTCAAGTTTAACAACATAAATTTTGGGCTTTGTATTGGTCGTTGAGGACTACCCATACAACTAGCTTACAATGACGTTGTGATGTTCTGATGGTTCTCTCCTCAAAGTCCTAACCAGGATAGAACCTGCTTTGTTCTGAAGCTTCACAAGCTCAAGGATCTCTGTGACCTTTATTGACAACCAGCCGCGACAGGCGCCCGCTCTCAGCGGTTATAGCTTACCTCAATGAAAGTGTTCAGGGTGGCGTTGGTTGGGTTGTGGGTGATCAGGAATCTCATATTCTTGTAGCACACTTCCACCGGGGCGGGCCTGTTCATGCGCGCCATGCTGGAGACCAACCGAGGTGGACCGGAAGCGGGTCGGCGGGTCACAAAAACCGAACCACCTCCCGAGAAAAAACGAATTGCAAAGCCCAAAAAACAGAACCAAGGGACGAGAGCCTGACCGGACTCTGTTCCTGCTCAATCAACACAAACGTTGTGCTAGTAACGTCGGATTCTCTAAATCCTCCAATTTAGGAAAAAAAGGAACCCTGTGCTTGAGGCCGAGTAGTAATACTTTTGTTTTTTTTGTTTTCCTCTGGGAAAAAAAAAATATCCGTAGAGTGTGCAATTTTAAGTAGTCGTCCTCCCTTCTTTCCTTCTGCAGCTTTCCTTCTTAGTTCTCTTCTTCTCCTCCTCCTCACAAAGGCCTCTGCATTCAGCGAACGCGCCGGTGTATCTCTTGGGCTTTCAGGTTACCCCATCTGGATATGTAAAATATTTGGGGGCAAGGAGAAGGGCCCGGGGCAGCTCAGGGTAGAGCGACTGCCAATAGAAGCTTTCCGTTGACCTGAACGGCCATCCACGGGGTCTCTGAATGGTGAAGACCGAGGGCTCGGGGCCAGGCTTCGGGCAGGGCCCAGTCCTCTTTCAACGGGAAGGATGTTGTGCGTGGCAGTGCTCAAAAGTGCGCCCAGCCCCCGCCATAAATCCACAGGCGATCAGCATGCAGGACAATCTGGAAGAGCAAAAGAGAGATTCTCGGTCAGAATTCCACCCGGGGGACTGGAAAACGTAGCCCAAGTGGGTTGAATTAGGCAATTATATACATTTAGGATCCGGGTGTCAAAAATTCAGAAAGGGCCTAGCTTGACTCTGACTGGGGTGTCATCTCTATCCGAACAAAGAGAGAGAAAAAAAAACTCTGTACATATTCATTTGCACTGATGATATTACCTAGCTGGGTCGTGAAACGTCTGCATGAAAACCACCAAGCTCAGAGAGCACCAAGGACTCCACAGTCCTTTCCTCCTTCTCATCCTCCTCCCTGCAAACCCCTCTCCCTTCTAGCACTGATGATGTTACCTAGTTGGGTCATGATACGTCTTCAAGAAAACCATCAAGCTCAGAGAGCACCAAGGTCCCCACAGTCCTTTCCTCCTTCTCATCCTCCTCCTCCTCCTCTCTGCAAACCCCTCTCCCTTCTAAGCACTGATGATGTTACCTAGCTGGGTCATGAAACGTCTGCAAGAAAACCACCAAGCTCAGAGAGCACCAAGGACTCCACAGTCCTTTCCTCCTTCTCATCCTCCTCCCTGCAAACCCCTCAGCCTTCTAGCACTGATAATGTTACCTAGTTGGGTCATGATACGTCTTCAAGAAAACCATCAAGCTCAGAGAGCACCAAGGTCCCCACAGTCCTTTCCTCCTTCTCATCCTCCTCCTTCTCTCCGCAAACCCCTCTCCCTTCTAGCACTGATGATGTTACCTAGTTGGGTCATGAAACGTCTGCAAGAAAACCACCAGGCTCAGAGAGCATCAAGGACACCCCCCCCCCAGTCCTCCTCTTCCACCCTGCAAGCCCCATGCTTTTCTGGCACGGAGGATGTCACCTCATCATCACCAACTTCATCTACTTGGTACCACCTACATGTAATTCGGAGGGCAACTTGCGGAAAGCTTAAGATAAAAAAATTCCAGAGTCGAACGCCCGGAACATCGATACCTTTAATTGTGATCCATTGGCAGGTTGAAATTCAACCCTAGTGCAGGCAGTCCTGACCGCTTTTCATACTTACGGCCCTTGCAGCATCTCCGTGGTCACGTGATCAGAATTCTCGGACGCCTGGCAACTGACTTGTACTTAAGACGGTTCACGTGATCACCTGTTTCCCACTTTCTGGCAGATCAAGGCATCGGGGACGCCACATTTACTTAACAACCAGGTTACTAGCTTTAACGGCAGTGCTTACTTAAGCACCAGGGTCAAGCCAGGTCATAAAGCGGGGCAAACCTCACTGAACGACTGTTTTGCTAAGCCATAACAAAAAAAGAAATTGGGGCTCCATTGTGGTTGTAAGTCGGGGACTGGCTGTGTACGTTTTTCACCATGTGCCCAGCCAGCAAGGAGACAAATCCAGAGCAGGTGTGGGCAAATCTCACTCCGTAGAAAGAGGCCTCCACTGCAGCTGGTTAAAGCCTGAGCATTAGGATGTAATCCTGTGCTCTAAGTCTTTTCTCACCTGTTCTGAACCCAGGGCACGGGGCGGGCGGCACAGGAATCGAGCACGGACTCTGTAATGTGCTTAACAGCGCCTGAAGGAGGGATCCTTACGGGAATTCAAGGATTAATCAACGCTACTTTGAACTTTTGGTTCTTTGGCCTAAACTCTGTGGAAAAACCTTGGTGGAACCCCCTATTTAGCTGTGACTGGTTTCCTTCCTCCCTCCTTCTTCTCTCCCTCCCACCTTCCTCCTTTCCCTCCCTCCTCCTTCGTCCCTTCTGCTTTCCTTTCTTCTTTCCTCCCTCCTTCCTTTTTCTTTCTTCCCTCCCTCCCTCCTTCCTTTCTTCTTCCTCCTCTCCTTTGTCCCTCCTCCTTTCCTTCTTCTCTCCCTTTTTCTTTCTTCCCTCCCTTCTTCCTTCCCTCCTTCCCTCCCTTTCTTCCCTCCCTCCTCCTTCCCTTCTTCCCTCCCTCCTTCCTTTTTCTTTCTTCCCTCCCTCCCTCCTTCCTTTCTTCTTCCTCCTCTCCTTTGTCCCTCCTCCTTTCCTTCTTCTCTCCCTTTTTCTTTCCCTCCCTCCCTTCTTCTTCCTTCCCTCCTTCCCTCCCTCTTTCTTCCCTCCCTCCTCCTTCCCTTCTTCCCCCCCTCCCACCTTCTCTCCCTCCTCCTTCGTCCCTCTTGCTTTCCTTCCTTCTTCACTCCCTCCTTCCTTTTTTTCTTCTCTCCCTCCTTCCTTTCTTCTTCCTCCTCTCCCTCTTTGCCCCTCCTCCTTTCCTTCCTTCTTCCATCCCTTTTTCTTTCCTTCCTCCCACCTTCTTCTCTCCCTCCTCCTTTGTCCCTCCTTCTTCCCTCCCTCCTTCCTTTTTCTTTCTTTCATCCCTCCAACCTTCCTTCTTCCGTCTCTCCTCCTCCCTCCCTCCCTCCCTCCTCTTTCTTCCCTCCCTTTTTTCCCTCCCTCCCTCTTTCCCTACTAGGGTAGTTCTTGGTGTACAACAGTTCATTCAAAGTTATAACGGCACTGAAAAAAAGTGACTTTTCACCGTTTTTCACACTGACCACCGTTGCAGCCATCCTCAGGGTCAAGGGATCAAAATCCAGACCTTCCGCAACTGACTTGTATTTACGACCATTATCGTGTCCCGGGGAGGGGGGTCACGTGACCGTCTTTTGCGACTTTCTGACAAGCAGAAAGCCAACGTGACGGGTTACTAATTCAACAACTGCAGCTTAACAAGTGTGGCAAGAAAGATCTAAAAATGGAGCAAAATTCACTTAACCAAGAACTCGCTTAGGAATCCCTTCCCCCCCCCCCAAAAAAAATTGGGGCTGAATTCTACTCCTAAGTCAAGGGTAGGCAACCTTGGCTCTTTTCTAATTCATGGACTTCAATTCCCAGAATTCCTGAGCCAGCATGGGGGGAACTATGGCCCCTTCATGACTTGAGGACTTCAACTCCCAGAATTCCTGAGCCAGCATGAGGGAAATATGGCCATGACTCATGGACTTCAACTCCCAGAATTCCTCAGTAAGCCATGCTGAGGGGAAAGGGAGAAGTTTCCAAGGTGAGCCAATTGACTAATAGCGAATTTGTCAATGCCAATTGTGTTCAAGTGGTGCTCCAGTTGTTTTGGGATTGCACCCAAGGCGCCTATGACTATTGGTACTACCCTTGCTTGCCTTTGCCACAGTCTTTCTATTTCTATTTGTAGGTCTTTGTATTTTGTTATCTTCTCCAGTTCTTTCTCGTCTATTCTGCTGTCTCCAGGCACTGTCCACGTCCACTATCCAGACTTTTTTGTCTTTCTTATCGACAATTGTTAAGTCCGGGGTGTTATGTGGCAGGTGCTTGTCTGTTTGAATTCTGAAGTCCCAGAGCAGTTTAATTTTATCATTTTCTATGACTTTCTCTATTTTGTCTATTCCACCTTTATTGTTGTTATTATTATTAGTCGTTGAGGCCACTTGGAGCTTTTTAATCTATATCCCCAGGGTCACCTAAGTAGTGCAAACAGTAGTGTTTTGTAGTGAGTAGTGACCTTGAGGGCACAGGTAGCTTCAATGACTCTCTAAAAGAAGGCAAATGACCAGCTGTCTGCAAGGAGTATAAATCATCCCTTTCCCCCACCATCCAGTCAGAGTTGAAGAAGCTCCTTAGATGAGAAGCGAAACATCTTTAAAGGAAAAACAAGAAAGTCCAGTTGTCTCTTGAAAAAGCACCTTTGGGACAAACGTGAGCTGGATGCCGGAGAATCTGCGTAGATGTTTTGCCAAGGGGAATCCTGTTCCCCACCACGAAGACCCACTACTAAAGCCAGTTGTGAAGTTTTATTTTAGATCCACCCCATGCATTTCCTCACAAGTACAGGTTAAGTCCTCGACTTACGACAGTTCGTGTAATGACCGCTCAAAGTTACAACCACATCGGAAAAAGGGAACTTAGGACCGTTTCCCGCGCTTATGACCGCTGCAGCGACCCCCTGGTCACGTCACTTACATTCGGATGCTTGACAACTGGTTCCTATTTATGACGGTTGCAGCGTCCCGGGATCACGTAATCACCTTTTGCGACAAGCAGAGCCAATGGGGGGGGGGGGAGACAGAGTCACTTAACAAGCGTGTTGTCAATTTAACAACTGCGGCGGTTGTGGGTGGAGAAAAGTCGTGCAATGGGGCAAAACTTCCAGCTGACCGTTTTCTCACTTAGCAACATCAATTCTGGGCTCAGCGGCGGTCGTTAAATTGAGGACCCCCCCCCGTTAAGAAAATGGCTAATTTGGGAGGGAACTATCAACTTTCAGACCCCCAGGAAGAGTCCAGAGAGAAACTTCATCTCCCGAAGGTTGAGAAAAAAAAATCCCTCTAAAATAGGTTGTGCTATTTTGGGTACAATGCGCTCAACTGGGCAAAGCAGGTAGGAGAGAATAAAAGCTAGAGATGCAGAATGTGCAAGCAAGGGGGGGGGGGGAAACACCCCCCACCCCAACAGCTTACCTGAATTCGTCCACAGCTTCCCACGCAACAGGTCTGAAATCCCACAATACCATCCAGGGTTTTTTTTGGGGGGGGGGGGGAACAAAAAAAAAGCAGAACGAGTCGCAACGGCTGGAGGCTTCCAAGGAACGCAACGTTACGGGCAGACTGCTCTAAGCCTTCTGTGATCACCTTTCCTTCCTGCTAAGCTGGTTTGCTCATTTCCTCAGAAGACGCTGCCTCCTCCTCCTTCTCCTTTCTACCTTTCCTTTCCGCGCGGGGGAGAGAGACAAGCCCAAAACCTGTTCGGTGCGTGACACGAGGACCGACAAGAACGTGCCTGCGTGTGCGTGCAAACTCCCCAAAGCTTTCGACACTTCTTTGAAGGAGCAGCCAGAGGCAAACACGGGCTCCCTCCAGAAAGGATGGGCGCGCCGGGCACCGTCAGCGAACAACTTCCTTTTCCACCCTGAAAGGATCACGCTGAGAGAAAGAGATGTCCACGGATAAGAAAGCTAATAAATCAAAGAGGTACGGATCAAGGAGAATTTCTGTGGCTCAGGGTTGGCATGAGGGCTGCTTGGTGGTCTCTGAGCTTGCTTGTTTTCTCGCAGACATTTCGTGACCTAAAAACTAGGGAACATCATCGGTGCTAGCTAATCATCAGACTAGCACTGATGATGGTCCCTAGTTGGGTCGTGAAACGCCTGCGAGAAAACAAGCAAGCTCAGAGAGCACCAAAGACCCCACAATCCTCCTCCTTCTCCCTGCAAACTTCACTCTCTTCCAGCACTGAGGATGTTCCCTAGTTGGATCATGAAACGTCAGCAACAAGCAAGCTCAGACAGCAATGAAGACTCCACAGACCTCCTCTTCCCTGCAAATCCCACTCCCTTCCAGCACTGATGTTGTTCCCTAGCTGGGTCATGAAACGCCTGCGAGACAACAAGCAAGCTCAGAGACCACCAAAGACCCCACAATCCTCCTCTTCCCTGCAAACCTCACTCCCTTCCAGCACTGAGGATGTTCCCTAGTTGGCTCATGAAACGTCAGCAACAAGCAAGCTCAGAAAGCAACAAAGACCCCACGGACCTCCTCTTCCCTGCAAATCTCACTCCCTTCCAGCACTGATGTTGTTCCCTAGTTGGGTCATGAAATGTCAGCAAGAAAACAAGCAAGCTCAGAGCACCAAAGACCCCCTCTTCCCTGCAAATCTCACTCCCTTCCAGCACTGATGATGTTCCCTAGTTGGGTCATGAAACGTCAGCAAGAAAATAAGCAAGCTCAGAGAGCACCCAGGACCCCTCAAATCAAAGAGCTTTAGCCAACCCACGTGAGAAGCTGGCTGACCCAGGGCACCATGAGGCACAACGGCCAGGATGGTCCTTGAAGGATTTCCTGGCTGAGGAATTCTGGGAGTTGAAGTCCACAAGTCATAAAAGGGCCAGGTTTGGTCTACCTCAACAGAACCGGGTCAAAACTCTAAGACGTCTTGCATGTGAAGTGTGTGGCACACCTTTCAATTTAGGCTTATTATTTTTTTTAATTTTATATTTTACCATCCTGCCTTCATTATTTTCATCAGCAACCGGAGGCAGAGAACGTGCCTAACACTCCCTCCTCCACCCGTTTTCCCCACAACGACAACCCTGTGAGGCGAGTTGGGTTGAGAGTGACTGGCCAAAATCACCCAGCTGGCTTTCATGCCTAAGAGGCAAGGCTAGAATTCACAGTCGCCTGGTGATTGGCTAAAAATTCAACCAGTTTTCACGCCTAAGGGAAGACTAGAACTCACAGTCGGGGAGCGATTGGCCCAAAAGTCATCCACCTTAAGGTGAGACTAGAATTCACGATCTCCCAGTTTCCAGCCTAGACCAAACTAGCTTTTACCGACAGAAAAGTTGGAAACAACTGCACCACTAGCTGCACGGAAAGGCATTCACGACAGCTGTGCAAAGCTTATTAACCACGTCAACATGCAGGCAATAGGCTGTAATCAACCTCTTCAATTTCCTTCCTTTAATCCCAAACTTAAAAACGTCTTGTAGACCTGCAAGAACCGAGCCAAAATCAGGAGAGCAAAGGATCCAAGAAAGAGGAAAAAGCACCAAGAGAGAGAGCAAAACCTCGCTTCTACCCACGCGAAACACAGCAAGCAGGAATCGATCGGGTAGAACCTCTCAAAATCCAGCGTGCTAAACATCTGGGCCAGCTCCCCTTCCTCAGTTTTTACCTTTTGCATGAAGGAAACGACTTCCTGCTTGGCCCAGCGCCTTTTGCAGCCAGCTTTTCAGCTGTTCCCTGGCTGGATTCCCCTCCCGAGAAGCTAAGCCGCTGGTGTGATCTGCTCAAAAGCTCGTTCTGCAATGCTTACCTTCGGCCGGGTCACAGGCTGCTAAGCGCTATGTGGCCGCGGCCCCAAAATAGAACATAAGCGTGTAAATAAATGCAGAAGAGGGCAGGTTTTTGGCTGCCCCACGAAGCAAAGGGGACGCACAAGGAAGTCGTTGTAACTGTATGCCACATACTGAATTGCAAACCAGCTGTACCCAGTTTAGCTTAGATTAGAGGGTCCTTTACAAAACTGAAGAAGTGTCACCTTGTAGGGGAGGAAAGAAAGAAAGAAAGAAAGAAAGAAAGAAAAGACAGAAAGAATGGAAGGAAGAGAAAGGAAAGAAAGAAAAAGAAAGAGGGGAAGGAAGAAAGAAAGAGAAGAATAGAAGGAAAAAAGGAAAGAAGGAAAGAAAAAAGAGAAAGGAAAGAAAGAGAGAGAGAGAGAAAGAAAAAGAATGGAAGGAAAGGAGAAGGAAAAGAAGGAAAGAAAAGAGAAAGAAAGAATGGAAGGAAGAGAGAAAGGAAAGAAAGAAAAAGAAAGGGGAAGGAAGGAAGAAAGAGAAAGAGAAAGAGAAGAAAGAGGAAGGAAGGAAGGAAGGAAGGAAGGAAGGAAGGAAGGAAGGAAAGATTTAATAAGACAGATTCCCAAACTTTCTTGGTGAGGTCATCCTCAATGTCTCAGCCATTTTTTTTGTGGCACTCCTAGTGTCACAAACATTGCACTGTGGTACCCCTGGAATAGTTAAGACTATCATGTTTATTATTTAGTAATAAAATAAACCATGGGATCCTGCCATGCAGTTTGGGAACTGCAGATAATGATGAAATTTAGTCCTATCAACAGCCCAATTCAGCAATCAAATAACTGAAAATAGAGCAATCGTCCCATTTGGTCCATCCAAAGCCCCAGAAGGCAGAAGCCACGGATGGAAACTGATCAAAGAGAGAAGCAACCTAAAACTAAGGAGAAATTTCCTGACCGTGAGGACAATTAACCAGTGGAACAACCTGCCTCCAGATGCGGTGAATGCTCCAACACTGGAAGCTTTTAAGAAGAGACTGGACAGCCATTTGTCTGAAATGGTATAGGGTTTCCTGCCTGAGCAGGGGGTTGGACTAGAAGACCTCCAAGGTCCCTTCCACCTTTGTTATTCTATATTCTCTATGGACACAGAATTGGTTGTATGCCATTTCTTTCAAAGCCCACCAGCTGTTTAATGCCAGTTTTCCCCCAAGGATGGATTCCTGTTTCCCTAGCACAGAGGGAATATTAAATAGATAAATGCAAACAGCCATTTTAAATCCTAAATACTTATGAAAAAGCATTATTCAGCTCATAATGTGAGCTATGCAAACTTTGGGCCCTCAAAGAAGTTACAACAGCCCGTTTAGTGACCATTTGAAGTTACAACAGCCTTGAAAAACGCGACTTAAGATCGTTTTTCACAATTACAATCTTTGCAGCATTTATTTAACAACCTGCTACTAACTTAACAACTGCAGTGATTCACTTAACAACCGGGTTAGTAATTTCACACCTGCAGTGATTCACTAACAACGGTTGCAAAACAGGTCGTAAAATGGGGCAAAACTCACTTAACAAATGTCTCACTTAATGACAAGAAATGTCGGGCTGAATTGTGGCCGTTAAGTCGAAGACTACCTGCATTTATATGTCACATCTCCCTCACAGAGCGACTCTGGGGTGTGTAAAAATAGAGCAAAATAACAAATCTCACGTCTCTTGGGACGTTAGGGTGTTTACACAAGTGTGCCTCAGCACCTACACAAAGCTAAAATAAGGTTGTAATGTTTCTGTCTGATTCATACCACATTGGGGAGGATCACTGACTTTGCTTATAGCTCTCTGGCCTACCAAAACCCAGCCTAGATTTATATGATGCATTTGTTCACGCGGCATGTTGTCTGGGTTCACACAATATTCTTGTGAGTTAATAAAATGGCTATATTCAGAAATTAAACGATGCCTAAATGAAGCCTTAGACGCTTTAACAAGGGGGACTAGGCCAGCATTTCAAAACCTTAGCAACATTATGAGGGATGGACTTCAACTCCCAGAATTCCTCAGCCAAGCATAGCTGGCTAGGGAATTCTGGGAGTTAAAATCCACCTATCATAACCTTACTAAGGGCTGAGAAACAACTAGCCCGGATAAGATAACAGTTGTGACTTCCACCAAATGCTGTGGACACAACTTTATCTCCGTTTCGATTCCATCTGGCACGCTGCACAAATCCAGCACCCAAGTTGTGAAGCGGAATGTACAAACCACATCACGCACTTAAACAGAACCAAAATCAACCATTTGGGGCCTTAAGGCAGCACATTATCCCCCCAACTCAAGTCTACTTTGGGCCAAGTGGGTCCCGTCAGAAGACCATGTTTTTTGGCCCGCTGCCTTCTCTTTTTACACAACTGGCCTTGTAAACTGACACTTTGGGAAGCTGCTTTCTTTGCGAGTCTCCAGAATGACTGTTCTCCTTGACCTTTATTACATAAACCTCTATGAATCTCAGATTACCTCTCTTGAGCTGCTGGCCATTATCTGGAGATAAGGACACCAGCATTATCTGGGAATATCTTTGCTCTTCCGAGATGCTGGGTGGTGGGTTTTTTTTTTTCTTCAAAAGCTCCAAACTTGCACAAATGCTCGGTTCTGTTTCGGCGACGCTTTAAACCGCAGATCCAGGGAGACAGCTAGCTTGCCGAGAAGGACAGGCATCATCTACTTAGATGGACGAAAAGCAGCTCTCCTTGTCTTCTGCTCTATTTATAACCCCAAAATCACATTACACAGGGCTGCTTGACCTGCAGTGAGGATGCAGCTTCTGAGGTTGCTTTGAAAGCAGCTGAGGTTGCTTTGAAAGACATATCCTGTGCAACGTTGGTTTTTTTTGGGGGGGGGCTGTTTTTCTGGCTGTTCTGTTTTCTCACGGCCAACTATCCTGCACCTGCTTTTTGTTTTCAAGACACAAACCACACCAAGCAATAGTTGGATATGTGTGTGTGTGTGTGTGTGTGTGTGTGTGTAGATTATTCCCACTCTGCAAGTGATTCACACCAAGACTCGAGAACCGAAAGCCGTTCAGTAGGAATAATAATAATAATAATAATAATAATAATAATAATAATAATAGAACTAAGGAGAAACTTCCTGACAGTGAGAACAATTAACCAATGGAACAACCTGCCTCCAGAAGTGGTGAATGCTCCAACATTGGAAGTTTTTAAGAAGGGACTGCACAGCCATTTGTCCAAAATGGTATAGGGTTTCCTGCCTGAGCAGGGGGTTGGATTAGATGACCTCCAAGGTCCCTTCCAACATAATAATAATAATGATGATGATGATGTTGGAAGCGACCTTGGAGGTCATCGAGTCCAACCCCCTGCTCAGGCAGGGGGTTAGTCTGAGCAGCAGCTACAGATAGTCAACTTACAACAATTAATTTAGTGACCGGTTCAGAGTTACAACGGCACTGGGAAAAAAAAGGACTTATGGCCATTTTTACACTCATCCACCGTTGTAGCATCCCCAGTGATCAAAATTCAAACAGTGGGCAACTGGTTCATATATTTATGACGGTTGCAATATCCCGGGGTCGCATGATCAAAATTCAGAGGCTTGGCCACTGACTCGTATTTATGATGGTCGCTATGTCCCAGGGTGGGATCACGTGATCCCCGTTTGTGACCTTTTGACGTGCCAAGTCAATGGGGAATCCAGATTCACTTAAGAACCGTGTTACTAACGACCAATGCAAGGATTCACTTAACAACTGTGGCAAAAAAGGTCGTAAAATGGGACAAACTCACGTTTCACTTAGCGACATAAATATTGGGATCAATTGTGGTCGTAACTACAGGGGCAACTCTTAATGATCACCAGGACTCTCCAAATTGGGTAACTTTAAGACTTGTGGACTTCAACTCCCAGAATTCCTCAGCCAGCCCTGGTCATGTATGCTTCAAGTAAGAACTCACAATTGACTTAATTGTGAAAGTGATTCTAGCTGTTCACAATATTCGGCACATCAGGTGCCATCAAGTTTAAAAGTAATACAGATAGTCCTTGCCTTACAACAGTTTGTTAATGACCGTTTGAAGTTAAAAGGGCACTCGAAAACTGACTTATGACCATTTTTCGCACTTACGTCCACTGCAGCATCGCAGCAAAATTCAGAGGCTTGGACACTGACTCGTATTTATGAAGGTCACAGTGTCCCGGGGTCATGTGATCCTCTTTTGTGACCTTCTGACAAGCAAAGTCAATGGGGGAAACCGGATTCACTTAACATCAGGATTACTAAGTTAATAGCTGCGGTGATTCACTTAACGACTGTGGCAAGGAAGGTCGTAAAATGGGGCAAATTAATATATGTCTCACTTAGCAACAGAAATTCAGGGCTCAACTTGAGGTCATAAGTCGAGGACTCCCTGTAGTGTTTTTGGACAATTTGGATGTTCACTTAGGTTCCGTCCCCAATAGGATTTGGGTCTAAATCCAAATCTATTCTATGACTGGCTTCACATTATCCCAAGAACCGAGAATCATAGTGTCAACGTCCAGTTTGAGAATCCAAATAAAACTCCTGATTAATTCCGTCTCTGAAAATCCTACTGTTTATTGGATACACTGAAATGTTACGGTAAAGCAAAACTAACGCGTAGACTTAATCAATTATTTCTCCAGCCAAACCCCGAACATCTTACGTCATCCATATAAACAAGTTCACTTTGTTATGGGAACCGTCTGCTTCAAATCCACACCTGTTCAGGTGTCCTTGAAAACGCTTCAGACTCTTGCAGTCTTCAGCTGAATTGTAGAAGTTTCGTTTCTTCATCCAACCATCTGAAAGTTAACACCTTCCCCCACTTAATCTAAAGGCAAACTGAAAGAGGCACATAGCTGCCAAAGTTTCATCCCTGACACATAGAGCTAGAAGGGACCTTGGAGGTCTTCTAGTCCAACCCTTGCTCAAGGCAGGAGTCCTTATACCATGCTGGACATTCTTGTGTGAACTTAACTCGGCACAGCCTCAACTGAAGGATCTCTTCCACATGTCCTCCGATGCCTGCCAGACCCAAACCCTTTGCACTCACCTCCCTTTTGGGGAACATCATTTCTCCAGTCTGAACAACCATGGGGCGTACACAAACACACTAATACCACACCAGCTCAGCTACATGAAGACGCTTCAATCATCAGGTAGACAACATTATTGTTGTTGTTAGTTGCAAAGTCGTGTCCGACCCATCGCGACCCCATGGACAACGTTCCTCCAGGCCTTCCTGTCCTCGTAGACAACATTAGAAGACATATAGCCAAAGCAGCATGTGTAGCATTATAAGAGGCCATCAGGAATTTGGCAAAACAACAAGGAGTGCCTACTTTGTGACTTACAGATAGGCCTCGATTTATGACCATAATCGGGTCCAGAATTTCCAGGGCTAAGCAAGACAGTGTTTAAGCAAATCATGCTCAATTCTACGACCTTTCCTGTCACAGTCATTAAGCAAACTGCAGCATTTGTTAAGTGAGTCATGCCGTCACTAAGCAAATCTTCCTCTTCCCATTATACTGGTTACTGCAAAGGAAGGTCGCTAATGACGATCACGTGTCCCTGTAAATGATGCCGGTTACCAAGTGCCCACATTTTGACTGTAGGGACGCTGCGATGGTCTTAAGTGTGAGGACCACTCCTAAGTCACTGATTTCAGGGGACTTGCAACTTCTAACAGTCGCTAAAGGAATGGTCGTTAAGTCGAGGACTGCTGTAGCAGGGAAGAAGATTCTGCGGTCACGCCACCAGCTCAGTGTCCAAGTGTTTATCCCGAAGAGCTGGGAAAACGTTCTCGGATCCAGCCTCTTCCTGGCTCCTCCGAAGAGCAAAGCAGGTGCGGCTGAGAACTGAACTTTTGGCTGAGGGATTTTGGACAAATTTGAATGCAGGTGAGAGAGAAGAAGTGGTGCCAATATGAAAATCCTCGGGGATCGAAGTCCCAAAAGAGGAAAAGGGGGAAGGCTGGGGCTGCCCCACGTTTGCATGCAGAGGACAGCGGCTTGGAAGACATTTCTAGTCATGCCCAGCACAACATAAGAGATGACTGTGTTGCACCGCAAAGGGTGTGGGACTATACAAATTTTGTCTTCTCCAGAACATCTTTTTGGCCTTTCTCTCTCTCTCTCTCTTTGATATGTGTCTACTATCATTTATCAATCTCTATTATTTATAGTCATCTCTCTCATACACATTTATTATCATCTATCAATCTCTTTATCTTGGTCGCTCAACAGCGAGACCCTGGTGAAGCGGGCACAGCAGTGCCTACATTGTCTGCGTCGCATGAGAAAAGCACATCTTCCTTCCTCCGTCCTTACCACTTTCTACAGAGGGACGATGGATTGCATCACAGTCTGGTTTGGAAGCATCACCGCTTCGGACAGGAAGATGGTGCAGAGAGTGGTGAGGACGGCAGAAAAGATTATTGGCAGTTCCCTCCCTTCCATCCAGGACATGGCATATAAGCGATGCTTGAGCAGGGCCCGCAAGATACTCTGGGACACTACACACCCTCTTCACGATCTGTTTTCCTTGTTGCCTTCTGGGAGGAGGGGGGCTCCGTGGTACCCGAAGTAGAACATCCAGATTCAGTCCCAGTTTTGTTCCACGCAGTATTAGCCTTGTGAATTCTAAAGCTTTCTCCTTCCATTATGTATTCAAGATGGACAGTGATTAATATTTATACGTTACTTATATGTAAGGGTGTAGGTCTATGCATATATTATATATAGTATGTTTTAAATGTGTTATGTATGTGTACACTAGATTTCATTTTAATAGAATAAGGAATAGAATAGAATAAAACAGAATAGAATAGAGATGGAAGGGACTTTGGAGGTCTTCTAGTCCAGCCCCCTGCTCAAGCAGGAGGACTATACCATCTCAGACAGGTGATTGTCCAGTCTTTTCTTAAAGATCTCCATTGATGGAGCGCCCATGATTTCTAGAGGCAAACTGTTCCACTGGTTGATTGTCCTCACTGTCAGGAAGTTTCTCCTTAATTCCAGGTTGCTTCTCTCCTTGATCAGCTTCCAACCATTGTTTCTCGTCCTTCCCTCTCGTGCTCTGGTGAATTGTGGATTACCTGCATTTCACCCTTGGCAGGTACCTGTCCAGACAGGAGCTGTCAGCTGATATAAAGTTGCTTTTCATCCTTCCCAGGCAGAGCTCTGAAATGAAGACACCCACCCCTTGCTTTCCGGCACAGCGTGGCAGTTTCTTCCCGGCTTTCCGACAGGATTAGGAGAGCTTTGCAATTGAGGACAACCGCCTGCGATGGACACCTGAGAGCTGCTAAATCTTTAGGTCCAGATCACGTGGCTGATCTCTGCAGCCGCAGTGTGTCCTCTGGGAATAAACAGGATTTGCTTTAAGGGAGATCCGGAGAGCTGCTTTGCACCGTGAGCTCCGGGGCACCTTGTGGCTTTCAAATCTGCCATCCAAGTCAGCCCGAGTGATTAGACCTGTGGGGAACAGACAGGGCCAGGAAGCGAGCTGCTAAAACTCGGTGCTTAATCTGCAACAGCCACTGTCAAGCCTTTTCTCATCCTTCCCTCCTGCCATATCACAATGCAGTAACACAGTAGTATGACCGTAGCAATGCAAAGAAGAGCAACTAAGATGATTAAAGGCCCGTAGACGAAAACATATGAAGAACGGTTGCAGGAATTGGGTCCAGAGAAAAGAAGGACTACGGGCGAGACGATAGCAGTCTCTTAGTATTTGTGAGGTTGCCACGAGGAGGAGGGGGTCAATTTATTTTCCAAAGCACCAGATGGATGGAAACTAATCAAGGAGAAACAATGCATGGAAACTAATCAAGGAGAAACAACGGAGGGAAACTAATCAAGGAGAAACAACGGAGGGAAACTAATCAAGGAGAGAAGCAACCTGGAATTAAGGAGAAACTTCCTAACAGTGAGGACAATTAACCAGTGGAACAGAAGTTGCCGTCAGATGTTGTGGGTGCTCCATCGCTGGAGGCTTTTAAGAAGAGACTGGACAGCCACCTGTCGGAAATGCTCTAGGTTCTCCTGCTTGAGCAGGGGGCTGGACTAGAAGACCTCCAGGGTCCCTTCCAGCTCTATTCTGATTTCGATTCAATGTGCTATTTGGTAGCTCACAACTTTGCAAACCCAGGTTCAAAGTTTGCATCCACCTGGGAAACAAAAGGCCTTGAATCCTGAGTAGCAAGAAATGCTGTTATTAATAATGGAGAATATTTGTAGATCAGGGCTGAAATGAAGGGTCTCTGAAGCTTGGTGGTTTTCTTGCAGAGGTTTCATGACCCAAACTGGGTAACATCACGAATGCTAAAAGGTGCAAACCTCACTCCCTTCTAACACTGATGATATTATCGAGTTGGGTCATGAAACGTCTGCAAGAAAACCACCAAGCTCAGAGAGGAATAATGACTTCAGAGTCATTCTTCCTCCTTCTCCTCTCCACCAACCCTACTCCCTTTTAACACTGATGATTTTTTTTAATTCTTATTTTTATTAATTTTTTTCCCTCATCAACATATGTTAATTTTTCCAATCAACAAGTTGTCTGGAGTTTGCTACGCTAATACATGTTCAATTCCTAATCCTTCATTCTTTCCTCTAACCAAGAATAAAATAAATTCCAAATTTGATAGTAGTCTGTATCTTCTTTGTCTTTCAACCTCATAGTTGATCTGTCCATCTCTGCACATTCCAGTATTTTCCTGATGATTTCTTCCTCTGATGGCAATCCTTCATTCTTCCAGTATTGATTAATACTGATGATATTATCTAGTTGGGTCATGAAATGTCTGCAAGGAAACCACCAAGCTCAGAGAGGAATAATGACTTCACAGTCGTTCTTCCTCCTTCTCCTCTCCACCAACCCTACCCCCTTCTAACACGGATGGTATTACCTAGTTGGGTCATGAAACGTCTGCAAGAAAACCACCAAACTCAGAGAGGAATAATGACTTCAGAGTCATTCTTCCTCCTCCTCTTCACCAACCCTACTCCCTTCTAGCATTGATGGTGTTACCTAGTTGGGTCATGAAATGTCTGCAAGAAAACCACCAAGCTCCGAGGGCACCAAGGAACCCACAATGCTGTTATTATGATGGACAGTTAAGAGAGGGGTCTTCAGCCTTGGCCCTTTTATGACTTGCGGACTTCAACTCCCAGAATTCTTCAGTCACCCATTTTGATGAAACTGCAAGGCTTGGATCCAGACCAGGGGTCTTCAAACTGGGCCCTTTTATGATTTGTGGACTTCAACTCCCAAAATTCCTCAGCCAGGCACGCTGGCTGAGGAATTCTGGGAGTTGAAGTCCACAAGTCATAAAAGGGCCACGTTTGAAGACCCCTGGCTTAAGGGAACTAGGTATTTCTAGCCTAATGAAGAAAAGGCTTGGGGGGGGGGGACACATGACAGCTGCTTTCCGGCACTTGAGGAGCAGTTGCTGGGGGCGGAGGGATGGGATCAACCTATTCTCCAAAACACCTGAATCCAGGACAAGAAGCATTGGATGGAAACTAATCAAGGAGAGAAGCAACCCGGAACTAAGGAGAAATTTCCTGACAGTGTGAACGATTAACCAGTGGAAGAGAAGATGCCTTCAGAAGTTGTGGGTGCTCCATCACTGGAGATCTTCCCCCCCCCCAAAAAGGACTGGACAACCATTTGTCCAGGATAGTTTAAGGCAGTGTTTCTCAACCTTGACAATTTTAAGGCATGTGGACTTCAACTCCCAGAATTCCACAGCCAGCAATGATGGCTGTGGAATTCTGGGAGTTGAAGTCCACATGCCTTAAAATTGTCAAGGTTGAGAAACACTGGTTTAAGGACTTCTGCCTTGGGCAGGGGACTGGACTAGAAGACCTCAAAAGTTCCCTTCCAGCCTTCTAATTCTATGATCTCTTATTTTCCTTTTTATAGCTAAAGCCTGGGTAGGAAGTCAGCCCAGTCCACGCTATTTCCTGCTTTTGGTGCAGTTCCAAGGACTACCAGGAAGTTAATCATCTGACAGACAACGGCAGATGTCCACACGCCCTGGAAACGTCAGCAGCAGCAGCACCACCTCACTACAAGTCTGTCTGGACTCTACACCAAGAAGACAAGCGGTACAGAGAGAAGACAAAAGGGTTTCCTGAGAAAGCTTCTTGGATCCGATCAAGCCTACTTGAGTGCCCAATCGACACATCCTGAAGACCTTCCTCTTGTGGCTGGGACATTAAGTGGGGTCAACCCCTTAGGTCTCAGAAAATCCCAGGAGTGGAGATTAGAATGGGGAAAAACATCCAGGAAGAAGGTCACGGGAGGCGGGCTGGACTCTGTTGACGTGACCCTCAAGTCAACTTGAAGGAGACTTTGCTCTGCCTTGTAGAACCTTCTATTTAGAAGACTTCCTAGACCAGTGGTTCTCAACCTTTTTAATGCCGCGACCCCCAACCGGTCGTAAGTCGAGGACTACCCAACCAGTTGTAAGTCGAGGACTACCCAACCAGTTGTAAATCGAGGACTACCCAACCGGTCGTAAGTCAAGGACTTTCCCTGCCCGGGAGCGCTGCGCATGCGTGGTGCCGCCCCCTGCGTCGGCCGAGGCGTAGCTGGCAAGCGGCAGAGACGCCGCAGGCCGACCACCGGCTGGGCCATCAGCTGGCCCAGCCCAAGGGAGGTAAGGCACCCGCCGGGCCCCACGCGCGCCAGCAACCCTCCCTGCGCCCGCCGGCCTCCCACGTCCCACCCCTGGCCTTCTTTTACTTACATTGTTAGTAGTTGCTCAGCAGGGAGGGGTGGAAGCTTCCAGACAGCTCGCCTTCGCTGCAGACAACTTGCAGCACCGTTTGCAGACTGGGACTTTTGGCGGGCTCAGCAGGGCAGAGACAGCCTGGACAATTCCTATTGGCTTTTGAAAGCCAATAGAATTAGACTCTATTCAAGTGAGTCTATTCTATTGGCTTTCAAAAGCCAATAGAATAAAAGGGAGTAGCACAGCTAAGAAAAAGGGAAAAAAAAATGCCGGACTGTGTTGTTTGGCGACCCCTGTGAAATGGTCGTTCGACCCCAAATGGGGTCCCGACCCACAGGTTGAGAACTGCTGGACTAGAAGATCTCCAAGTTCCCTTCCAGCTCTTTTCTATTCTTCTTCTTCCTAGGACCACACAGCCACCTACAGCTTGGCCATCATCACCAACAGTTTGAGAGGGGGAGATGTGGAAAACCATAGGACTTTTCCTCAAACCTAACAGATGTTCCCACACAGACTGCTAAGTGTTGGGAAGCAGTAAGATTCCCAAACCAAGATTTAAGCCTCCAGAGAGAGCCATGGTCCAAATCCCAGGCGCAGGTAGTCCTTACGACCATTCGTTTAACGTCGGCACAAAATTATGACAACCTCAGAACAAGTGGCCTATGACTTTGCACTCACTCAACTTACAACCCGAGCAAATCGCAATTGGGGCATTTGGCAACCAGTTCCCCTTCTGAGTCGTTAAAAGTGATCAGAGCGTCTTATACAAGTGGTTCTCAACTTACAACTATTTGTTTAGCAAGTGTTTGAAGTTGCAACGGTGCCGGAAAAAGTGAGCGACAATCGGTCCTCAGCCTTACGACCCTCACAGCATCCCCATTCGCCGTGCCCTGAGGTCGTGGGATGCCAACTTGCGACCTTGTCTGCAAATTTCTTGCAACCAAGCCCCCTTACGATTGGAAAATCTGGAATCCGATTACAGGCAGTCCTTGACTTACGACAATTCATTTCGTGACCGTCTGAAGAGACAACAGCCCTGAAAGAAGGGACTTACGATCATTTTTCACACTCATCGACCGCTGTGGCATGCCTGGGGATCACGTGATCAAAATTTAGAGGCTTGGCCACTGACTCGTATTTATGATGGTTGCAGCGTCATGTGTGTGTGTGTGTATTGTGATCCCCTTTTCTGACCTTCTGACGTGCCAACTCAATGGGGAATCTAGATTCACTTAAGAACCACATTACTAATTTAACAAATGCAACTGTCAACGCTGCTCACATCGGATGTTTTTGCTTTGACAACATATGGAGATGCAGCCATTTTCTTTCTTATGTTTTACTCTTAGAGTTGGAATTAGATGATACTGGGGGGGGGGGGAGGAGGAATGTGCATGGGAGTTTAGTTAGACATAACAATACTGTAACTAGTGTGAGAATCAAGGTTATTAAAATAAGAGATGATAAGAATAGGCCGGGCTGGAGAACTGGACGGAAAAAACTGCATTTCAAACTAATTGGAGAATGTGATTTATGACTGTAAATTAGAGGAGGGAATTGTGCTTTGATACTATGTGCTCAGGGGAGGGGAATCCAGTTTTTGGCTTTGGCTATGTAAGTGCCAATGCCATGCTTCTCGAATGAAGATCCTTGAAGGTAAACAATGCCTCGAAGTTCTTTGAAGAGTTTCATCCGTCGGAACCATGATAGGAACGATTCACTTACCAATTGTGGCAAAGAGTTGTAAAATGGGACAAACAAATGTCTCCCTTAGCAACATAAACACTTGGATCGACTGCGGTCGTTAACTACAGGACTACCGTGACTGCTGTAAAAACTGTGGTAAAATTGGGTCTGACATGATGTACAACTGCTGTAAGGACCCACCCCACTTTGCATCTTAAGAAGACAGAACTCTTGGAATATTTCTTCCAACAGGCATCCTTTATTAAGAGAAAATGGTTGCAGGCGTTCTAGACAGGACCTGGGGCCCAAGCCCTACGGTTCAAGGTTTTAAGGGGTCCCCAGCAGCCCCATCATCTTTCCAGCGACAATCCCAGGCACTACATTTCCACCCCCTTTTTCCTCACTGCCGGTGGGAGACTTCAGAGAGGAGCAGATGAAAGCTGATGGCCCCATTGTTATGCTTTAGTCCTTTTGGTGGTATCCACATTCAAGTCCTTTGAAGTTGTACTGAAGGAGGTGAGGGCCATAAAACCCCTTTGTTCACCCCCCTTCCCCTTCATTGTATGACAGAATCCAGAGAGGGCAGAAATGGGGTTTTCCATAGTCGATAACTAGAGATAAAATATAATTGGATTCTGACAACTGCAATGACTTAGGATGGAAATTGCAATCTCAATTGTGGGCCTAAGTCAAGAACCAAGCATGGGTACTTGTGAAAATTCTCGGATTTGTGACCCCCATATATAAAGAAGGCCCAGATTTGGGAAAGCTATTCTCTGCTTCTCTTTCACCAAAGGATCCCGTTTCCAATTCCTAAGACTTTTTCTCTCTTCCTGGGAACCTGCCATGAATTTTCCTACTGGAAGATTGAACCAGGTTCAATTCTGATTAAAGTTTACCTGCTTCTCATATTCTCTTCTCTTGCAAAGGCGAGCTAAAAAATGGGGGAGAAAGTTTTTGTTCAGCGTCAACCAGGATTCCACTTCGAAAACTACAGCCATCCAGAAAGAACAAAGTAGCCTACAAATAATCTTTGCAGGATCTCGATTGCAGGTGTGAGTTTTCCAGAACTAAGAAGAAAATTTTCCTACAACCAATTCATTTAGACCGTATGGAAAAAGATCAACACACCTTGATCGTAACGTTTACTCTTCGTGCATTTATTAGCTGCCAAATCTGCCTGTTAAGGAAAGCTGGCACCGATTTATTATAAATGAACTTGTGAAATGGAAAGTTTTCTGGAGATAAATTAAGCATTTAGATTTAAAAAAAAAATTTACAGGGAGAAAAAGGCCAGTGGAATATTTTCCACTCTATCGTCCATGGATATTGCAGACAGCCGAGATAAACAGAGCAATGTTAGTAGGCAGTTAAGACCAGCGAGCTAAGTTTTTTTTGATCAGATCCAAGAATGACAAAGCGATAAAACTCCAGTTTCAAGGTTGTTATTGTATGGGATCCAGCTCATCATATGGGCTGGACCACCCAATGCATTATAATAAGATGTTATATACAATAAAGAAACTTGTTGAGACTCTGGAATGAGTGTAGAGAAGAGCAACTAAGATGATTAAAGGCCTGGAGACTAAAACATATGAAAAACGGTCAAACCGGTCAGTCCTAGAAGAGATCAACCACGACTGCTCTTTAGAAGGCCAGATCCTGAAGTTGAAACTCAAGCATTTTGGCCACTGAATGAGAAGGAAGGACTCACTGGAGAAGAGCCTAATGCTGGGAAAGATGGAGGGCAAGAGAAGAAGGGGATGACAGAGAATGAGGTGGCTGGATGGAGTCCCTGAAGCAGTAGGCGTGAGCTTAAATGGACTCCAGAAAATGATAGAGGACAGGAAGGCCTGGAGGAACATTGTCCATGGGGTCGCAATAGGTCGGACACGACTTTGCAACTAACAACTGAGGGAAGTTAGCCCCCCCCCAGAAGGAAATATTAAAAAGGAAAATATATTTTTCACCAAAAGGATTTTTTGAAAAGCAGAAACCAAACCTGGCCCCAAATTTCTTTGCCCCAAGCAAGAGCTAACCTCATAGAAATGCAGATATAAGACCATCAGGAAGGCTGGAGCCAGGGAACTCAAGACAAAGAAACTCTTAAGAGTCATTAGCCCAGCTCCAGGGAAGCAGGAGATGACTTTTGGGATATAATAGGACTAACCCATTACCATCAAGTATACCATAGAGGCACACCTAAACTCAGGTCAGAATATGTGACACAGGAAATAGCCTCAAAGTTCATGCCACAGGAACAGGAAACTATTCCAAACAAAAGGCTAGAAGGGGGTATAAAAACCTACAACACCATGTGCTCAGCCCTTCTCTCCTCTGCTCTTTCCTGAAGAACCATCTTTTTGCTTCTTCAATAAACTGTAACGTTCTTCCCAAAGCAGTCGCCATGTTTGCTTATTTATTCCCGGCTTGGATGAACCAGGATGAAGACTTTACTTCTAACACAACAACAAAGTTTAAGGAAGAGAATTGATTTTGCTTGTCATAAGATTACAAAATGGGATCACCTGACCATGGGACCCCGCAACAGTCATAAGCGTCCAGATTTTGATCCCTTGACCACGGGGATTCTTCAACGGTCCTGAGGGTGAAAAACCGTCCTAAGCCACTTTTTTTCAGTGTCATAACTTTGAACAGTTACTAAACGAATTGTTTTAAGCGGAGGACCACCTGTAATATAATAGTTTTTTTTAAAAAAAGTAATAAAATACTTGGAATCCTGCATCCAGTTTTGGTTACCACGATGTAAAAAAGATGCTGAGACTCTAGAAAGAGTACAGAGAAGAGCAACAAAGATGATTAGGGGACTGGAGGCTAAAACATATAAGGAACGGCTGCTGGAATTGAGTAGGTCTAGTTTAATGAAGAGAAGGACGAAGGGGGACAGGATAGCAGCCTTCCAATATCTCAGGGGCTGCCCCAAAGAAGAGGGAGTCAAGCTATTCTCCAAAGCACCCGAAAGCAGGTCAGGAAGCAATGGATGGAGACTAATCAAGGAGAGAAGCAATCTAGAACTAAGGAGAAACTTCCTAACAGTGAGGACAATTAACCAATGGAACAACCTGCCTCCAGAAGCTGTAAATGCTCCAACACTGGAAGTTTTAAAGAAGAGATTAGACAGTCATTTGTCTGAAATGGTATAGGTTTCCTGCCTGAGCAGGGGGTTGGACTAGATGACCTCCA
This sequence comes from Crotalus helleri, assembly GCA_024509115.1. Taxonomy (NCBI): domain Eukaryota; kingdom Metazoa; phylum Chordata; class Lepidosauria; order Squamata; family Viperidae; genus Crotalus; species Crotalus helleri. The sequence goes on from JAKSXO010000089.1 coordinate 968,054, forward strand.
AGGTCTCTTTCAACATTATTATTATTATTATTATTATTATTATTATTATTATTATTATTATTATTATTACTTGAGGCAGATTTTGCACGGAATCCAATGTGGTTGTGAGAGGAGAAAACCTACCTCTCCCCATAAAACCAGAATTATTTCTGGATTATCTTACAATAGGCGATGCAGTGGGCACGTGTGGAGAGCCACAGAATTAAGAGAGCATCGTCATACATCGATTCGTGGGTTGTAGACGGTGAAATAAAAGACTTATTTTCCTTCCTCTGGTCTCCAGCATAAAAATAAACCACGCTAGCCAGAAATACCCCATCCTTATTTCTTTACTATTTACAGATTGCCAAAGACAGATTTCCCAATACCTCCACTGAGACTAGATTCGTGCCTATGCTTGAAGTAAAGTTTCTTTCTTCTTCTTCTTTTTTTTTTTTTTGGCTGAGGGAAAGACAACCTCTTCTCGTTCCCTCCAATTTATCCCTGACAGGAATTTATCTTAAGAACATTTCGAGGCTACATTGTATGAACATAGAAGTTTGGAGGTCTTCTATCTAGTCCAGCTCCCTGCTCAAGCAGGAGACCCTATACCAGTGGTGGCGAACCTATGGCATGGGTGCCAGAAGCCGCACTCGGAGCCCTCTCTGTGGGCACATGCACCGTGCCCTGGAGATGGCAACTGTCTGTAAGGACCCACCTCACTTTGCATCTTAAAAGACAGAACTCTTGGAATATCTCTTCCAACAGGCATCTTTAGTACGAGAAGATGGTTGCAGGCGTTCTAGACAGGACCTGGGGCCCAAGTCCTCCCATTCAAGGTTTTAAGTGGTCCCAAGCAGCCCCCCCACCCACACCGTCCTTCCAGCGACAATCCCAGGCGTGTTACATTTCCACCCCCTTAGACGAGCAGAAAAAGAAAGTTTAAGATACAAACATTAGCCATAAAGAGCAGAGGCAATTTGAAACACTGGATAATTATTAGAAAGGGTAACCATTATTTTAAATGCATCTTTGAATTCAGTGCAGGAGAAGTGTAGTTAACTCAAGTTTCTTTTGGAACCATGGCCGGCGGAAGGGAGACTTCAGAGAGGAGTAGATGAAAGCTGATGGGCCCTATTGTTATGGTTAGTCCTTTTGGTGAGATCCACATTCAGTCCCTTTGAAGTTGTAAAGAAGGAAGTGAGAGCCGTAACACTCCTTTGCTCACCCCGCTTCCCCTTCGTAGTATGACAGAATCCAGAGAGGGCAGAAATGGGATTTTCCATAGTCGATAACTAGAGATGAAATATAATTGGATTCTGACACTGTCCCTCTTCAACCAGCCGCCTGCTAACTTGCCGAGGTCCCATGTGGCCGGATGCATCACGGCACGGCTGGTTTCCCCCCCCCGTCCCATCCCTCCTGGCCTCGCATGCTCTTTTTTTCCCCGGCACGACCCACTGCATCACCTCCTCAGCTGTCGGCCGGCCATCCAGCTCAGAGGCGGCTTCTCTGAACTGCTGGTGCGGGCTGCGGAGCCCCAGAGTGCACCGGTTGAGTGGCCAGCAGCCTGCTGACAGACACCGTCGGCCCCGATGTGTTCACTGGCCTCTGTGTGCTGGGGCCGATGGTGTCAGGCATCCCCAGCCCTTGCCTTGCCCCGTGGCAATAGCACCCCCACCCTGCCTCGCCTCACCCCGCAGGATGAGCCTCCTGCCTCCCGCCCCACCTGCCAGAGACCCCCTGGATCTTTCCCAACTCTGCCCGGCCCCCACAGGCGTCCTTGCCCACGAGCAACATTGAGGTGACCATGCCCACCTTGACCATACCCACCCAATCTGCCATGACCACCACAGCCATGCCCACCCAGTGGGCCACGCCCACCTGGCACCCGGTGATAAATAAGTGGGCTTTGGGTTGCAGTTTGGGCACTCGGTCTCTAAAAGGTTCGCCATCACTGCCCTAGACCATTTCAGATAAATAGTTGTCTAATCTCTTTTTGAAAGCTTCCAGTGATGGAGCACCCACAACTTCTGGAGGCAGGCTGTTGCACTGATTAATTGTTCTAACTGTCAGGAAATTTCTCCTTTGTTCCAGGTTGCTTCTCTCCTTGATTGGTTTCCATCCGTTGTTTCTTGTCTTCCTTTTTGGTGCTTTGGAAAATAGTTCCCACCCCCCGCCATCTTTGTAGGGTGATTAGTGTTTGAGAGAACTGGGTATATCTAGTCCAGGAGTAGGCAACCTTGGCCCCTTTATGACTCGTGGACTTCAACTCCCAGAATTCCTGAGTCAGCATGACTCAGCTTGGAAACCTCTCCCTTTCCCCTCAGCATGGCCGGCTCAGGAATTCTGGGAGTTGAAGTCCACGAGTCATAAAAGAGCCAAGGTTGCCTACCCCTGGCCTAGGCCGCTTTATGACTCGTGGACTTCAACTTCCAGAATTCCTGAGTCAGCATGACTCAGCTTGGAAACCTCTCCCTTTCCCCTCAGCATGGCTGGCTCAGGAATTCTGGGAGTTGAAGTCCATGAGTCATAAAAGAGCCAAGGTTGCCTACCTCTGGCCTAGGCCCAGGCCGCTTTCTGATTCGTGGACTTCAACTCCCAGAATTCCTGACCCAGCATGGCTCAGCTTGGAAACCCTCTCCCTTTCTCCTCAGCATGGCTGGCTCAGGAATTCTGGGAGTTGAAGTTTATGAGTCATAAAAGAGCCGAGCTTGCCTACCCCTGATCTAGTCTATCAAAGAGAAGAATTGGGGAGACATGACAGCTGTTTTGCAGTACTTTAGAGGACTGTCATGGGGGAGGGGGTCAACCCATTCTCCAAAAAGGGCAGGAGAAGAACGAATGGGTGGGAAGCTTGTGACAGAAAGATCCAACCTAGAACTAAGGAGAAATTTCCTGACAGCAAGAACACTTTGGAAAAAGTTCAGAGAAGGGCAACTAAAATGATCAAAGGCCTGGAGACTTAAAACATACGAAGAACGGCTGCAGGACTTGGGTTTGGCTAGTCTAAAGAAAAGAAAAAACAGGGGCAACATGAGAGCAGTATTCCAGTATTTGAGGGGCTGCCACAAAGGGGGGGGGTCACGTTATTTTCCAAAGCACCAAGACGAGAAACAATGGTTGGAAACTGACCAAAAAGAGAAGCAACCCGGAATGAAGGAGAAACTTCCTAACAGTGAGGACAATTAACCAGTGGAACAGCTGGCCTCCAGAAATTGCGGGCACTCCATTAGTGGAGGTTTTAAGAAGAGACTGGACAGCCACGTATCTGAAATGGTATATAGCAGGGGTCCTCAACCCCCAATCCATGGACCAGTACTGGGCTACGGCATGCCAGCAACCGGGCCGCACAAACAAGCAAAGCCCCATCCACGGGATGCAGGCAGCACACAAAACCGCACCCCCTCCGGTCCACGGAAAAAGCTCTCTCCACATAACCAGTCCCTGGCGCCCAAAAGGTTGAGGACCTCTGGTATATAGATTCTCCTGCTTGAGCAGGGGGCTGGACTAGAAGACCTCCAAGGTCCCTTCCAGCTCTATTCTGATTAAAAAAAAAACAACCACAACAAATCCCAAATATCTCAGCCTTTCCTCCTGGAGAAGCTCTCCCAACTCTTTGATCATCCTGTCCTGCTCTGAACCTTCTCTAGTTCTCCTAAATCACTTTGGACTGCGTCACGCTCAAGTGCAAACAATATTCCAGATGTCGTTGCATCATTGTTTTTATGTAAAGGCAGTATAAAATTGGCGTTCTCTCTCTGTAGTTTGAAAGAAGCTCCAGTCTGCATTGGTAATAAAGGAGGGAAGGAAGCTGAGAAGGATGGGAGATTTTCCTGTCCTTTAATAACAACAACAACAACAACAAGTTGGAAGGGACCTTAGAGGTCATCTAATCCAACCCCCTGCTCAGGCAGGAAACCCTATACCATTTCGGACAAATGGCTGTCCAGTCTCTTCTTAAAAACTTTCAGTGTTGGAGCATTCACCGCTTCTGGAGGCAGGTTGTTCCACTGGTTAATTGTTCTAATTATCAGGAAGTTTCTCCTTAGTTCCAGGTTGCTTCTCTCCTTGATTACTTTCCATCCGTTGCTTCTTGTCCCACCTTCAGGCGCTTTGGAGAATAGCTTGACTGCCTCTTTTTTGGGGCAGCCCCTGAGATATTGGAAGACTGCTCTCCTGTCCCCCCTCATCCTTCTCTTCATTAAACTAGACATACCCAATTCTAGCAACCGTTCCTGATATGTTTTAGCGTCCAGTGTTGGATTTCACTTCTCAACAATTCATCCCAAGAGACTGCGACACCATTTTTGAACCATATGAAAAGATGTTCCTCAGAAGATGATGAAGTCTACTTTAACTGCTCTTTAGAAGGCCAGATCCTGAAGTTGAAACTAGTAGTAATAGTAGTAAAGTTGGAAGGGACCTTGAAGGTCATCTAGTCCAACCCCCTGCTCAGGCAGGAAACCCTATACCATTTTGGACAAATGGCTGTCCAGTCTCTTCTTAAAAATTTCCAGTGTTGGAGCATTCACAGCTTCTGGAGGCAGGCTGTTCCACTGGTTAATTGTTCTAACTGTTAGGAAGTTTCTCCTTAGTTCTAAGTTGCTTCTCTCCTTGATGAGTTTCCATCCGTTGCTTCTTGTCCTGCCTTCAGGCGCTCTGGAAAATAGCTTGATTCCCTCTTCTTTGGGGCAGCCCCTGAGATATTGGAACGCGGCTATCCTGTCCCCCCTCGTCCTTCTCTTCATTAAACTAGACACACCCAATTCCAGCAGCCGTTCCTTATATGCTTTAGCCTTCAGTCCCCTGTTCATCTTTGTTGTTGTTGTTTCTCTTGCTTGTCTTCATGGAGAGAGTGTTGAGGACTCTTAAGCACGTGCAGACTGCCCATCCAAGCCTGGTTTTCCGAGCGGAAGCCAGAGGAGAAAAGGGGAAAGACGAGTCCGGAAGTGGACCTTTTGAGCGACACGTCCATCCTTTTTATAGCCAGCTGCACTTCCTCTTGGTTTCCAAATGCAGCAGCTTTCTTCCACAGGGAATCTGTTATCCGTCTGCCTCTGCAAATTTCCGGCCCGGAGCAGCAGATGGCTGCAGCTCTCCCCACCCTCTGTGGCTTTTGTTCATTCAGGAAAAAATGCTTGCACCCCTGACACCGGGTGGTTTTCCACCCACCCACCCGCTTAGCCAGCCTCTCTCTTCATAGTTTCCAAAGCAAGTGTATTTCTGCAGATGTTGAGCTGGCTGGTCCTCATCTTCTCCCTGTAACCTTTCATCTTCGCATCCTGTTTCTTTCCGGGCCCTTCCGACCACCGGCAAGTGGGTGAACTCTGCTGTCCGGTGGCTGGCCTTGAACACCGAATAATAAGAGTTGAAAGGGACCTCAAAGGTCTTCTAGTCCGGGGATCCCCAACCCCCCAGTCCGTGGACTAGTACCGGGCTGCGGCATGCCATCAACCGGTCCACACAAACAAGCAAAGCCCCATCCGTGGGATGCAGGAAGCACACAAAACCACGCCCCCTCCGGTCCACGGAAAAATCTCTCTCCACGGAACCAGACCCTGGTGCCCAAAACGTTCGGGACCTCTGTTCTAGTCCAGCCAGCCTGCTCAAGGCAGGAAACTTTATGCCATCTAGATCAGTGCTTCTCAACCTGTGGGTTGGGACCCCATTTGGAGCCGAACGGCCATTTCACGGGGGTCGCCAAACAACGCAGTCCGCCATTTCCCCCCCCCCCCTTTTCCTTAGCTGTGCTACTCCCTTTTATTCTATTGGCTTTTGAAAGCCAATAGAATAGACTCTCTTGAATAGAGTCTAATTCTATTGGCTTTCAAAAGCCAATAGGAATTGTCCAGGCTGTCTCTGCCCTGCTGAGCCCGCCAAAAGTCCCATTCTGCAAACGGTGCTGCACCAGTTGAGTCGTCCTCGACTTACGACCGGTTGAGTAGTCCTCGACTTACGACCGGTTGAGGGTCGCGGCATTAAAAAGGTTGAGAACCACTGATGTAGATCAAATGGTTCTCCAATCTATTTTTGAAAACCTCCAGGGATGGAGAATTCACAATTTCAGGAGGCAAGATGGTTCATTGATGAGTAGAGTAGAATGCAGAATAGAATAGAACAGAATAGAAAATATGGAATGGAATGGAATGGAATAGAATAGAACTGAAATGGAAGGGACCCTGGAGGTCTTCTAGTCCAGCCCCTGCTCAAGCAGGAGACTCTATACCAGGGGTAGGCAACCGTGGCTCTTTTATGACTGGTGGACTTCAACTCCCAGAATTCCTCAGCCAGCATGGCTCAGCTTGGAAACCTCTCCCTTTCTCCTCAGCACGGCTGGCTCAGGAATTCTGGGAGTTGAAGTCCACAAATCATAAAAGAGCCAAGATTACCTACCCCTGCTCTATACCATTCCAGACAGGTGGCTGTCCGGTCTTTTCTTAAAAACTTCCAGTGATGAAGCACCTACAACCTCTGAAGGCAATCTATTCCTGATTAATTGTTCCAACTGTTAGGAAGTTTCTCCTTAATTCCAAGCTGCTTCTCTGTTTGGTCAGTTTCTAACCATTGTTTCTTGTCTTGCCCCCTGGTGCTTTGAAAAATAAGTTGACCCCCCTCTTCTTTGAGGCAGCCCCTCAAATACTGGAATACTGCTATCATGTCATCCCCTTTTTTTGTCTCGACTAGTCAAACCCAAATCCTGCAACCGTTCTTCATAGGTTTTAGTCTCCAGGCCTTTAATCATCTTAGTTGCTCTTCTTTCTACTTTTTTCAAAGTCTCAACGTCTTTCCTGTAATGTGGTGAGCAAAATTGGCTGCAGTATTCCAGGTGCGGCCTTACTAAGGCTTTATAAAGCGGCACTAATACTTCACGTGATTTTAATTCTATGCCTGTTTTCACAACCAGGGGTTGTTTCAGCACAGAATTGAGGGGTACACCATGGTGTAGATAAAGTAGGTAAAGGAAAGCTGTTTCCCCTTTCTCTGGTTCTAGACGTCTGCGGAGTTTCTTTGGCTGAAATGGTTTGGGTCACGGGTCGGCAACCTGCGGCTCCGGAGCCGCATGTGGCTCTTTGAGCTTTCTCCTGCGGCTCCCAGCCTCCTCTGCCATTTGCAGAGAGAGGCATTTGTGCTTCTCTTCTCTCTCTCTGTATGTGTGTAAAAAAAGAGAGTAGCCTCACCCTGTCCTCCGACAAGCTGACAAGCTTATTGGGCAGGGCTCCTGCCTTTGCTTCATCTCAGCAGGAAGCAGCAGCTCTCTCTCACACTCTCTCTCTTTCTCTCTCTCACACACTTTTATTTATTTAGTGGGGGAAGCGGACTGGCAGACCAAGGGCAGGAGAGAGCCAGACCAATAAAAATGTGTGTCAGCTTGTCAGAGAACAGCGTGAAGCTAGCTTGCCAGGTGAGCAGAAGATCGGAGAGAGAGAAAAGAGAGAGAGAGAGAACTCTTCAATCAAGCCGCACATGCATGCGCGCGAGTTTTGCGGCTCCCAGTGTTTTATTTTCTGTGAGAAATGGATCCAAGCGGCTCTTTGAGTGTTTAAGGTTGCTGACCCCTGGTATAGGTTCTCCTGCTTGAGCAAGGGGCTGGACTAGAAGACCTCCAAGGTCCCTTCCAGCTCTATTCTACTCTACTCTATTCTCAGTCATCCAGGTCGCAGTCGTCTCAAAGGTACTTTTTCAAAAGACAACTGGACTGTTTTTTTTTTTCATTTTTGTCCCTGATTTCGCTTCTCGTCCAAGAAACTTCCTTGGTTCTGGCGGGATGGTGTGGGCTATGGAGGGATTAGTTCTGATAAGACGGCAGTCATCTGGTCTTCTTTGCAATCATTTGCAGAATTGCTCGGCCAGCATGGCTTACAAAACTTGGCGTCTTTCGCGCTTGTGGACTTCAACTCCCAGAATTCCCCAGCCAGCTATGCTGGCTGGGGAATTCTGGGAGCTGAAGTCCAGAGTTCTTAAAAAGTTGCTGAGGTTGGACATCCCTGGTTTAAGACCTTAGTTAAGGAGATAATTTAAGTTCCTTGGCACTGAATTTTACTCAATGTGCTCTATCCAGATAGCCTGGCTATTGTTGTCCCATCTGTGGACTTCAATCTCCAGATCTCTCAGCCATGGTTATGCTTTGGAGAATTCCAGAAGTTAAGATTCCAGACCCCAGGAGAGTCTCAGGACAGGGAAGGGCTGAGCTGACGGTATCTGGGGGCTCGTACCCCACTTCACTGCTTCGTTTTGTACCTCTTTATTTTTAACGCTTTTAATTCTCTCCTGCTTTCAACGGACTTTTGCTAACGGTGGGAAAGAGACACGCACTTCCAAAGCCAGGGCAATTCTCTTGGCGAAATGGAAATAAATTTTTTCAAAAGCTGAACATCCCAGAAGACATCCTACAGTGCTCTTCCTAAAAGACCTACAGCAGTTGGCTTAATTTTATGACCGATCTTGGCGCAAAAGCAGTGGCGTCTTTTATAGTGACTTCCATCACCTATGCCAAAATCTGCTTTGCTATCTCGGCTATTTTTATTTATTTATTTTTTTAGCAAAGACCACACTTTTTTTTTTTTGGCTTGGTTTTTGCAAGGTGGAACCTGTTGTTCCACATACATCCCATACATCAACATCTAAGTAGGGGTGCAGGAATTGGGTACTGTCTAGTTTAATGAAAAGAAGAACGAAGAGTGACATGATAGCAGTCTTCCACTATTTAATGGGCTGCCACAAAGAAGAGGGGGGCTTTATGCAATCTTAGTAAGATCACACCTGGAATGCTGCATCCAGTTTTGGTCACCCCCTGACAAAAGAGATGTTGAGGCTTTAGAAAAAGTGCAGAGAAGAGCAACTAGGACAGGGGTAGGCAACCTTGGCTCTTTTAGGACTGGTGGACTTCAACTCCCAGAATTCCTGAGCCAGCCGTGCTGAGGGGAAAGGGAGAGGTTTCCAAGCTGAGCCATGCTGGCTGATGAATTCTGGGAGTTGAAGTCCACGGGTCATAAAAGAGCCAAGGTTCCCTACCCCTGAACTAGGATGATCAAAGGCCTGGAGACTAAAACATATCAAGAACGGTTGCAGGAATTGGGTTTGGCAATCTAGAGAAAAGAAGGAGTAGGGGGGACGTGATAGCAGTAGTCCAGTATTTTAGGGGCTGCCACAAAGAAGAGGGAGTCAAGCTATTCTCCAAAGCGGCTGAAGGAGTGAAGCAACCTGTAACTAAGGAGAAACTTCCTGACAGTTAGAACAATTAACCAGTGGAACAACCTGCCTCCAGAAGCGGTGAATGCTCCAACGCTGGAAGTCTTTAAGAAGAGACTGGAAGGCCATTTGTCCGAAATGGTATAGGGTTTCCTGCCTGAGCAGGGGGTTGGACTAGATGACCTCCAAGGTCCCTTCCACCTTTACTACTACTACTACTACTACTACTACTACTACTACTACTACTACTACTACTATTATTATTATTATTATTATTATTAAGTGGCTGAAGGCAGAACAAGAAGCAACGGAGGGAAACTAATCAAGGAGAGAAGCAACCTGGAATTAAGGAGAAACTTCCTGACAGTTAAAACAATTCACCAGTGGAACGGCTTGCCTCCATACGCTGTGGGTGCTCCAACACTGGACGTTTTTCAGAAGAAATTTGGTCAACCATTTGTCTGACGTTGATATAGGCTCTCCCGTTTAAGCAGGGGGCTGGACTAAAAGACCTCAAAGGTCCCTTCCAATACTTGTTAGGACAATTTGGACCAAAGGGCTCAACAATCTAGGCATGGAGGATCCTTCCAATTAGTTTTTATTTATTTATTTATTTATTTATTTATGAGACTTATATACCGCTTCAAGTGCAAGCACTCTCTAAGCGGTGTACACCAGTAAGCAATGTGTGTGTGTGTGTGTGTGTGTGTGTGTGTGTGTGTGTGTGTGTGTGTATATATATATATATATATATATACATATATATACATATATATACATATATATACATATATATACATATACATATACATATACATATACATATACATATACATATACATATACATATACATATACATATACATATACATATACATATATATATATATATATATATATATATATATATATATATATATATATTTACATTGCCCCCAACAATCTGGGTCCTCATTTTACCTACCCCGGAAGGATGAAAGGCTGAATCAACCTTGAGCCGGTGAGATTTGAACCGCTGACCTGCTGAACACAGTCAGCTAAAGTGGCCTGCAGTACTGCACTCTAACTGCTGCGCCACCTCGGCTCGTAGTTCCTCTTGCCAAGAATTAGGGTTAATCTGGACAGGCCCGCTCCAAATTTCTGACCGGGATTAAGGAAGGCCAGGTCTTTCCCATCTCATTTCCCCAACAGCTTGGCTTCCTTGGATCCAGCCTCCCCCCCCCCTTTCCCAGCCACATGTTCTCGACAGCCCACTCCGGCTGAAAAGGAGGGAGACAGCACACGTTAACAACGTCACAGCCCAGGGTATCCCCTCTAAAACCGCCATTCCTGCCTCCTTAGCCAACAGCTGGAAGTCTTCAAATGGCTCTTCTCCTGTCCCTTAAAAACCCAGCCGAAGGCCAAACAATCTTCGGGAACTCCACGGGGCGTAGGGGGGAGGCTGATGGGGGTAAGGCTCAGCCAAGGAGAAATCAAAATTTAACATTCAGGGGCGGACTCACCTGGCTTTGCTCCCGAAATGCAAAGAGGGGGGAAGGAAGATCCAAAAGTTGGAAGAGACGGGCGCAGCAAGACAAGCGTGTCCCCTTACAAACTGCTGGGTCTGCCTTCAATTAGAAATCTCAAATGCCAGTTTGAAGGGGGGGGGGAGAGGGGGAGAGGGAGGGAGAGAGAGAGAGAGAGAGAGAGAGAGAGAGAGAGAGAGAGAGAGAGAGAGAAACCAAGTCTAGGGGGAAATCGTAATATGATTATTTAAACTGGCAGCTTTGCAAGGCATTGGGATTCTCCAGCCTGCGTGGAAGGAAGTCAAGCCTAAAGCAAGCAACAAGCAGTGTGTGTGTGTGTGTGTGTTTGTGTGTGTGTGTGTGTGTGTGTATGGAGGGAGAATAGAGGGGGGGGGGCTGGTGGCAGCTGGAAAGCAGAGAAACTGGCTGGTCTGTTAGCCACTGAACAGAGATTGCTGGACAGAGAGGAGATTTGCAATCACAATCCACTAGGACAGTGGTTCTCAACCTTTTTAATGCCGCGACCCCCAACCGGTCGTTAAGTCGAGGACTACTCAACCGGTCGTAAGTCGAGGACTACTCAACTGGTGCAGCACCGTTTGCAGAATGGGACTTTTGGCGGGCTCAGCGGGGCAGAGACAGCCTGGACAATTCCTATTGGCTTTTGAAAGCCAATAGATTTAGACTCTATTCAAGAGAGTCTATTCTATTGGCTTTCAAAAGCCAATAGAATAAAAGGGAGTAGCACAGCTAAGGAAAAGGGGGAAAAAATGGCAGATTGCGTTGTTTGGCGACCCCCGTGAAATGGTCGTTTGACCCCAAATGGGGTCCCGGCCCCCAGCACTGCACTAGGAGATAGGAGCTGCCAGAAAGATGCCCTTGCTAGTTTGTCTGGACTGAGAGGGGTGGGGCTCCTGGCTATCCTCTGAGCTTGGTGGCATTCTTGCAGACGTTTTGTGACCCAACCTGGGAACATCATCAGTGCTAGAGGGGAGTGGGGTTTGGAGGAGGAGGAGGAGGAGGAGGAGGAGGAGGAGAAAAAGCGACTTTGGGACAACCCTGATCAGGATGGCAGAGAATCTCCATAAGACCATGACCTATGTAAGTTCTGACATGACATTTCACATCTCCAATCTTAAGTTCAGCAATCTACAGTAGTGGCCAAAATTGTGGAAACCTTTTGGGGAAAGTGTATTTTTGAGGTTTGATGGCTACTAACACCCCTTTGGTTTGGAGTAGTACCATAAAATTATGTATCAATGGAAAGATAACTTAATCAAGAATGTAATGCAACAATGTTTGTTCAATTATCTGTGCTGTATCCTATGAAAAGTTATAGCCAAATAACCAGGAAATGGAAGCACAACTTGCTCAGGTTGATCTCAGGTAGCTTTCCTTCACCTGATTGTAGCCAATGAGCAGGAGTGTTTAGAGAGCCAATCGGGTGTCATCTTGTTTTGGCCGTGAGCCAATCAGATCACAGTAGGATCCAGTTATTGATGTCCTGTATTGAAGCCAAGAAGAGGACATTTGTCAGTGTGTTGTGTGATCGCTATCAAGTTGGTTGGGTTTGTTTTTGTATTCTTTCATTGAGTGAGCTCGTACAATGTAATAAAATTAAAGCAATGGTGCAAAGAGTTGACTGGTCACCCAGAAAGCGATGTAAAAGAGTATTATTCAGTGAACAAGGCTACAGTTATAAAGAAATTAGAAGGAAAATGGGTGGAAATTTAACCAAAAGTGGCATTTCTACTGTACACGTTTCCCAAAAGGTTTCCACAATTTTGGCCATTACTGTATAAGATCTGGCATGACATTTCACATCTCCAATCATCTCCTGGTGGCCCTCCCTCCACATGAAATGGTGTCCCAACACACCAAATAATAAGAATTTCAACTCTCCTTGTTCCAAATCCTGGTTTTTTAGGTTTTTTAGAAAGCTCCCTTGTGTCAAGGCAAAGCATGGCCTCAACTGCCAGGTTCAAACGCGGCCAAGTTATACACGCTAATCCCTCCCTCTGCAGTTGTGGCACACACCTTCACAATTTCAAAAGCAGAATCAGGGTGACTTGCTTCAAAGGTCACCATGCCACCAAAGAATAAACAATGAATGATTGCTAGTTAAGCCTGGGGCTTTTCCCTAAACTATTTGCTCGTCAGAAACTCACAACAAGGGGATCACACGATCCCGGGGTGGGGGTGGGGGTGGGGGTGGGCGGCAACTGTCATAAATACACACCAGTTGCCCGAATTTTGATCACGTGATCACCACAGGGATGTTGCCGCCATCCAAAATCTGAAAAAGAGACGTGTCGCTTTTTTTTCAACGTCGTTGTTAACTTTGAACGGTCACTAAAAAAATCTGGTTGTAAGTTGAGGACGATCTGTGTTAACAAAGGACAGGCACTCCTCGACTTACAAGCTCGCTCAGTGACTGTTCTAAGTTACGACGGCAGTGAAAAAAGGGACTTGTGACCGGTTTTCACACTTAACAACCGTTGCAGCATCCCCAGGAAGTCACGTGATCGACGTTTGGATGATTGACAACCGATTCGTATTTATGACGGTCGTGGTGTCCCGCGGTCCTGGAATATCACCTCTTGCAACCTTCTGACAAGCAAAGTCAGTTGGGGAAGCCAGATTTGCTTAGCGACCGCGTGGCCGATTTAACAAGAGCAGTGCTTCGCTTAACAGCTGTGGCAAGCAAAGTCGTAAAACGGGGCAAAACCCGCTCAACGACTGTCTCACTTAGCAAGATAAAAGTTGGGCTCAATTGTGGTCGTTGAGGACGACCTGTACGTGGCTTCCAGATTAGGAAGCTGCAACGGAGAAAGTTGATGGAGAAAAGAAGAATTTGAAAGACGTTGAGGCTCTAGAAAGGGTGCAGAGAAGAGCAACGAAGATGATCAGGGGACTGGAGGCTAAAACATGTAAGAAATGGTTGCTGGAATTGGGAATGTCTAATTTAATGAAGAGAAGGACGAGGGGGGACATGATAGCAGTGTTCCAATATCTCAGGAGCTGCCACAAAGAAGTCAAGCTATTCTCCAAAGCGCCTGAAGGCCGAACAAGAAGCAAGGGATGGAAAGTAATCAAGGAGAGAAGCAACCTAGTGGACAATCACTTAAATAGGAGCCAGCCATGTGTTGCAGCTGCCAAAAAACCCAGCACAGTGCTAGGCTGCATTAACAGAGGGATAGAATCAAGATCATGCAAAGTATTAATACCACTTTACAATGCCTTGGTAAGGCCACACTTGGAATCCTGCATCCAGTTTTGGTCACCACGATGTAAAAAAGATGTTGAGACTCTAGAAAGAGTACAGAGAAGAACAACGAAGATAATCAGGGGACTGGAAGCTAAAACATTTAAGGAATGGCTGCTGGAATTGGGTATGTCTAGTTTAACGAAGAGACGGACAAGGGGGGACATGATAGCAGTGTTCCAGTATCTCAGGGGCTGCCCCAAAGAAGAGGCAGTCAAGCTATTCTCCAAAGCACCTGAAGGCAGGACAAGAAGCAACGGATGGAAACTCATCAAGGAGAGAAGCAACCTAGAACTAAGGAGAAACTTCCTGATAGTGAGGACAATTAACCAGTGGAACAACCTGCCTCCGGAAGCGGTGAATGCTCCAACAGTGGAAGTTTTAAAGAAGAGACTGGACAGCCATTTGTTTGAAATGGTATAGGGTCTCCTGCCTGAGCAGGGGGTTGGACTAGAAGACCTCCAAGGTCCCTTTCCAGCTCTGTTATTGTGTTGTCTGTGTGTGTATACTTATAACTCAGTGTTTGACGCTGAAAAAGACATTTCTCATTGCTCTGAGGCAACCGAGTTTCTTAATTGCTGGGTATTTCCAACCTTAATCACACGACACATTCACAGAGTCTCCAGCTTCAGACCTCAAAAACCGACAGAATAATTTGGTACTGCTTGCCAAAAGCCTTTAAAATAGTCTCTCCTCTGTCTTCTGACAATTCCCAATGCTTAAACAGGTCCAGAGAAGGTCATTACTTCTCCATGATGCAACTCGGTATCAAAGTGGCATCTTTGTTCTTGGTCGGAAGAAGCAAAGAAAGCCAGCAGTAAACTTGGAATTTGTATTACTTTTTTCTATCCTGCCTTTATTACTTTATAAGTAACAGAAGGCAGAAAATGGTTGTAAGTCAAGGACTACCTATGTGCGTGCGTGTGTGCGTGTGTGCGTGTGTGTGTGTACGTACGTACGTACATAGAGGAGAATCAACTTTGTTGGCCCATGAGACACACCACGGAGGTTACACAACCTTCCTCAACTCGATGCCCTGCAGATAAGTTTAGGATCACGCTATTTCCGTGGCAGCCTGCCAACGCATCAAGCACATGCCAGGTGTTTTATCCCAGCCTATAGCCATCCTTGTTAAAGGCACAAGGACCAACCCCGTTGATAAAATAGGCTGGAGACTTAAAACAAAACAAACCCCTTTTAATATGGGTGACAAACTTGCCAAATAGTCCAGAAACAAAAGCAGCCAAACTCAATCCAAATGAAGGAAATAGTCCACATGAAGTACGATGCAAACAGAAGAGTAGTCACAGCCAAGACGAACGGAACAGGATCCCATGAAGTACTTTGCAAACGGTTGCCTTCAGCAACCAGCACCGCCCACACCTCCTCTTTTTATACAGCAGTCCCAAGGCGTTGCCTCTCAGTGCCTTCTCCTTTTACTCTGGAGTTGCCATATTGACTGCTGCTGATTTACTCTTGCTAATTGCCGGCGTGTGCGAGCATCAATTAGCATGTCCGTCAGGTGTGAGTCCTCCGAGTCTGACTCATTCTCCTCACACAGCTGAGCTTCATCAGGAACACGACTGGAGGGCCCAGGCTCTGCACCAAACCGTGAGTCCTGTAATTCATCAGAGACTCCCTCTGCCCCTGATGGCCCTTCAAATGCCTCCTCCACCTCCTCCTCAGATTTCCCAGACTCAGCTGTTGGGAGCACAGGCTGGCACGGAATTACGACACCAGGTTAGAGAGGAATGGCAAATGATAATTGGGGAACAGAGAGAAAAGCAAGGGATATTTTGCTGGACTCAGCTGCATCAGGAGGTGCCCTGGTTGACAGATGGCTTCCAGATGGGACTTTACCAGCAGTCCTCATCTTACGACTGCGGTTGAGCCCAAAATTTCTGTTGCTAAGGGAGACATTTATTAAGTGAATTTTGCCTTGTTTTACGACATACACATTTATTGATTTCGAGAGATCCTTTCTTTCTAGAAGTGGCTGCAATCCATCCAAACATACGCAAGGATAATTGGGCCTGTCAGTTTAAGATGCCACAATGCTCATTTACAGGATTTGCGTTGCGAAAAAAGTAGCATGACTGCCGTTCAAAACACCCGGTTAGTTGTTTTCTCCCCAGTGGCAAGGGTTTATTTTCAGATTTATTATTAAATGCATGGAGTTTCAAGAAGAAGAAAAAAGAGAACAAATAGATGAAGTTGGGCAGTGGGATAACATATGTGCAAGACTCATTCCGTCTAGGACAGTGGTTCTCAACCTTTTTAATGCCGTGACCCCCAACCGGTTGTAAGTCGAGGACTACTCAACCGGTCGTAAGTCGAGGACTACTCAACTGGTGCAGCACTGTTTGCAGAACGGGACTTTTGGCGGACTCAGCAGGGCAGAGACAGCCTGGACAATTCCTATTGGCTTTTGAAAGCGAATAGAATTAGACTCTATTCAAGAGAGTCTATTCTATTGGCTTTCAAAAGCCAATAGAATAAAAGGAAGTAGCACAGCTAAGGAAAAGGGGGAAAAAATGGCGGACTGCGTTGTTTGGCGACCCCCGTGAAATGGTCGTTCGACCCCAAATGGAGTCCCGACCCACAGGTTGAGAACCACTGCTCTAGGACAGGGGTCTCCAGACTTGGCAACTTTAAGACCTGGGGACTTCAACTCCCAGAATTCCTTAGCCAGCCAAGTCAGCCAATTCCAATTCTGGGAGCTAAAGTCCCCAAGTCTTATAATTGCCAAGGTTAGAGAGCCATGCTGGCTGAGGAATTCTGGGAGTTGAAGTCCCCAACTCTTATAATTGCCAAGGTTAGCCATTCTGACTGAGGAATTCTGGGAGCTGAAGTCCTCAAGTTGTATAATTGCCCATTTAAGAGGCAGCTGTATTAAACTTGAAAGAAGCTGGCAGGAAATCTATAGTGGATTTGCATTCAAAGGCAAAGCAGAATATACCGAAGGGAGAAAACTTTAGAATTCTGCTTAATGGTTCCACTCACACCAGCAGAACTATGAAAGCTCATTCAAAGATTGTGGAAAGTGGCTTGTTCGTTCAATGTCTTAAGATGGACTCTGGAAAGAGAGCAGAGAAGAGCAACAAAGCTGATTAGGGGGCTGGAGGCTAAAACATGCGAAGAACGGTTGCAGGAATTGGGTACGTCTAGTTTAATGAAAAGAAGAACTAGGGGTGACATGATCGCAGTCTTCCAATATCTCAGGGGTTGACACAAAGAAAAAGGCAACAGCCTATTCTCCAAAGTGGCAAGACATGCGAAGAATGGCTGCGGGAATTGGGCATGTCTAGTTTAACGAAGAGAAGGACAAGGGGGGACATGATAGCAGTGTTCCAATATCTCAGGGGCTGCCCCAAAGAAGAGGGAATCAAGCTATTTTCCAAAGCGCCTGAAGGCAGGACAAGAAGCAACGGGTGGAAACTAATCAAGGAGAGAAACAACCTAGAACAAAGGAGAAACTTCCTGACAGTGAGAACAATTAAGCAGTGGAACAACCTGCCTCCAGAAGCAGTAAATGCTCCAACAATGGAAGTTTTTAAGAAGAGACTGGACAGCCATTTGTCCGAAATGGTGTAGGGTTTCCTGCCTGAGCAGGGGGTTGGACTAGATGACCTCCAAGGTCCCTTCCAACTACTACTACTACTACTACTACTACTACTACTTCTTCTTCTTCTTCTTCTTCTTCTTCTTCTTCTTCTTCTTCTTCTTCTTCTTCTTCTTCTTCTTCTTCTTCTTCTTCTTCTTCTTCTTCTTCTTCTTCTTTACTAGCATCTTTCTCAGAATAAAATTGTGGCTACAGGAAAGTAAGTTGGACAAGGGGCACTAAAATCCACATTACATTTTAGCTGCTTTACAAAAAAGTATGACTTCAGACATGCCAGTAGCAGGGAGAACCAATCTAAAACTAAGGAAAAGGTTCCTGACAATTAGAACAATTAATCAGTGGAACCATTTGCCTCCAGAAACGGTGGATGATCCAACACTGGAGGTTTTCAAGGAGAGATTGCACCACCATTTGTCTGCAATAATATAGGGTTTCCTGCCTGAGCAGGGGGTTGGACTAGAAGACCTCCAACGTCACTCCCAATTCTGTTATTCTATTACTCCAAATGTTTTTTGTACGTTCCTTTTCTAGAAGGATTTCATATGGATAAAAGGCAAACGGACGTGAAAAACAGTATGGGCTCAGGAGCAGTACGTTTCATGGCTTGTAAATATCTCACGAAGACGTAAGACAAGAGGTAACAGATGGAAATGCATTAAAGAGAGAAGCCACCTAGAACGAAGGAGAAATTTCCTGACAATGAGAACAATTAACCAGTGCCACCACTTGCCTCCAGAAGTTGTGGGTGCTCCATCCCTGGAGGTTTTCAAGAAGAAACTGGAAAAGTCATTTATTCAGAATGTTATAGGGTCTCCAGCTGGGGCAGGAGGGCTGGACTAGAAGACCTCCAAGGTCCCTTCCAATTCTGTTGCTCTGTATCATCATCACCATTATTATTATTTGGATAAACTGACTGAACTGACGTTTGAAATGCAAATCGTTCAGGTAAATTCTGTCCGTTACAACATCCTTACCTACGTCAGAGATACGCTCCAAAAAGTAAGTCTGGGACGAGGGCCAATGGGCCGGTGAGCTACTATGAACAGGTTGCCAATCCCGCAAGCTTACACAAAGCCAGAAAATGTCTTGACGCAATGGGGGGTGGGAGGGAAATTCCCGATGATTTACGTGCACCCAGACAGGATCCGGATGAGTAAAGACCAAGAGGAAACCTGCCAGTTCTCTAGTCCTGCGTGAGTTAAAGCCTTTATCCAACAGATGGAAAGTGAAATGTGAACGGCAAAGAGGAGCAGATGCATCGTCAAAGGTCATTCCCAACATTGGAGATGTTACTGTACTGCCCGTACTTGAGTGTTTCCACCTTAAGTATTGAAGTATCTAAGGACGATAAAGATGTGGGATAATGAGAGCAGTGTAGTTTCTGAGTACCTCTAACTACAATGTCGAAGTTAAGGAATGTGGGGCCCTCGGTGCAATTTCTGAGCTTGGCTGTCGTCCCGCAGACGTTTCATGACCCAACTAGGTAACATCATCAGTGCTTACAAGGGCATGGGGTTTGCAGGGTGGAGGAGGAGGACGCTGGGGTCCATGGTGCTCTCTGAGCTTGGTTGTTTTCTTGCAGGCGTTTCATGACCCAACTAGGTAACATCATCCGTGCTACATGGAGTGGGATTTGTGGAGAGGAAGAGGGAGGATGACAATGACTATGGAGTCCTTGATGCTCTTTGAGCTGGGTTGTTTTCTTGCAGACGTTTCGTGACCCAACTAGGTAACACCATCAGTGCTTAGAAGGACATGGGGATTGCAGGGTGGAGGAAGAGCACTGTGGGGTCCATGGTGCTCTCTGAACTTGGTTGTGTTCCTGCAGGCATTTCATTACCCAATTAGGTAACACCATCAGTGCTAGAAGGGTGTGGGATATGCAAAGTGGAGGTGGGATCCTTGGTGCTCTCTGAGTTGGTGGTTTTCTTGCAGGCGTTTCATGACCACAACTAGGTAACATCATCAGTTCTAGAAGGAAGAGGTGTTTGCATAGAGAGGAGGAGGAGGAAGAGGAGGATGACGACTGTGGGGCCCCTGGTGCTCTCTGAGCTTGGTGGTTTTCTTGCAGACGTTTCATGACCCAAC
The DNA here is from genome assembly GCA_024509115.1 of Crotalus helleri. Lineage (NCBI taxonomy): Eukaryota > Metazoa > Chordata > Lepidosauria > Squamata > Viperidae > Crotalus > Crotalus helleri. Next base: position 987,705 of record JAKSXO010000089.1, read on the forward strand.
TAGATAACATTATCAGTGCTAGAAGGGTGTGGCATATGCAAAGTGGAGGTGGGGTCCTTGGTGCCCTCTGAGCGTGGCTGTTTTCTTGCAGACCTTTCATGACCCAACCAGGGAACGTGATCTGTGTTGAAAAGGAGTGGAGCTTGCTCTCTTTAAAGACACCCTATCACTGTCATTGGGAGTGCTGCTGTTTACGGTGAGCCTGATTGTGTGAGTCAGTAATTCCTCAGTTGGAGTATTAATTACTTCTTTGTTGGTCTAGTATTAATCACGTTAACCTCTTCTTATCTGGAACACTGGAAGTTTTTAAGAAGAGACTGGACAGCCATTTGTCCGAAATGGTGTAGGGTTTCCTGCCTGAGCAGGGGGTTGGACTAGATGACCTCCAAGATCCCTTCCAACTTTACTACTACTACTACTACCACCACTACTACCATTATTATTATTATCTGGGTGTTGAATGCTGGAATGGTCTCTTTTGTGCCCCTCTTCGCTTTTTGAGTGTCTCTTTTAAATGGCATGTAGACACTGTTCATCTCTATGTGCCCGTTGATGGCTGATTTGACCGACTGCCTGCCTTATGTTAGTTAGTCGGGTAACGAAACGTCTGCAAGAGAACCACCAAGCTCAGAAAGCACTAAGAACCCCCCAGTTTAATCCTGAGCTACAAGTATTCTCATCTAATGCCTTGATGTGCCAGAAAAATCTCGGGAAAATAACTGCCGGTAGTTTACATACAAAAACAGCTGCTGGGGTTAAGCAGAAAACTCTCTTAAATTGTTTTTAATTTGTCCCTTTGGTAGAAAAGCATTTCGGTCTGGATGTATAAATTCAATTAGATATTTTTTTCAGTCTCTCTGCCATTATTGAAGTAAAATTTTTATAATCCACATCGGTCTACAGTTTTTTTCATCTGTGTCCAATCTGAATCTTCTTTTGGTAGTAAAGCAATATTTGCTTCCATCCATGTGATTGGGAGTTTAGCCTCCAACAAAAGTTCATTACAAACATCTTTCAACGGTTCACTTAAGTATATCTTGTAGGGCAGCGGTTCTCAACCTGTGGGTCGGGACCCCATCTGGGGTCGAATGACCATTTCACGGGGGTCGCCAAACAACGCAGTCCGCCATTTTTCCCCCCTTTTCCTTCGCTGTGCTACTCCCTTTTATTCTATTGGCTTTTGAAAGCCAATAGAATAGACTCTCTTGAATAGAGTCTAATTCTATTGGCTTTCAAAAGCCAATAGGAATTGTCCAGGCTGTCTCTGCCCTGCTGAGCCCGCCAAAAGTCCCATTCTGCAAACGGTGCTGCACCAGTTGAGTAGTCCTCGACTTACGACCGATTGAGTAGTCCTCGACTTACAACCGGTTGGGTTTCGCGGCATTAAAAAGGTTGAGAACCACTGTTGTAGGGTTTTATATAACTCTGCTGGTAGTCCGTCTGGCCCAGGTGTTTTCTCGATTGTTTTTGCCTTCTTAGGGCCTCTGTTATTTCCATTATTGTAATTTTTTTCCTCTAACATAGTCTTAAATGTTTTAAGCAGAAAACTCTTATTTGCTCTCTTGGTGGCCTCCCACCAGCAGAGCAGCGAAAATGAATCCTGGAGATGGAGTTCACCCCAAGGGATTAATCTGAAAATTAAAATAAGGAAGCGCTAGTCCGCTGGGTCTTGACAGAACCGCAGATAATACAATTGGTGTCCTCCAGATGTGTCAGCAGAGCCAAAGGCTTGCAACCGCAATGCATCTGGAAGATATCATGGCCGCAGAAACAACATCTGTATTGCCACAGCTGTAAAGCCCCACACCGTTTTCACCTCACACAGACTTTTGCTCTTCCAAAATTCTGGGTCACCTAAAAACTTCCAAGGAGATTAATCCCAGTAGGGCCTTAAGACTTGGGAAGTGAGACACAGGAAGTCCTTGACTTACGACAGAGCCCAAAATTTCCGTTGCTAATTGAGACACTGGTTAAGGGAGTTTTTTGCCCCATTTTGCAACTGTTCTTGTTCAAGGAATCACGACGGTCCGTAAGTTGATAACACGGCTGTCAAGTGGCTTTCCCACTAACTTAGCTTGTCAGAACGTCGCAAAAGGGGATCAGTGTGACCCCGGGACACATTAAGTACGTGCCAGTTGCCAAGTGTTTGGATTTTGATCATGTGACCATGGGGAGGCCGAAACGGTCCTAAGGGTGAAAAAACGGTCACAGGCCATTGTAACTGTGAACCGTCACTAAAACAGTCGTAACAGTCGTTAAAACGAACTGTTGTAACTCAAGGACTACCTGTATTACAATCTAAAGCAGCGGCTCTCAACCTGTGGGTTGCGACCCCATTTGGGATCCAACGACCATTTCACGGGGGTCACCAAACAACGCGATCCGCCATTTCCCCCCCCCCCTTTTCCTTAGCTCTGCTACTCCCTCTTATTCTATTGGCTTTCGAAAGCCAATACAATAGACTCTCTTGAACAAAGTCTAATTCTATTGGCTTTCAAAAGCCAATAGGAATTGTCCAGGGCTGTCTCTGCCCTGCTGAGCCCGCCAAAAGCCCCAGTCTGCAAACGGTGCTGCAAGGGGAACAGTCTGCAGAGCTTCCCTCCCTGCTGAGCAACTAAAAAGTAAGTAAAAGAGGGCCGGGGGTGGGAGGCCGGTGGGCGCAGGGAAGGTTGCTGGCATGTGGGGGGCCTGGCAGGTGCCTTACCTGCCTTGGGCTGGGCCAGCTGGTGGCCCAGCCGGTGGTCGCCCTATGCCGCCGCGGCTACCCAGAAGCGACTGGGCCTGCCTGCCGCCGCCCCAAATGGGCGGCGGCCAAGGTAAGCCTAGCGGGGCAGCAGCGCGTGCAGGGAGGGTTGCTGGCGCGCGTGGGGCCCGGTGGGTGCCTTACCTGCCTTGGGCTGGGCCAGCTGGTGGCCCAGCCGGTGGTCGCCCTGCCTGCCGCGGCCACCCGGGCCTGCCTGCCGCTGCCCCTTGCCGGCTATGCCTCAGCCAGCGCAGGGGGCGGCACCACGCATGCGCGGCGTTCCTGGGCCGGTAGTCCTCAATTTATGACCGGGGTCGCGGCTATAAAAAGGTTGAGAACCACTGATCTAAAACCAGCACCTAACAAGAAAAACATTCCAGAAACAATGAACAGCAAAACACGAGAGGAAAAAAAAATATATGGTAAAATTAAAGACAGAGCAGCCGAACTGGATTCGAGTCTTAGGATTAACCTATATGTGAACGGCGATACCATCTCTTTCCTAGTAAAATTCCTAAAGGAATTTCTCCACCTTGAAGGTAGCGTCTACATCAGAGGAAAGCGATCTGAAGTGACTTGTGATCTGCCTGAGAAGTTACTTACTGTAATATTCAAAGTTGCAACGGCACTGAAAAGAAATGACTCAGGACCATTTTTCACCCTTGCGACCGTTGCAGTGTCCCCTCCCCACATGGTGATGTGATCAAAATTCAGACAGTTGGAAACTGGCATGTACTTATGACAGTTGCAGCGCCCCGGGGTCACGTGATCCCCTTTTGCGACCTTCTAACAAAGAGGTCGCCAACCTTTCCAGACTCAAGGACCGGAGGGAAGGAGAGCAGCTTCAAAATTGGTGTGCGTGTGCGCACGCACGGGGCCGCGCACACTGGGGCAACATTAGCAGCCCTGTTTGTGCATGCGGCATGCGGTGGCGCCGTGTGCATGCGCAAATGGCCACACCCCCATGGTGGCTAATGGCCCCTTCGTGTATGCGCAAACGGGCTGCGGACATCTGCCCCGCGCTAACATTCCCGTTCGCGCCCGTGGGCACGCACAAACAGGGCCGCAGGCGCTAGCGTGAGTGGGAGGAAATGTGCACCCAGGTGTGCGTGCACCGGCCAGCCATTTCCCCGGCCCGCTGGCCAAGAGCCCATGGCCCAGTCCTGGGCCGCGGACTATAGGTTGGGGATCCTTATTCTAACAAGCAAAGTCAATGGGGAAGCCGGGTTTACTTCACAGCTGCGTTACTATAGGTAGGGGTGTGGATGTACGCATATGTTGTATATAGCAGGGCTTTTCAACCAGTGGTGCATTTATTTTATTTATTAAAATTTATAGACCGCCCTACTCCCGCAGGACTCCGGGCGGTTAATAAAAACACAGCATTACATAACAAAACAAACAATACAATAACATTCATCCAGGGGTCAGATTTTATAAACCCCAGGCCTGCCGGAAAAGCCAGATCTTAAGCAACTTGCGGAAAACCAACAGGGCGGGAGCGGTCCTAATCTCCGGGGGGAGCTGATTCCAAGACGTGGGCGCCATCACAGAGAAGGCCCCGCCAAATGGCACTGCTTGGCCGACGGGACCTGAAGGAGGCCCAGCCTGTGGGATCTAACCGGACGAAGGGAACTATGAGGTAGTAGGCACCTGTGGTACATTGGCACCTGGAAGGTGCACTGGCATCTGGAAGGTGGTACGCGACCATCCTAGAAAAGTGGTAGCGGGGGAGGGGAAGGAGCTGAACCGGTGGCAGCACCGCACAAGCCTGAGCGAGAGATGGCTGGAGCTGCAGGGCTGTCAGGGCTCAGCGGAAGCACCAGGATCAGTGCTGCTTTCCAGCTGATTGGCGCTTCTTCAGGACTGTAAGGGCTCAGTGGAAGCACCAGGATCAGTGCCGGGCTCCAGCTGGAGCTCAGCGCTGATCTTGGCGCTTCTGCTGAGCCCTGAAGAAGTGCCAATCAGCTGGAATGTTGCAGCATCTCCAGGGTCTTGTGATTTACATTCAGATGCTTGGCCACTGATTCATATTTATGACAGTCACAGTGTCCCAGGGTCATGTGAAGTGACCAAGACCTGCTGCAACCACCCAGCAGACGGGGGGGGGGGGAGAATAAAAACCAAACACCCCCCCACCCCACCCCCGCTGCCAATCCTCAACAGAAATGCTCACAACAATGAAAACCTCGGACAGGAGGAAGAGCGCCGCCGGGCGGGCAGGCAGGTGTCTTGCTCGGCTGTGGTTTGCGGGGCACTTCTTTCAGTGCCATTGTAACTTCGAACAGTCAGTAAGCAAACTGTTGTAAGTCGAGGACTACCTGTACTTTATCAATTTTTTCCTTTCTGGTCATTAAGTTTTTGACACCTTGCTAGGCGACTGGTGGTACTCGGATGTTGCCATATCCTCAAAGTGGTACAATGGGTGAAAAGGTTGAAAAGCCCTGATATATAGTATGTTTAGGTGAGTGTCATGTACGTGTTCAGTTTAAGAGCGGGCAACTAAATTTCACTTTTGATGTGTGCCGTTGTGCCCACAGTAAAAAAATGACAATAAAGGTTATCTCATCTTTTCTTTTCTTATCTACTAGTGCAACAACTGCAGGGACTCAGTGAACGCGAAAAAGGCCGCAAAATGGGGCCAAAACTCACTTAACAACTCTCTCGCTTAGCAACGGGCACGTTGGGCTCAGTTGTGTTCAGTAGTCAAGGACTATCCATGTGATTGCTTATTTCCTTACAGAGGTGAACAACCCAGTAACATCTGGACCGCTGACTTGACTGAAGCTAACAAGAGATAAGAGGAGTTTGAATAGGAGAAAAATTGCAAAACTACTTGGCACAACTGCAAAAGGCAGAGAGGACTTTAGAAAACGTGAAGCCAGCGAGAGAGAGAGAGAGTTCGTGTGGGAGTCTCCGGGGAAAACCTGGGTACTTTTTACACTCCCAGGGCAAGCCAAAGGCTAGCATGGGCATGAGAAAGTTGCCTCTCCAGCTGGCACCAGGTGCAAGCTGGAGGCTAAACACGAGCTTACACAATTCCGACCTCAGAGAGTCAGCAAGATCTCCAGCCTTTGGGCTCACCCAGACAACTCAGTTGACTCAACAGCTCTCAGGTGTAATCCTCCAGTCTTTACTCCAGGTGTGTAATGAACTGATTCCAAGAAGCCACGGTCCGGTAGTGGGCTGTAGCCCACAGGTTGGGGCCCCCTGTTTTAGGTTATCTTTAATTTATAACCCCCTCCTGTTTTTACCATCACTTCTTTTATATTTATTTATTTGCCACCCATCTCATTGCAAGGGGGCTTTCTTTCTTTCTTTCTTTCTTTCTTTCTTTCTTTCTTTCTTTCTTTCTTTCTCTCTCTCTCTCTCTCTCTCTCTCCCTCCCTCCCTCCCTCCCTCCCTCCCTCCCCTGATCTAAGAAAACTGCTGAGTCTTTGTAAGCTGGGTTGAAATCTTGATGTTCTCCAGAAGTTGGAGAAGGGGCGTTGTCTTACCTGAACGCCTTTTCTCAGCAGGATGATGTAGAGTCCAAATGGATGGGTTCTATGACGGCCTTCCTGCCTGGCAGACTGGGTAAAAACTTCGGCGACACCCCTTCCTTTGGGCGTGACCCCAGTTTTGACTTAGGCGAGAAACTTTGTTGGAATTAACATTGCAGCTCTTTATTATATCTTTATTATATCCCTGCCTAGACCTATCCTCTGGGTGGGCTTGGACTCTACATCATCCTGCTGAGAAAAGGCGTTCAGGTAAGACAACGCCCCTTCTCCAGCAGGATGACTGTAGAGTCCAAATGGATGGGACATACCAAAGCCCTCATGTCCCCCTGGGAGGGAATGTCTAGGCTACCGAACTCTGAGCAGATACGACCTGTTGAAGAACTCTTCTGCCAAAAGCCGCGTCTGCTGCTGCTAGGGAGTCTAAACGGTAATGTCGAATGAAAACCGAAGGTGAGGACCAGGTTGCGGCCCTGCAAATCTCTTCCACCGGAGCTTGCGTTAGCCACGCCACAGATGTGGCTGCGCTCCGAGTTGAGTGGGCAGTCACCTGAGTGGGTGCTGGCAAATCCTGTGAGACGTAGGTCTGCGCTATGCAGGCTCTGATCCACCTGCCTATGGTGGAAGAAGATACCTTCTTTCCCATAGTTGATGGTTGAAAGGACACAAATAATGCTTCAGTCTTTCGGAAAGCCGAGGTGCGTTTCACGTAGAAACACAGTGCTCTCCGTACGTCTAGCTTGTGCCATCTGTGTTCTAGCCTATGTTTGGGTCTTGGACAGAAGTCGGGAAGCGTAAGTTCCTGAGATCTGTGAAAGATGCTATTTACCTTCGGGATGAAGGTCGGGTCTGGTCTAAGAACGACCCTGTCTTTGAAAAAGGTACACAGATCCTTCCTTACTGACAGTGCTGCTAGTTCTGAGATTCTCCTTGCTGAAGTAATTGCCACAAGGAAAGCTACCTTCAGTGATAGGTGATGGAGTGAGCATGTTTCAAGAGGTTCGAAGGGTGCTGATGTCAAGGCTAGAAGGACCTTAGGCAGGTTCCAGGACGGGTACCTATGTATGACTGGGGGCTTTGTGTTAGATGCCCCTTTTAAAAAGGCATTGATCGCTGGATGTTGTGCTAGGGAAGTTAAGTTGTCGCAGGAGAGTACAGTTGAGAGGGCCGATATCTGTCTGCGGATAGTATTGACTGACAGGCCCTTATTAAGACCCTCCAATAGGTAATCTAGGATATTGGGGATAGATACTGCGGTCGGGTCTAGGTGAAGCGAAGCACACCACCTACAAAATCCCTTCCATGTAGCGTCGTAAATCCTATTAGTGGACGCTCTTCGTGATGCCTGTATGATCGATATCACCCCTGCAGAATAAGATTGTTTAGTTAAGCTTTGCCGCTCAAATGCCAAGCGGCTAGTTGTAGCCACTGGGGGTCTGGGTGTACGAGCTTGCCCTGACTGAGTTTTACCCTGTCCGGGGGAATCCTCCACGGAGGTGATATCGAAAGGTCCACGAGGTCGGCAAACCACGGGCGCCGTGGCCAGTGAGGGGCAATGCAGACCATTTCTGCGCCCTCCAGGATCATCTTGCGTATGGTTGCCGGTATTAGTGGCAGCGGTGGGAAGGCGTACAGGAGTTGCGCCGGCCACCGGCACCTGAGAGCATCCGTTCCCTCCGATCCCGGGGACGGGAATCTGGAGAAGAACCTGGGGAGTTGTGTGTTCTTGTGGTTGGCAAATAGATCTAGGTGCGGTTGTCCGAACCTCCGGGAGATCTCCTCGAAGAGAGCCGGGTCCAGACGCCATTCCGACTGGTCCACCTTGGCTCTGCTCAGGGAGTCTGCCTGGGTGTTTGTCTCCCCTGAGATGTGTTCCGCTCTGATGGAACTCACATTGGCTTCTGCCCACCGAGCCAGAGCCAATGCTTCTTTCATTAGTTCCACTGATCTCGTTCCTCCCTCCTTGTTTACATGTGCCTTGGCTGCTACGTTGTCTGTTAGTACGAGGACGTGCCTCCTCGTTACTAGGTGTGAGAAATGGCGGAGGGCCAGGTGTATGGCCCGGAGCTCTAGCCAGTTGATGCTGTGTGACAGGTCCTTCTGTCCCCACTGGCCCTGTGCTATCTGGGTTCCCAGGTGGGCTCCCCATCCGAACAGGCTCGCGTCTGTCGTGAGTGTGACCCTGTTCGGTTCCCTGAATATGCTCCCCTTGAGTGTCGTGGGGGATAGCCACCATTTTAGTGATTTCATCACCTGTGCTGGTACCAGCACACTCCTGTTGGAGGTGCTGAGGTTCCTCCTCTGGTAGGGTAGGAGGAACCACTGCAACTCCCTCGAGTGGAGCCTTGCCCATGGGATGATGCCCATGCAAGATATCATCTTCCCCAGGAGCTTCGAGAGTTGTAGCAAGGGCACTCTCCTGATCCTTTGAATTTGGTGGATTAGCTTGGATATGCTGATCAGTCGCTCCTGGGAAAGGAATACCCTGCACTGTGACGTGTCTATCACCGCGCCCAGGTGTTGCAGTCTCCTTGAGGGAATGAGGTGGCTCTTGTTTAGATTGACCGAGAATCCGTGCCCCTGTAGGGTTCGGATTGTGGTCTTGAGATCTGCCCTTGCTTGTTCCCGAGATCTGGACTGAATCAAGATGTCGTCCAGATAAAACTGGACGCGAACCGGGATCAACCTGAGATGGGCCGCTAGTACAGCTAAGATCTTTGTGAATACCCTTGGTGCTGACGACAGTCCGAAGGGTAATGCCCTGTATTGGTAATGTCGCCCCGCGTAGGTAAATCTGAGGAATTTCCGGTAGCTGGGGTGGATGGGGATGTGTAGGTACGCCTCTGTGAGATCTATTGAGGATAGTAGATCGTCTTCCCTGACGCTGGCTAGTATGGACTTTAGGGAGTGCATCTTGAACCTCCTGTACTTTATGAAATAGTTCAGGCCCTTCAGGTCCAAGATTGCTCTCCACCCTCCTGATGTCTTTGGGATAACGAAGAGGATAGAATAAAATCCTCTTCCTTCCTCTTCCTTTGGTACCTTCTCTATGGCTTGAATTGACAGGAGGTGAGCTATGGCCGAAGTTATCAGCCTTGTCTTGTGTACTCTTCTGGAGATGGGACATCTGATGAACCGGTTTGGAGGGGGAGAACAGAAGTCTAAGGTCAGGCCATGCCTGATCGTTTCCAGGACCCAGGCGTCGGTAGTGGTCTGTTCCCAGACCTCGGTGAAATTTCCTAACCGACCCCCGATGGGTGTATCCTGTTTGGCGTCACTTGGTACGCTTAAAGGATCTGCCTCCCGCTCCTCTATATGGGCGTCTGGACTGGAACTGGCCCCTGGCTCCCGGGCTTTGGCGATCCTGGGTTCGATCCTGTCTCGGGTAGAAGGATCGTGAGCCTCTGGGCCAGTCCCAGGATTGCCCTGATCGAAAGGGCTGCCTCCATTCCCAGGGGCTTCCTGGGCGGGAGCCCTGCCTCCGGAAGTCCTGACTGCCTCTCCTGTCTAACTTCTTTGATGGATGTACTAGGATTTTTTTCTTGTCTCTGCCTTCGCTGACATGTGGGTCCAGAATGGAACCAAATAGGGCCTCTCCACTGTATTTGGACGTCGAGAGACGCCATTTGGACCTCAGGTCTGTCTTCCAGTTTTTGAGCCACAGTAGCCTACGCGATGCCACTGTGGCCGCAATGGATCTTGCCGCATACTTTGTTGCGTACAGTGAAGCGTCAGACATGAACTGAGAGGCCGCGAGGAGTTTGGCCAATGTCTGGTGTACTCTGACCTGGTCTGGGGGCACCGTGCCCTGCAGTTCCCTCAGCCACATGATGCAGGCTCTCGCGAAGAATGATGATGAGGTGGCTGCTCTGGCCGCCCAGGCTGCAGCCATGTGGGAACGCCGGAAGGAGTGTTCAAATTTCTTCTCCTCAGGTTTCAAGACCTCCGCCATGTCTCCTGGAATCGCGGAGGTAGAGAATAATGAGATCAAGGGGTTATCTACAGTGGGAACCTCTAACATGTTAGAGAAGGAGGGAGATAGGTTGAAAAGCTTCCTCTCCGCGCTGTTAGGTGCCGGTGGGCTTGCAAGTGAGGACCATTGTTCCTCCAGCGTGGTCATGAAGACCTCCGCACATGGAATGTACTTGTCCTGTGGGACCTTTTTGGCAAATAGAGGGTTGGCCTCCTTGCTTGTCGATGGCCTCTCATCCTGTACTGATGTTAGGCTGACTGTGGAAACTGCCTTTATCAGGAGTGATTTTAGGAGCGCTGGGTTAAAGAGGCCAGAGCTCGTCTCCTGCTCAGGTGCGGTTTCCTCGTCCTCCGATAGGGGCATGTCTGACATGTCAAGATCTACTGAGTCACCCTCTCCTAGTTGAGAGGAAGATTCAGAGATGTTGTTAGGGGGTGGCCTAGCTCGTCCCTTACGGGGTGTGTGAAAGGCCACTTGCCCTTTGGAAGCCATGAATTGGGAGAATGCATCCTGCATGAATGCCTGAAATTGTGCCGACCATATGTTCTCCTGCGCTTTGTCGCTTGGGTGAGGCGCTGGAGTGTGGTCGGGTGAGGGAGAAGAAGCTGGTGAGGAGGGATTGGAGGAATCTAACTGTTCAGTTTCCCCAGGAGACCAAGTCTTGAGCACTTCCTCGGCAGTAGGTTCTGTGCTGGGTGCCGCCACTGGGACAGGGGAAACCAAATTTGTCCCATTGGCATTGGTTCTCTGTGCCCTGCTAATTTGTCTTTCTAAAGCCAAATGTCTCCTCAAAGCCTCTCGCTCAGCCGTTTTAGACTGTCCCTTCTGAGTAAGGTGCTTTGTTTTAGCTTTCTTCTTCCCCCCCACCTCTGATTCAGAGGATCTGCGTTTTCGCTGCTGCTGTGGGGGGGACAATTGAGGGACCTGTGTGACTGAATACGAGACATTGTCTGCCATTGTGCCAGACACCCCGAGTAGGAAATGCCTGGGATGGGGGAATGAGGTACGCAGATCAGAGGCAGATGCTTGGGACTGTGCCCTCCTCTGCCTATACAAACAATGGCCGGACAGACAGGATTCTTTGGACAGAAGATCCTGCCAGGCAGTGACTAAAGGCCACTATAGGAACAGTTAGGGAAGAATATTCCTCCTCACCTCCTCACCTAGTCCAGACAAGGTGCAGTTTATATCTCTCTCTCTCTCCCCCAGTCTGTGGCTGTGGCAACAGACCACGATAGGAAACGGTTCTTTTTGCTTTCCCTCTTCCTTCCTCTGTCTCAATTTCCTTGGGTAACCTCAGATCCTTGCAAGGGAAAAGCAAACCCTTTGTTTGCCGGAAAATGGAGTCCGGGTGATGGCCCCGCCCCCAAGGGGAAACGGCGGGAAGATCAATTTCCAAAATGGCGAATGGGGAAGAAGCCACGCCTCCCAATGGAAGCCCGGGAATCCACGAGGTTCAAAAACAATGGCGGATCCTGATTTTTGCAATCAGGAAGACTCCTCTAGTCATGAGGGGGCTGCGCCTTTCCTCTGGATAGGAGGAAATTCAGCGCCGGCTTTGCTCTTGCCGCGTTGTCTATCGCGCCGCTCAGCTGATCGCAGCCGAGCGGCGACCTGGTTTGCCGCTTCCCGCGCGGCTCAGCTGTTTCGCACCGAGCGGCGCTCAGCTCCCTCGGCCAGGCTGCTCAGCTGTTGGGAGGGCCCGGAGGGCTACCGCAACCCGGTGAGATCCCCCGCGCCAAACAGCTGCTCGGCGGGCCGGAAGAAAAGGCGAGCGATCCGGCCCGTTCCGAGCCTCCCCAGCTAGCCCCACTCACGAGTCCGCCGATCCTGGCTGCCTCTCTCAGTTCTAATCGCTGCCAGGAAGTTTCTCTTGCAAAGGGAAGAAGAGGGGATTCCTTTTCTGTTTTCTTTGAGTTTAAATTCGTTTGGTTCTGAGAGCTGCCTCTCGCACTTGTACCAGGCTTCGAGACTGAGTCAAAACTGGGGTCACGCCCAAAGGAAGGGGTGTGGCCGAAGTTTTTACCCAGTCTGCCAGGCAGGAAGGCCGTCATAGAACCCATCCATTTGGACTCTACAGTCATCCTGCTGGAGAACGAGAGCTTTAAATCACACAGGATAATATGAAGCAACAACACTGAGCAACAACATTTGAAGCTGTTCTGCAGGATCTCGGTCGGAATGTAAAGCAGACACCGACAGACTTTAATAACAACAGCAATGTGTCTTTATTGCACATCTTTACGAGGGCGTGGTACAGATCAAAATAAAAACACAACCGTTGCAAAATTCTCCTTCACAAAATCAGCTCATGGCTCAATTGTCAACCGAGTAAAAAAGCCAATATTTAGAACTGAGACAAATCAAACATAACCATGCATGTATTTCAAGCAACGACGAAGGGTGCTCCAGAGCGCACAAACGCCCATAATTAATATAAATACAAATAGTACCTTGAGAGCTATCGATCTCTATGAAAGTGAAATAAAATAACCAGAGCCTACAGTAACTCATTAGGTATAAATTCAGGGAGTCCCCTACTTACGACCACAATTAAGTCCCAAATTTCTGTTGCTAAGCAAGACGGCTGCTAAGTGAGTCACACCCCATTTTATGACCTTTCCCGCCACAGCTGGTTAAGAGAATCTGGCTTCCCCACTAACTTGTCAAAAGGTCGCAAAAGGGGATCACACAACCCCAGGACATTGCAGCCATCATAAAGATAAGCCAGTTGCCAAGCGTCTGAATTATGACCATGTGACCATGGGTAGGCTGCAATGGTCGTTAAGTGTGAAAAATGGTCACAAGTCACTTTTTTCAGTGCTGTTGCAATTTGGAACGCTTACTAAACCAATGGTTGTAAGTCAAAGACTCCTTGTAATGATCTCCACTGCGCTGCTGGTAAGACCACCATTGGAATACAGGTAGTCCTCGACTTACGACCACAATTGAACTCCAAACTTATGTTGCTAAATGAGACATTTTTAAAGTCAGTTTTGCCCCATTTTACAACTTTTCCTGACACAGTTGTTAAGGGAATCATTGCAGTTGTTAAGTTAGTCACACGGTTGTTAAGTGAATCTGGCTTCCCCCGTGGACTTTGTTTGTCAGGTCGCAAAAGGGGATCATGTGACCCCCGGAATGCTGCAACCGTCGTAAGTAGGAACCAGTTGTCAGAATTTTGATCATATGACCACTGGGATGCTGCCACGGTCCTAAGTGTGAAAAACGGTCATGTCATTTTTTTCCTGTGCTGTTGTTGTAACTTCGAACGGTCACTAAACAAACTGTTGTTAAGTCGAGGACTATCCGTTGTGATCTCCACTGCACTGGGAAGACCGCACTTGGAATAATACGGCATCCAGTTTGGATCACCACGATTCCTCCTAGATCCGAGGACCAAGCATTCTGTGAAAATTTGCATTTTCATGGATCGCAATCCATCCCATGGAGCAGGGCTGTTCAACCAGTGGTACGGGTACCACCTGTGGTACATTGGCACCTGGCAGGTTGTACGCGACCATCCTAGAAAAGTGGTAGTGGGGGAGGGGAATGAGCTGAACCGGTGGCAGCACCGCACAAGCCTGAGCGAGAGATGGCTGGAGCTGCAGGGCTATCAGGGCTCAGTGGAAGCGCCAGGATCAGCGCCAGGCTCCAGCTGGAGCTCGGCGCTGATCCTGGCGCTTCTGCTGAGCCCTGAGGAAGCATCAATCAGCTGGAAAGCAGCACTGATCCTGGCGCTTCTGCTGAGCTCAGAAGAAGCGCCGATCAGCTGGAATGTTGCAGCATCTCCAGGCTCTTGTGATTTACATTCAGATGCTTGGCAACTGATTCATATTTATGACAGTCACAGTGTCCCAAGGTCATGTGAAGCGACCAAAACCTGCTGCTGGGGGGGAATAAAAACCAAACACCCCTCTACCACACCTCCGCTGCCAATCCTCAACAGAAATGCTCACAACAATGAAAACCTCAGACAGGAGGAAGAGCGCAGCCGGGCGGGCAGGCAGGTGTCTTGTTCGGCTGTGGTTTGCGGGGCACTTCTTTCAGTGCCATTGTAACTTTGAACAGTCACTAAACGAAATGTTGTAAGTAGAGGACTACCTGTACTTTATCACTTTTTTCCTTTTTTTTTGGTCATCAAGTTTTTGACAGCTTGCTAGGCGACTGGTGGCACTCCAATGTTGCCATATTCTAAAAGTGGTACAATGGGTGAAAAGCCCTGCCATAGAGAACTGTCTAGTTTAGGATTGTTTTGGGGGAGGGGGCGAGAAAAGAAAGCAAGTTTACAGACAGTTAACAAAGCATTTGGTACAACACAGATACAACTATTCCTCCACTTACGACCCATTGTTTAGTGACCGTTCACAGTTACAACGGCGTTGAAAAAAGTGACTTATGACCATTTTCACCCTTACGACCGTTGCAGCATCCCCATGGTTGCATGATCCAAATTCAGACACTTGGCAACTGACTCATATTTACGACGGTTGCAGCGTGACTTGGGGGGAGTCATGGGAAACCCTTTTGCGACCTTCAGACGGGCAAAGTCCACGGAGAAAGCCAAATTCACTTAACAACTGAGTTACTAATTTAACCACGGCAGTGGTTCACTTAACCAATATGGCAAGCAAGGTCATAAAATGGGGGCAAGGCTCACTTAGCAAATGTCTCGCTTAGCAACAGAAACATGGGGCTCAGCTGCGGTTGTGAAGTGGAGGACTTCCTGTATCTCTGTGCTTTCGATGGTAGCATGCAATGGGCTTTTGATGCATTTGCGTGCGGTTGAATGCCAGATATAAACTTGGCAAGGGACAAATTAGGCCATTGCGGTTCGTTGAAACCCAGGGGATACCTTGATGGGGGGAGAGGGAATTCAGCCCCCTCTTCTCCCAACCTGTAAGGTTATTAATAGATAATCCACCCTCTGCGGTCGCCGGGACAGTGATATTTGCCCAGCGGGACTATTTCCAAAAATACTCAAGTCTGTCTGTGTGAAGATCTATTCTCTACCCAAACCAGCTTAAATTTGCATTTTGGAAACCGAGGTCTGAAATAACCTATCTGTCAAGGTTGAATTGCTGAGATGCTTGCTAACCTCTCTGTAGCTGCTCAACGTGCCACAGAAACTGGAGGGGATGGAGGGAGAGCCTGGGAAAGACACGGGAAGTTTCAAAAAGCCGTCTACGGATCGTGAAATCCAAGATCACTGAAAGCAGGTGTCTGACGGAGAAGTGGACCGTTCCCATAACAAACAGAAAGCAGGTGATTGGGCCATGTTAGTGAACAAGGGTTATGAAAAACCATTGTTCACTAAGCAGGTTTTCATGCGGGAAAATTAGAGTTGGTTTTGCATCTTCAGTGCTGGGATGTGTACTCAATAAAGATTCTCTCTTACGGCATCGCAAGGCTGTAGAATTTCTTCAATATTCAATTCACCAGCCAGATGGTTGACACTACCTTTATTTTATTAGGGATAGTCAAGTTACAACCATTTATTTACTGACTGTTTGAAGTTACATTGGTGCTAAAAAAAGTGACATAGGACCGTTTTTCAGACTTAACAGCTGTTGCAGCATTCCCGTGGTCACGAGATTTACATTCGGATGCTTGACAACTGACTCACATTTATGACAATTGGAGTGTCCCTTTTACAACCGTCTGACAAGCAATGTCAATGGGGAAGCCATATTTACTTAACCACCCTGTTCCTAGCTTAACTGCTGTGATTCACTTAACAACGGTGCAAAAGAAAGATCGTAAAATGGGGGAGGAGTGACTTAACAAAGGTCACGCTGAGCGAGAGAAATTTGGAGCTCCACTGTGGTCATAAGCCGAGAAACCACCTGTACATCTGAAGGACATCACCTGAAGAAAGACGGAGTCACAAATGGTTGAAAAGGGTTTTGGAAAACCATCAACGAAGTCCACACGCAAGCAACACAAAAACCAAAACTGGGAGAAGAAACCAGGAAGGGTCACCTCCTAGTCAAGGAATGTCCCCTTTGGACATCTCAGGTGGAGGGAGACCATCGTCAAGCATCATGGACACGTTCCCCAGAACCCGTGGCACCAAAGCTTTCTTTCTTTGTCGAGACCTTGGAAAAAGTTCAGAGAAGAGCAACTAAGATGATCCAAGGCCTGGAAGCTAACACATACGAAGAACAGCTGCGAGACTTGGGTTTGGCTAGTCTAAAGAAAAGAAGAAATAGAGGAGACATGATAGCAGTGTTCCAGTATTTGAGGGGCTGCCACAAAGAGGAGGGGGTCAGGTTATTCTCCAAAGCACCAGAGGGCAGGACGAGAAACAATGGTTGGAAACTGATCAAAGAGAGAAGCAACCTGGAATTAAGGAGAAACTTCCTAACAGTGAGGACAATTAACCAGTGGAACAGCTGGCCTCCAGAAATCGTGGGTGCTCCATCACTGGAGGTTTTTAAGAAGAGACTGGGCAGTCACTTGTCTGAGATGGTATGGGTTCTCCTGCTTGAGTGGGGAGCTGGACTAGAAGACCTCCAAGGTCCGGTCCGGTCCTGTCTTGTCCTGTTCTATCCTATTCCCTCACCAGGAAGAACAGATTTTCCTTAATCCATCGGAGGTCACATGGAAGCATTCAACGCTGACGGGTCCATGAGGGACTCATTTTGCTAACCATTCTTCAGCAGAATTCCAATTTCCCAACCCAAGGGGGTCCCTCCATTTCCAAGCCCTTCTGATGTGGTTTGCTTTGAAATGCAGATCACCCAACAGGACGAGGGTGGTCCTCCTCATTTCCTGCAGGATCCTGCTCTCTCGTCTGTTTCTCCCCCATCTTGAAAAAGTTTCCTCCACCCCACATCGCTCAGGCTTCCCTGATGCATTGGAGTAGACTCTCCTCTTTCATCCCAAGGGACCTGGTTTTAAGTTCTCAAATCCATCCATTCGTTGTTCAGGACACAGGTGGAGGCCTCCAACGCCATGTTCCCCAAAGCAATCTAGAACTAAGGAGAAACTTCCTGACCGTGAGAACAATTAACCAGTGGAACAACCTGCCTCCAGAAGTGGTGAATGCTCCAACACTGGAAGTTTTTAAGAAGAGACTGGACAACCATTTGTCCGAAATGGTATAGGGTTTCCTGCCTGAGCAGGGGGTTGGACTTGATGACCTCCAAGGTCCCTTCCAACTTTATTATTATTATTATTATTATTATTATTATTATTATTATTAATTCTTCCCTATCGGAATTGCACTTTTAAAAGCTTTTCAGTTTCCTGAATAAACGCCAAAGGGAAAGAAACATTCATTAAACTATTCCGATTCATAAAACCGTTACTTAGCACCATTCATTATAATGTTTAAATGGCAGTAATTCAGTAATGCATTTCACAGTTTTACCGCTGTCGTGTTTCTTAGGAAGCGTTCAGCATCAGGCTGGCTTGGTGATTAAGGTTATAATCACGAAGTTAATGCTTTGAAAAACATTTCACCAAATGGTTTAATGGCCTCGAATAGCACTTTTCTTGTTTCATTCAGCCGATTTAGTGTCATCTGGCAACAATCCAACCTGCGTTACTAGCTTGAATCTTTGCCAACTCGTAAATCAAATAAAGACAATAAGTCGTAAATTCAAAAAAAGAAAGAAAACATGAAATATTGCTCTGAAACCCCACTTTTTCTGCCCAATAGCTACGGAGATTCCAGGCAGCTGTCACTTTTAATAAAGGATAACCCACGCTTAGAAACAGATTGTAATTTCCCCCATATATTAAAGGACCTGATGGGAATTATTTTAATCTTCTTTTCCTAGGAACAAATGACTGAAAATGATTGGCAGGTAGTCCTCAACTCACCACCTCAACTGAGCCCAAAATCTATGTTGCTAAGCGAGACATTTGTTAAGTGAATTTTGACCCGTTTTACGGCCTCCCTTGCCACAACTGAAGGTCGCCAAAATGGGGATTCCGTGACTCCCCGGGATGCTGCAACCGTCATAAATACGAGTCAGTCGCCAAAGCATCCGAATTTGATCATGTGACCAAAATGGGGAAGCTGCAACAGTCTTAAGTATGAAAAATAGTCCTAAATCCCATTTGTTCAGTGCCACTGTAAATTCAAACGGATGCAGGATTCCAAGTGTGATGAGACATAACAGCCATTCTAAGTTATGATCGGACCCTCCTTGAAACTATGACTGACATCCCCTCCCCCCCCCGTTACATGAATTTATTTGCGGGGCTTGGCAACTGACTTAACATTTGTGGCCAGTGGCCAGACACCAGCAGCGGTTTTTTTTTTTTTTTTGTCAGTTTCTTGTGAACAACACCCATTCGGGAGAATGGATTTGCTCAACAACCAGGTGGTTCGCTTCACAAACGCGATTCCCTTCATGACCGTGGCGTCTCGCTTTACGACAGGTATAAAGGCCATTGTGAAATCAAGTTCATGTCCCACAGTGACCAGCTTAATGACTTGCGACCAAAATCTCAGGCTCAATTGTGGTCGCTAAATGAGGACTACCTTCACCAAGGAATGTCCATAGAGCACTTGTCGTCTCCTATGGGCGTAAAAATGAGACAGAAAAATACTTGTTCGATGTATGTTGTGGCTATTTCCATCCACACTGCACAAAAGACCTCACTGTATTACAGGCAGACTTACAACCATTCATTTAGTGACTGCTTTTTTCACACTTATGACCGCTGCAGCACCCCCCCACCGTCGCATGATCCAAATTCAGACGGTTGTCAACTGACTTGTATTTATGATGGTCGCAGTGTCCCGGGGTCAATTGTCAACTTTTTGCAACTCACGATGGAAAACTTGCCAAAAGTTTACAAACCAAAAGCCTTGAATCTTATCCCAAATCCCCAAAAATACAAGCCAATAATACTGTATTTCCTCGAAAACAGGATCCAATCGGAAAATAAGCCCTAGTGTGATTTTTTTTCAGGACACTCGTAATATAAGCCCCACCCCCAAAATAAGCCCCAGTTAAGATCGTCAGCCAGCCAGACCCATTTAGTACCGTATTTCCCTGAAAATCAGACCTAACTGGAAAATAAATCTTAATGCATCTTTTGGAGCAAAAATTAACATAAGACCTGGTCTTATTTTCGGAGAAACACGGGGTAGGAGCAGTTGGATTCAGGAAGCAAATCTCCCTGCCTCTCCTTGTGGTGTGATTTCCTTTCTGGCCCACTTTTAATCCCTTCACCCGAACTCTCCTTTCGATTCTCATATTGCAGAGACCCCGACAAGCAACACCGGTCAGCTCCCCACATTTTGAATACCTGTGAAATCACCCATCAACCTACGAACAATGGGTTCATTGAGCGACGGATGGAAATAGAAACATTCCCACCAGAAGCGTGGGGTGGCTGGGTGTCTAAAACAAAGCAGCTATTTACGCACGGCTTCCCACCGTTTGCCCACAATCCACCCCTGCCACCCTTACCTAAACTGGCACGGATTTCCAGAACGGTGGCAGATGAAGCCGTTTCATCTCTGTTCCCGGATAGCCATCCTTGGCACTTGTTTCCAAGTTACAGTGTGCCAGCCGCACCTGGAAAGGAAAGGAGATGTGTTGAAATTTCTACACCCACCAAACTGAACCTTAACACAAACGGTCCTCAAATTACAGCCACTCGTTTAACGATGTTCAAAATTTACAACGGGGCTGAAAAAAAGTGACTTAGGACTAAATCCTTAGGAAAAACCATTATTTGGCTCATAATGCTCATTGATGCAGACGTTGGGCCCTCAAAACAGAGAAGGGCTAATTATTCCTCCGTATAATGCTTATACAGGTAGTCCTCAACTTACAACAGCATCGTTTAGTGACCGTTTGAAGTTACAACGGCATTGAAAAACGGGACGTATGATGTGCGTGCACATTGGCCAGCCATTTCCGCAGCTCACTGGCCAAGAGCCTGCAGCCTGGTCTGCGGTCCATAGGTCAGGGACCCCTGCACTATACAACGCAGTCATATTCAGACAAGGAACCAGACAGGTGTGCATTCTATCCTAAAAACGATCATGGCTAGATTTTAAAAATAATCTTTCCAGGAAAGTACTGCTCATTATCTAATTATTTTTAGACTTCCGACCAGAAAGTTTAACAGGATGCCAAGCTGACTTGACCACGAAGCCTCCTTGGTGGTGAAGTTGTTTGGGTAGTTACTTGGCAGTTTGACAACTATTTGCACAAATCTGCTATTTAATGAAGTTTTTAATTTAATCAACGGAGGAAGTCCGCTAAAAATAAAGATCTAATCTCTGCAGCCACCTGCGTCCTTTTCTTGTTCTAGAAAAGTTTCCGAAGATTTAGCTCTGCTAACTTTTCTTGGGACCAAATTTGATTTTTTGAATGGAAGGTTTAGAGTTATATAAACAGAAATACAGGTAGACTTCAACGTACGAAAACAATTCAGCACGACGTTTCTGTGGCTAAGCGAAGACATTTGTTAAGGGAATTTTGCCCCACTTTACGACCGTTCTTGCTACAGTTGTTAAGGGAATCACTAGTCACATGGTTGTTAAGTGAATCCAGCTTCCCCCATTGACTTGGCTTATCAGAAGGTCGCAAAAAAGGATCACATAATGCTTGCATCCGTCATAAATATGAAGCAGAAATGTCATGACGTAACCACGGGGATGCTGCAACGGTCGTTAGGGCGAAAAATGGTCCCAAGTCCCTTTTTTTCAGTGCCGTTGTAACTTCGAACGGCCACCAAACAAACTGTTATAAGTTGAGGACCACCTGTACACAGTAAAGTCACCATGTCTTAAATTTGGTTTGATATTTTTTGAACCAATCTAGCACCGGAATAAATTTCTTGACAGTGAGAGCAATTAACCAGTGGAACAACCTGCCTCCAGAAGCTGCGAATGCTCCAACACTGGAAGTTTTTAAGAAGAGACTGGACAGCCATTTGTCCGAAATGGTATAGGGCAGTGATGACGAACTTTTTAGAGACTGAGTGCCCAAACTGAAACCCAAAACCCACTTATGTATCGTCGGGTGCCAGATGGGCGTGGCCCATTGGGTGGGCATGGCTGCAGTGGTAAGGGCAGACTGGGTGGTACTAAAAAGTTCAATCAATCAATTCCAACTCTGCAAGATCTTCCCCCCCCCTCGCAAGAAGTTGAAATTGATTGATTGATTGAACCTTTTTTTTTGCACACGGCGGCGGAGGACTAAAGCGAAAAGGTTATATAAAACCCAGCTGAAGGCCTAGGACTGGGGCAATGGTGCATGTTCCCACATAGAGGGCTCTGGGTGCCACCTGTGGCACCCGTGCCATAGGTTCGCCACCATGGGTATAGGGTTTCCTGCCTGAGCAGGGGGTTGGACTAGAAGACCTCCACGGTCCCTTCCAACTCTATTATTATTCTATTCTATTCTATTCTATTCTATTCTATTCTATTCTATTCTATTCTATTCTGTTCTGTTCCGTTCCATTCCACTTTTAACTCGGGGTTGCAACTTGCTTGCAAAGGGCGCCTTTTGCCAAACGACCCGACATACAGATAGTCCTCAACTTACAAGTGTTCATTTAGTGACCGTTCAAAGTTACAACACCGGTCTTTCAGTCTTCCCTGCTTTTGACTTCACAAGAGCACTGTGAGGTAGTCCTAAGGAAAGTGGTATGGCTGCAGATACAGAAAAGACCCAGCTGCAGCCTTTCCAGGGCCGGCTGCTCAGCTCAGTTGCTTTTTAAGAAGAGATTGGACAATTTCATTTGTCTGAAATGGTCTAGGCCAGGGATAGGCAGCCTTGGCTCTTTTATGACTCGTGGACTTCAACTCCCAGAATTTCTGAGCCAGCCACGCTGAGGGGAAAGGGAGAGGTTTCCAAGCTGAGCCAGGCTGGCTCAGGAATTCTGGGAGTTGAAGTCCACAAGTCATTAAAGAGCCAAGGTTGCCTACCCCTGGTCTAGGAGGCTCACCGCTTAGAACAGGAGGACTTAGGACAGGGGTAGGCAACCTTGGCTCTTTTATGACTCGTGGACTTCAACTCCCAGAATTCCTGAGCCAGCATGGCTCAGCTTGGAAACCTCTCCCTTTCCCCTCAGCGTGGCTGGCTCAGGAATTCTGGGAGTTGAAGTCCGCGAGTCATAAAAGAGCAAGGTTGCCCACCCCTGGTCTAGGGTTTCCTGTCTGAGCAGGGGGTTGGATTAGATGACCTCCAAGATCCCTTCCAACTATTATTCTATTCTATGCTATGCTATGCCATGCCATTCCATTCTGTTCTATTCCCTATTCTATTCTATTCTATTCTACATTCTATTCTATTCCCCTCCTTAACTCGGGGTTGCAACTTGCTTGCAATGGGTGCCTTTCACCAAACGACCCAACATACAGATAGTCCTCAACTTACAACGGTTCATTTAGTGAATGACTACATGATCTCCAAGGTCCCTTCCATCATCATCATCATCATCATCATCATCATCATCATCATCATCATCATCATCATCACTATAAAACCTTTTACAGCACCCTCTCCCTTTAGGAACACCACACGGCCAACGCAACCTTATCCGAGACCTACCTTGGCTTTTTCAAAAGAAATGTTTGCTTATTAACGGTTTGCAGAGGCAGAAAAAGGATGTTAAGGGCGTCCTTAACAAGCCACAAGGATGTCACAAGGACCTTGGCGCAGCCCACTGGTTGCTCTGGCCTCAATGGGGTGGAGAGATTTATCCCCAGCTAACCTCCCCACTGGGCTGAGTAGGAGTTCCCTTACTCTCGCACAAGGAACGCCCTTGTCCCCTACGGCTGGTTGCCGAGAACTCAAAGAACCGGATCTTTGTCCTGAACGAATGTGAAATGAGGTGATGAAGGACTGCAAGGTGAAAAGAGAGAAAGCTTTGCTGAAGGTAGCCCTGGAGTCACGACGTCAACGACTGGTCGTAACTGCTACTCATTCGGCGCCTTCGTAACTCTGACTGGTCGCTGAATGAGCGGCCATTAAGTGGGGACTTACTGTATCTAGATGCAGTGGGTAGTCCATCACTGGAGGCTTTTCAAGACAAACTGGACAACCACTTATTTGAAATGGTTAGGGCAGGGGGTCTTCAAACTTGGCCCTTTTATGGCCTGTGGACTTCAACTCCCAGAATTCCTTAGCCAGACACTTGGTCTCCAGCTAGAGCAGGGGGTTGGACTAGAACAGTGGTTCTCAACCTGTGGGTCGGGACCCCATTTGGGGTCGAACGACCATTTCACGGGGGTCGCCAAACAACGCAGTCCGCCATTTTTCCCCCCCTTTTCCTTAGCTGTGCTACTCCCTTTTATTCTATTGGCTTTTGAAAGCCAATAGAATAGAGTCTCTTGAATAGAGTCTAATTCTCTTGTCTTTCAAAAGCCAACAGGAATTGTCCAGGCTGTCTCTGCCCTGCTGAGCCCACCAAAAGTCCCATTCTGCAAACGGTGCTGCACCCGTTGAGTAGTCCTCGACTTACGACCGGTTGGGTGGTCCTCGACTTATGACCGGTTGGGGGTCGCGGCATTAAAAAGGTTAAGAACCACTGGACTAGAAGATCTCCAAGGTCCCTTCCAACTCTGTTAACCTTCTTTGCTTCCTCCCTCTGGATAGCCATTTGTCTGAAATGGTACAGACTAGAGCAGTGATGGCGAACCTTTTAGAGACCGAGTGCCCAAACTTCAACCCAAAACCCACTTATGTATTGCCGGGTGTTGGGTGGGCATGGCTCGCCGGGTGGGCGTGGCTACAGTGGTCATGGCAGATGGGTGGGTGTGGCCAAGGTTGGCGTGGCCAGTTCGATGTTGCTCCTGGGGAGGGACGCCTGTGGGGGCCGGGCAGGGTTGGGGGAGATCCAGGGTCTCTGGCGGGTGGGGCGGTGGGCAGGAGGCTGGTTCTGCGGTGTGAGGCGAGGCAGGGCAGAGGTGCCATGTTGCACGGCAAGGTGAGGCAGGGGCCGGGGCAGCTGTTGCCTGACACCATCGGCCCCCACACACAAAGGCCAGCGAGCGCATGGGTGCTGGGATGCATCCGGCCACGTGGGACCTCGGCAAGTTAGCGGGCGGCTGGTTGAAGAGTACGGTTGCCATCTCCGGGGCATGGCGCACGTGCCCACAGAAAGCGCTCCGAGTGCCGCCTCTGGCACGTGTGCCATGGGTTCACCACCACTGGACTAGAGCCTCCTGCTGGAGCAGGGGGTTGGACTAGAAGATCTCCAAGGTCCCTTCCAACTGTTTTCCTTCTTTCCTCCCTCCCTCTGGACAGCCATTTGTCTGAAATGGTATAAGGTCTCCTGCTAAAGCTGGTGGCTGGACTAGAACAGGGATTTTCAACCAGTGGTACGGGTACCACCTGTGGTACATTGGCATCTGGCAAGTGGTATGCGGCCATCCTAGAAAAGTGGTAGCGGGGGAGGGGAATGAGCTGAACAGTTGGCAGCACCGCACAAGCTTAAGCGAGAGACGGCTGGAGCTGCAGGGCTGTCAGGGCTCAGCGGAAGCACCAGGATCAGTGCCAGGGTCCAGCTGGAGCTCGGCATTGATCTGGTGCTTCTGCTGAGCCCAGAAGAAGCGCTGATCAGCTGGACTGTTGCAGCCTCTCCAGGGTCTTGTGATTTACATTCAGATGCTTGGCAACTGATTCATATTTATGACGGTCACAGTGTCCCAGGGTCATGTGAAGTGACCAAAACCTGCTGCAACCACCCAGCAGACGGGGGGGGGGATAAAAACAAAACACCCCCCACCCCACCCCCACTGCCAATCCTCAACAGAAATGCTCACAACAATGAAAACTTTGGACAGGAGGAAGAGCGCCGCCGGGCAGGCTGGCAAGTGTCTTGCTTGGCTGTGGATTGGGGGGCACTTTTTTCAGTGCTATTATAACTTTGAACAGTCACTAAGGGAACTGTTGTAAGTTGAGGACTACCTGTACTTTATCACTTTTTCATTTATTTTCTTTTGGGTCATCAAGTTTTTGACACCTTGCTAGGCAACTGGTGGTATTCGGATGTTGCCATATCCTAAAAGTGGTACAATGGGTGAAAAGGTTGAAAAGCCCTGGACTAGATGACCTCCAAGGTTCCATTCTATTCTATTCTATTCTATTCTATCCTATTTCATTATTCTATTCTATTCTATTCTATTCTATTCTATTCTATTCTATTCTATTCTATTCTATTCCATTCCATTCCAATATCTATTCTATTCTATTCTATTCTATTCTACTCTACTCCATTCCTTATTCCATTCCATTCCATTCCATATTTTCTATTCTATTCTATTCTATTCTATTCTATTCTATTCTATTCTATTCTATTCTATTCTATTCTATTCTATTCTATTCTATTCCATTCCATTCCATTCCATTCCATTCCATTCCATTCTACTCTACTCTACTCTACTCTACCCCACCCTACCCTATCCTACTCTACTCTAATTAGATGAGTGGCTTGGTGCACTAAAAGGGTTCTTTTAATTGTACGGATTTATAGTCAGTGAAGGAATAGTTTTATTTCAAATTATTATTATCATTATTATTGATCATTGCATAGTCAGCCAGATGTTCAGACTGGATTTGGCATTTTTGTTTACCTAGAGAGTCCTTCCCAAGGACCTGGGATAGGCAGATGTGGATGTTTGATGGTATTACAGATATCGTGGCAGGATGGAAGCAGTTCCTAGTAAGGCCGCCTTTTGCAATTGACTAATACCGAATTTGTCAATGCCAATGGTGTTCAAGTGGTGCTCCAGTTGTTTTGGGATTTCACCCAAGGCGCCTATTGCTATTGGTACTACCCTTGCTTGCTTTTGCCACAGTCTTTCTATTTCTATTTGCAGGTCTTTGTATTTTTATTATTATTAATATTATTATTATTATTTCAAATTTTATTTCAAATGTAAATGACCTCCTCCCCAAACTTGGTGCCTGAGTCCAAAGAGGCATAACAACCCCAAGACTAGTCCGATTCACGAATCCTCCAATGACGATTCCTAAACTAACTGAGTATCGTTCAATAAATCACAATAAAGCAAAAAACAGCTGAGGGGAGCACGTGAAGAGGTAACGCGTAAATATAACGTAAAGAAAAGAACCGGTATTCGTGCTGGGATGAACAGCGTCCTCCCAAGTTGACCAAGTGAGCTTTGGCTATTTACGCTTAGAAATTGGGATTTTGTGAGCCACACAAGAAATTGGCTTTCTGCAGGAGGTGTCGGTTTGCGGCAGCTCATCTCAGTTTACAAAGCCCTGCAAAAGAAACCCGAGCGGGTGATCTGAGACCAGGTTTACAAAGTGCCCTGCAGGGATTCACTCAAGACAGGAAGAGGTGAGATTAACCAAGAGGACCCCAAACCTCTTTGGAGACAGCATAGTCCCCCCGCTTCTCCGATCGCCCATCCCCAAACTGGGCTGGATTACTTTAAAGCTAATCCCTTCATTGACCACCAGAATGGAGCACAACATTGTCTGTTGCTAAACAAGACAGTTGAGTTTTGCCCCATTTTAAGAGCCAGCTGAGGAATTCTGGGAGTTGAAGTCCACAAGTCATAAAAGGGGCAAGTTTGAAGACCCCTGTTTTATACAATACAATACAGAAATTCAGAGGAAGAGGGAGGGAAAAAATCCAAAATATGCTCCGAGGAATTAAACAGAAGGAACTCCAGAATCAGCAGAAGATCCTAACTTTCTTAATCAATTAAAATGATTGCACCGACAAATTTCTTGGTTGACGGTTTCAGATACTAAAAAGAAACTTAAATACACAAAACAACATATTTTTTGAACATGCAAATAAACCAGGGAGTTGTTGGGCATACAAACTTGAGAAAAACAGACAGAAAAGGAGATGATGACCAAGCTTCAAGAAAGAATAAGACTTATACGGATAACAAAAACATTCAGCCACTAACTCCGCTATTTTCTAAGAACCCACCAATAAGCTAAATAATTCAATCAGACCTGCTCCAATGAGAGAGAGAGTCAAGAAGTCACGTTGTCATTGCGAAGACCAAGATGAAAACTGGAAGGTCCCCAGATAATGAGGGGGCGTGACAACTTGGTCTGATTGGGCAGGAGGACTAAGATAACCCATTGGTGGATTCTTCAGTCATCATGCTGGAGAATAAGACTTATACCAGTGGTTCTCAACCTGTGGGTCGGGACCCCATTTGGGGTCGAACGACCATTTCACGGGGGTCGCCAAACAACGCAGTCCGCCATTTTTTTCCCCTTTTCCTTAGCTGTGCTATTCCCTTGTATTCTATTGGCTTTTGAAAGCCAATAGAATAGACTCTCTTGAATAGAGTCTAATTCTATTGGCTTTCAAAAGCCAATAGGAATTGTCCAGGCTGTCTCTGCTCTGCTGAGCCCCCCAAAAGTCCCACTCTGCAAACGGTGCTGCACCAGTTGAGTAGTCCTCGACTTACAACCGGTTGAGTAGTCCTCGATTTACGACTGGTTGGGGGTCGCGGCATTAAAAAGGTTGAGAACCCCTGACTTATACGGATAACAAAAACATTCAAAGACTTTTTTTGGGAATTATTATACCAATTTATATAATGAACAGGAAAGAACATCTCCCGGTCCACAATTAACCAAATCATTTCCAATCGTAAACAGGGAGTCCTTGATTTACGACCACATTTGAGATCAGATTTTCGGCGGCCGGAGCAAAGCAGTTTTTAAACGTGTCAAACCCAAATATAAGACTTTTTTTTAAAAAAACATGGTTGTTAAGCAAATCACTGGCGTTAATTCAATCATCTGGTCGTTAAGTGGATCTGGCTCTCCCTGTTGATTTGTGCTTGTCGAAAGCCAGATGGGAAAGTCCCAACGGCGATCACGATTTCAGAACGTGAGGTAAAATGCATGCTGGTCGCCAACAGCGCCTAACGTGATCATGGGGAATGCTGGACAGTCATTAAGTGCGAACCAACTTCATAAGTCACTTTTTTGAGGGATGTTGTAATTTTGGTCCCTAAAACTAAAGGTTATAACTGAAGGACTATCTGTAACTGATTAAAAAAAAAGTTTTGCATTTTCCAGAAGATGCGGGATGGCGAGAGTATGGTGATTATGAAGAAATAATTAGATTTAGAAGAAATAATTAAAAAAATACTAGAATGCGCAGAGATGGAGAAATTTGATTATGAGATTGAAAGAAAAAGAAGAAACAGAATATTATCAAACTTGGGACTTATTTTATCGATGGTTAGAGGAAAGAATAAAGGATTAGAAATTAAATATGTATCACCATATTTAAACTCAGCCAGCACATTGGTTGAAAAAATATTATTGTATGTATGGAAAAAACTAATAAAATTATATACATACATTAAAAAAATGGTTATGCATTTCTCCAGAAGATGCGGGATGGCGAGATTAGGGTGATTATGAAGAAATAATTAGATTATGAAGAAATAATTAAAAAAATACTAGAATGTGCAGAGATGGAGAAATTTGATTATGAGATTGAAAGAAAAAGAAGAAACAGAATATTATCAAACTTGGGACTTATTTTATCGATGGTTAGAGGAAAGAATAAAGGATTGGGAATTAAATATGTATTAGCATATTTAAACTCAGCCAGCACATTGGTTGAAAAATTATTATTGTATGAAAAAAACTAATAAAATTATATACATACATTAAAAAAATGGTTATGCATTTCTCCAGAAGATGCGGGATGGCGAGATTAGGGCGATTATGAAGAAATAATTAGATTAAGAAGAAATAATTAAAAAAATACTAGAAAGTGCAGAGATGGAGAAATTTGATTATGAGATTGAAAGAAAAAGAAGAAACAGAATATTATCAAACTTGGGACTTATTTTACCGATGGTTAGAGGAAAGAATAAAGGATTGGGAATTAAATATGTATTAGCATATTTAAACTCAGCCAGCACATTGGTTGAAAAATTATTATTGTATGAAAAAAACTAATAAAATTATATACATACATTAAAAAAATGGTTATGCATTTCTCCAGAAGATGCGGGATGGCGAGATTAGGGCGATTATGAAGAAATAATTAGATTAAGAAGAAATAATTAAAAAAATACTAGAATGTGCAGAGATGGAGAAATTTGATTATGAGATTGAAAGAAAAAGAAGAAACAGAATATTATCAAACTTGGGACTTATTTTACCGATGGTTAGAGGAAAAAATAAAGGATTAGGAATTAAATATGTATTGGCATATTTAAACTCAGACAGCACATTGGTTGAAAAATTATTATTGTATGTATGACAAAAACTAATAAAATTATATACATACATTAAAAAAAATGGTTACGCATTTCTCCAGAAGATGCGGGATGGCGAGATTAAGGCGATTATGAAGAAATAATTAGATTATGAAGAAATAATTTAAAAAAATACTAGAATGCGCAGAGATGGACAAATTGACTATGAGATTGAAAGAAAAAGAAGAAACACAATATTATCAAACTTGGGACTTATTTTACCGATGGTTAGAGGAAAAAATAAAGGATTAGAAATTAAATATGTATTAGCATATTTAAACTCAGACAGCACATTAGTTGAAAAATTATTGTATATATGGAAAAAACTAATAAAATTATGTTTGTGTGTACACACACACACGCACACACACACACACACACACAAATGGTTATGCATTTCTCCAGAAGATGCAGGATGGCAAGATTACAGCACTGTCCATCAACCCAAAATTTAAGAGGCCATGGAAGAGATGTAACATTATCTCGAGGAGTTGAAAGCCAAAAACCAAAATCATCTCTGGGGTGAATTAATTTCCTGGGAATAAGAAAATTGGCAATGGGGCTTCTCTGGCCCTTTCACACAAGAGTCCAAAAATATCACTCCCAGCTGCAATGTGGGTTTTTTTTTCCCTCTCCCTCATTTAATAAGAAGGGACCAAGTTTCTCAAACTGGAGGAGGACAGGACAACTCCCGACAACGGGGTCAGCGGAGTTGACCATCTGGCCTCTTCTGAACCGGCGGGCGGCCAAACTTTAAGGAGAGCCCAGGCGTTTCGTTTGCTTATTTGGGAAGCCCAAAATACATCTCGACAAGGAACGGAATCAAGCAAAATGGGAGCAGGCGCATACATTAGCCCCAAATAGCACACCTTGGCGATCGATTCTCAAAAGATGCATTATGCAGGCAGACAAGAGTTTTGCAGGCCACTTGTTTGTTTTTATATATTTATATGTTATTTATGATATGTGTGTGTGTGTGTGTGTGTGGTTTTCCAAAAGAGACTAGACAGCCATTTGTCCGGGATGGTGTAGTGTCTCCTACTCAAGCAGGGCGTTGAACCAGAAGACTTCCAAATGTCCCTTCCAACTCTTGTGATTCTATATTTCAATGGTATTTACTACATTTGTGAAACTCAGCGGCACTTCCACTAAACAGCACCACTGGTCCTGGTTATTTCTGCTAAAACTGAACCAGTTGTGAGGTCCTTTGTGAGGTCCTTCCAAGACAAAATGAACACTCCAGAACGGAGGTCCCCAACCTTTTGGGCATCAGGACCGGTCCTGTGGAGAAAGGTTTTTCCACAGACCGGAGAGTGCGTGGTTTTGTGTACTGCCTGCATCCCACGGATGGGGCTTTGCTTGTTTGTGTGGTTGTTGGCATGCCGCGGCCTGGTACCGGTCCACGGACCAGGGGTTGGAAACCCAGCTCTAGAAAGAGTGCAGAAAAGAGCAAAAAAGATGATTAGGGGACTAAAACATATAAGGGACAGTTGCTGGAATTGGGTATGTCTAGTTTAATGAAGAGAAGGTCGACGGGGGACATGATAGCAATCTTCCAGTATCTCAGGGGCTGCCACAAAGAAGAGGGAGTCAAGCTATTCTCCAAAGGACCTGAACGCAGGACAAGAAGCAACGGATGGAAACTAACAAGGAGAGAAGCAACCTAGAATTAAAGAGAAACTTGCTGACAGTTAGAACAATTAGTCAGTGGAACAACCTGCCTCTAGAAGCTGTGAATGCTCAAACACTGCAAGTTTTTAAGAAGAGACTGGGCAGCCATTTGTCTGAAATTGTATTATAGAGCTTCCTGCCTAAGCAAGGGGGTGGACTTGAAGACCTCCAAGGTCCCTTCTGACTGTTATTCTGTTCTGGATCAAGAGGGAGCAGACAGGCATCCGTGCAAACTTTCAAAGAGTAAGGAAAAGACGGAAGATGTATGTTTGGCATGCCACCATCTTGCAGAAATCTCCTGCCCACAAGTGTGGGGGATAGAGGTGGTGTCTGGAGGTCACCTTCGGAAGATCTTCAGATTCCCAGGGCCATTGCCAGCTCATCCATCTCCCGTCTCACAAAAAGAAGCTTTGTTCTTCCTGTTTCTCTCCCTCCCTCGGAGGCCTGCACTAGCAATTTCAGTCTGAATTTTGCCAGTAATTCGTAAGGTTTGTCTCCCCTTCTCTTACCATGAGGAACAAACTCAAATCTACTCTTTTTGGACTGGGTGTTCAAAGGCACAAAAGGAACAGGCTAGTTTTT
The DNA here is from genome assembly GCA_024509115.1 of Crotalus helleri. NCBI lineage: Eukaryota > Metazoa > Chordata > Lepidosauria > Squamata > Viperidae > Crotalus > Crotalus helleri. The sequence continues at coordinate 1,019,384 of JAKSXO010000089.1, forward strand.
TGAAGATGGACATCATGAATTGGGTCCAAAGGCCATTTTTACCCATTATCTACCGCTGCTACAGATTCTACCATGACAAAGTTGGCAGCGATGCTTTTGACATTTGCATTTCCTTGGCCCTGTTAGGAAGATTTAGCAGCTCTGTTTAATGGGGGGGGGGTGGAAACCTACTTACAGCTCGAAAAACATTCCTTACATGACAGGAAAGACCTATGATAATAAAACCTTTGAAATGGATTCAAGACTCACTTCCCTTTTTTTGCAGTAAAGTAGGAAACTGGTCTGCACTACAGGATAGACCAGTGATGGCAAACCTTTTAGAGACTGAGTGCCCAAAAACTGCCCCCTGCCCCCGTCCTCCTGCTCCACCCCTGCCCGCCCGCAGGACCATGCACTGCCTCCATGGCCCGCCACAGATCGCCCAGGCAGCCCTGCAGCGCCATGGCAGCCACATGCTCTGTCCACACCCCGCAGCATCATCTGCACGCTATGAGGCACGAGGCCTGGCTATGTCCTTGGCTGTGCTGCTTCATGCAGGCCGCGCCCGGGAGTGACTCTCCTCCAGGGGGGCTGCTGGTGAGGAGGGGGCCATGGGGGGAGGCGGGGCTGGGGCGACGGCACGCGTGCCTACAGAGAGGGCTCCGAGTGCCGCCTCTGGCACGCGTGCCATAGGTTCACCATCACTGGGATAAACCAAAGGACATCCACGTGAAACATGAAATTTAGAGGATGCGTGCATTCATTCATTCTTAATAGAGCTGGAAGGGGCCTTGGAGGTCTTCTAAACCAGGGGTCTTCAAACTTGGCTCTTTTATGACTTGTGGCCTTCAACTCCCAGTATTCCTGAGCCAGCCACGCTGAGGGAAAGGGAGACATTTCCAAGCTGAGCCATGCTGGCTGAGGAATTCTGGGACTTGAAGTCCACAACTCACAAAAGGGCCAAGTTTGAAGACCAACCCCCTACTTGAGCAGGAGACCCTATAACATTTGCCTCAGTTTACATTTTTTTTCCTTGCCAGCGTCGTTAAGAGAATCACCGCAGCCATTAAGTTTAGTAACCTGATCGTTAAGTGAATCTGGCTTCCCCACTGACTTTGATTGTCAGAGGGTCACCCAAAGGGGATCCCATGAACCCCAGGACGCTGTGACCGTCATAAATATGAATCGACTGCCAAATTTTGATCACGTGACCCTGGGGATGCTGCAACGGTCGTCAGTGGGGAAAATGGTCATAAGTCACTTTTGCTTTTTTCAAAGTGGTGCTGTTAAGTTTGAATGGTCACTAAATGAACTGTTGTTAAGTCGAGGACGACCTGGCAGCCCATGAATAGCAAACTTTGTGTTGATTTTGCAAAGAGCTTCCAAGCTTAGCTGGCATCGTCTAATTCAGGGGTAGGCAACCTTGGCTCTTTTATGACTCGTGGACTTCAACTCCCAGAATTCCTGAGCCAGCATGGCTCCGCTTGGAAACCTCTCCCTTTCCCCTCAGCATGGCTGGCTCTGGAATTCTGGGAGTTGAAGTCCACGAGTCATAAAAGAGCCAAGGTTCCCTATCTCTGGCCTAGGCCTAGGCCGCTTTATGACTCGTGGACTTCAACTCCCAGAATTCCTGAGCCAGCATGGGGGAACTATGGCCCCTTCATGACTCGTGGACTTCAACTCCCAGAATTCCTGAGCCAGCATGGGGGAACTATGGCCCTCTCGTGACTTGTGGACTTCAACTCCCAGCATTCCTGAGCCAGCATGGCTCAGCTTGGAAACCTCTCCCTTTCCCCTCAGCGTGGCTGGCTCAGGAATTCTGGGAGTTGAAGTCCACGAGTCATAAAAGAGCCAAGGTTGCCTATCCCTGATCTAGGTCGGTCAGTCGGTCTATCATCTAGGCCAGGGGTAGGCAACCTTGGCCCCTTCATGACTCGTGGACTTCAACTCCCAGAATTCCTGAGTCAGCATGGCTCAGCATGGAAACCTCTCCCTTTCCCCTCAGCATGGCTGGCTCAGGAATTCTGGGGGTTGAAGTCCACAAGTCATAAAAGAGCTGAGGTTGCCAACCCCTGATCTAGGTCGGTCAGTCGGTCTGTCTATCATCTAGGTCAGGGGTAGGCAACCTTGGCCCTTTTATGACTCATGGACTTCAACTCCCAGAATTCCTGAGCCAGCACGGCTCAGCATGGAAACCTCTCCCTTTCCCCTCAGCATGGCTGGCTCAGGAATTCTGGGAGTTGAAGTCCACCAGTCACGAAAGAGCCAAGGTGGCCTACCCCTGGTCTAATTGAACTGTGCAGCGCTCGACTTCTCAGTCTGCTTCAGATGGCGAATGCCAACGCTATCACAAAAACAGCTGCTTGAACACACTGCAAACAGATGTTTTGTTGGTGGAGCCAGCACACCTTTCCACACCCAACCAGCCTTGGCGCCTTCAAGCTGTTATCGGCAGCTTATTTCCCTCCGGCACTCCCGGCTGGCTGAGGAATTCTGGGAGTTGAAGTCCACAAGTCTTAAAAGTTGCCAAGTTTGAAGACCCCTGGGCTACAGCATCTCCATGGTCACGGGATCAAGATTTAGCTTGGCAATTGACAAATTTGACAATATTGGCGACAGTTGCAGAGTCCTCGGATCATGTGATCCCATTTTGCAATCTTCCGACAAGCTAAGTCAAGCCAGAGTCTCTTAACAACCATGTTACTACTTTAACATCTGCAGTGATTCGCTTAAAAACTGTGGTGAGAAAGGACACAGTAGTTTGGTCTTACCAAGGCCTTATAAAAAGGTATTAACACTTCACCTGATTGTGATTCTATCCCTCTGTTAAGGCAGCCTAGGACTGCGTAGGCATTTTTGGCGGTTGCCACACACGGCTGACTCACGTTTAAGTGATTGTCCACTAGGACTCCGAGATCCCTCTGGCAGTTACTACTATTGAGCCAGGTTTCACCTAATCTGTACCTGTACATTTGTTTTTTTCTTGCCTAAGTAAAAGACTTTACTTTTCGGCACACTGAATTTCATTTTGTTGGACAGAAGAATAGAACAGAAGAGGAGCTGGAAGGGATCTTGGAGGTCATCTAGTCCATACCCCTGCTCAAGCAGGAGAACCTATACCATCTCAGACAAGTGACTGTCTAGTCTCTTCTTGAAAACTTCCAGTGATGGAACACCCACAATTTCTGAAAGCAACTTCTGTTCCACTGGTTGATTGTCCTCACTGTCAGGAAGTTTCTCCTTAGTTCCAGTTTGCTTCTCTAACAAAATGTCCTTTTGTTAGATTCCGATATGACAGCTCAGGGTCCGATGTGTGTCATTTGAGAAGCTTATTCAATACTGTGATCTGGCTGCAGGACGATGTCCTGAAAAACATGTAGGATGGTGGACCCCGAGGGAGATTTTCCTTAACGCTCAGCATTCTTCTGCATGGAAGAATAGATTCAAATCCAGAGATGCCCTTAATGAAACGTGACCAGCATTGCAGATATGGGCACCCACTGGGCAATTCCCACATTAAATGGAATCTGAGATGGGGGAAGAGGTGATCTGTAAGATATCTAACCTAAGGGCGAATATCTGGAGATCTTCAGCAAGGACACCATGTCACAGAGGTCGTCATGCTCCATGGTTGAATTGCTCTCACCATCCACACATTTCTTCTGACACTCCATAAAGGCTTTATCCTCCTTTGATTTAAGCCTATTGAATACATTTCTGTGGCATTCATATCTTCTTACGTGAGAGGACAACAAAGGTGTTCAGTGTCCCAAAGATGGTTTTTCGTGAGGCAAGTGGACTTTCTTGTTTTTCTTTGAAGACGTTTTGGTTCTCATCCAAGAAGCTTCTTCAGCTGACTGGATGGTGGGGAATGGAAGGATTTATACTCCTTGCAGACAGCTGGTCATTTGCCTTCTTTTAGAGAGTCGTTGAGGCCACTTGGAGATTTATCTGTCCTCAAAGAGTCACCTGAGTGGTGCAAATGGGTGTAGAGCCTTTTTGGAACTGTTGAAAGGACTGTGTTATAGACATAGTTGTAGTTCCCCCTTCCTCCTCTCTCAACAGAGGAGGAGGGATACGACATCATCTATCTCAGGGGTCTTCAAACTTGGCCCTTTTGTGACTTGTGGACTACAACTCCCAGAATTCCTCAGCCAGCATGCCTGGCTGAGGAATTCTGGGAGTTGAAGTCCACAAGTCACAAAAGGGCCAAGTTTGAACCCCCCTGGTCTATTTTCTGTCTACAACACAGTCTTTCCAACAGGTCCAAGAAGGCTCCACATCAGGGGTGTCAAACTGCCAGATGTGTCACGACCAAACCGCGCCCACCCCATTGTCGGCAATGGGGAAAAAGCTCCGATATGGCCGCGCGACATCACATGACATCGCAAGTTTGACATGTTTGCTCCACACCCATTTGCACCACTCAGGTGACCCTGAAGACACAGATAAACCTCCAAATGGCCTCAACGACTCTGTAAAAGGATGTAAATGACCAGCTGTCCGCAAGGAGTATAAATCCTTCCATTTCCCCACCATCCAGTCAGAACTGAGGAAGCTTCTTGGATGAGAAGCGAAACGTCTTCAAAGAAAAACAAAGAAAGTCCATTTGCCTCCTGAAAAAGTACCTTTGGGACAGCCAGGATGACTGAGAATCCCCACAGACTAGGGGTTTAGTGTTATCATTGACTTTTCCAGGACAAAATCTCTCTATGTGACTTTTAAGTGTTGACACCAATTTAATGGTGGTGATAATCAACTGCTCAATATTTTTTCTCTTCAAGGGTAATTGCTCTCTTTCTGGCAGTTGTCTGACGGTTTTTACATTCCCACTGTTCTCCTAGATGCCAATCAAACCTGGTTACATCATTATTCCTCAAACATGGGCCCTCCCAGATAGATTCACATTACAATTTCCAACTTATTCACTGGCTGAGACATCTCAAAAAGGACCAAAATAGAGAAACTGGCCTCACGTTTATCTTAAATCAGGAGTAGGCAACCTTGGCTCTTTTATGACTCGTGGACTTCAACTCCCAGAATTCCTGAGCCAGCATGGCTCAGCTTGGAAACCTCTCGCTTTCCCCTCAGCATGGCTGGCTCAGGAATTCTGGGAGTTGAAGTCCATGAGTCATGAGGGGGCCATAGTTCCCCCATGCTGGCTCAGGAATTCTGGGAGTTGAAGTCCACGAGTCACAAAAGAGCCACGGTTGCCTACCCCTGCCCTAGTTGTTATGTGCAGTGGATAAATTGTCGATAAGACGGTTGTTAAGTAAATAATGCATCCTACAGGACAGGGTTAGGTCCACGAAGGCTTGTTTTTAATTACAACATCCACACCAAGTCAGCTGTGACAACTCCTCAAAATTGGGCCTTTCCCGGGTGCGGTTCTGGGTCACAGTCTAAATTAGTGTTTGTGTGACTCACTGCATCATCACCACAACCGGGTCGCCATGCGCCGATCTCAATTCCGATCTCGGAGGTGTGTTCCTAAACATAATTAAGAAGTGACACACTACAATTTAAATCGGCATTTGAAGGGAATTGTGGCAGGGTGTGTGTGTGTGTGTCAACATTCCCACTGATAGGAATCAAGGTTTTAGCATGGTAATTGGAGAGAGAAGCTGGATGCACAAATCAAACTTTGCAGCTGAAGCATCTTGCAAAAAAGGAGAGGGGACCTATGTGTTTACTGGTAGTCCTTGACTTACAACAGCCCACGTTAGTGACCGTCTGAAGTTACGACGACACAGAAAAAGGGACTTAGGACCGTTTTTCACACTTACGACCGTGCCAGCATCCCCGTGGTCACGTGAACAGAATTCAGACGCTGGGCAATTGACTCGTATTTATGACGATTGCAGAATCCCAGGGTCATGTGATCCCCTTCTGCGAACCTCTGACTCACAAAGTCAATGGGGAAGCCAGATTGGTGTTACTATCTTAACTGCAGTGATTCACTTAACAATCTGGGGCACGATAGAGCATAAAATGGGGCAAAGCTCACCTGTCTTAGTAGCAGTGGAAACGCTTCGCTCAATTTGGGTTCATAAGCTGAGGACTCCTTATACAGCCTTCTTCCGAAGACACCCCGAACTGTTCCAAGTCTATACAGGAAGTCCTCGACTTATGACCATAATTGAGAGAGAATAGAGCTGGAAGGGACCTTGGAGGTCTTCTAGTCCAGCCCCCTGCTCAAGCAGGAGAACCTATACCAGGGGTAGGCAACCCTGGCTCTTTTATGACTCGTGGACTTCAACTCCCAGAATTCCTGAGCCAGCACGATTCAGCTCGGAACCCTCTCCCTTTCCCCTCAGCATGGCTGGCTCAGGAATTCTGGGAGTTGAAGTCCACGAGTCATAAAAGAGCCAAGGTTGCCTACCCCTGATCTAGGTCGGTTGGTCGGTGTCTATCTGTCTGTCTGTCTATCTATCTATCTCTCTATCATCTAGGTCAGGGGTAGGCAACCTTGGCCCTTTTATGACTCGTGGACTTCAACTCCCAGAATTCCTGAGCCGGCATGGCTCAGCTTGGAAACCTCTCCCTTCCCCTCAGCATGGCAGGCTCGGGAATTCTGGGAGTTGAAGTCCACAAGTCATGAAGGGGCCATAGTTCCCCCATGCTGGCTCAGGAATTCTGGGAGTTGAAGTCCACAAGTCATGAAGGGGCCATAGTTCCCCCATGCTGGCTCAGGAATTCTGGGAGTTGAAGTCCACGAGTCATAAAAGAGCCAAGGTTGCCTACCCCTGACCTATACCATCTCAGACAGGTGAATGTCCAGTCTCCTCTTAAAAATCTCGTGATGGAGCACCCACAATTTCTGGTGGCAAGCTGTTCCATTTTATGACGGTTTTGCACACACACAAAAAAACCCACAAAAAAACCACCATTGCTTCTGTTTTTTCGCATACTCGTCTCCTAGCAAACCATCCAATTGGTTAATGACCATGTCAGAAAGGCTCATAAAATTAGGTCGCTCCTTTGAGGGACTTGATTACGACTACCGCCCGTAACTGACCGTTTTAGGAAAGCTCCATTACAGTTGTAACTTGAGGACTGTCTGCTTAGTGCAGGTTTAGTGGTTGAAAAAGGTGCTTTGCGGCACCTGGGCTGGAAACACACCACCTGTTGCTGAATGTGTTTGTTTCCCCCCCCCTCCTCCTCCAGGATAACACTACAGATGTGGAACAGATGGTTGCTCTCAGGAAGAGGGGTAGCCGAAGCAATTTCCTGCTTTTGATCCCCAAGGGTGGCTATCCCAAAACTCTTTAATTTTAAAGACGAAAACCCCCAAAGCAGCAAAGCTCCACACTTCTGCAAAGATTTGCTGCATTCGTGCATTAAAGGGGCGCTCAATTCCAGCATGTCAAAAGGCTGCTGCCAATGATTACCAAACGTGTGTCATAACTAGAGGACGCTTTTGCAACGGCTGACGCCGCTGGTGTTTGCTGTGCAACATATATATAGGTCAGATTGTCAAGGAAGGTGCCAGGCTGTCTGTGGTGCAACAGTGGGCACCAATCTTAATCCAGTTACAGCAATGCGAGAATTGTGTGCAGTTAGCAAAGCTCCCAAAATATAAAGTATAAAGCCTTTTTTCTGGTCTGGTTGTACCCCAGAGTGTACAGAAAGGAGGTTTAGAGCATTGTTTTCCAAGCTTGGCTACTTTAAAATGGGTGGACTCCAATTCCCAGAATTCCCCCACCCTTCTTAAAGTAACCAAGCTTGGAAAACATTGCTTTAAAGCAGAGGTCTTCAAACTTGGCCCTTTTGTGACTTGCGGACTTCAACTCCCAGAATTCCTCAGCTAGGCATGTTGTCTGAGGAATTCTGGGAGTTGAAGTCCACAAGCAGGGTTCTTCAAACTTGGCCCTTTATGACTTCTGGACTCCAACTCCCAGAATTCCTCAGCCAGGCATGCCTGGCCGAGGAATTCTGGGAGTTGGTCCACAAGTCACAAAAGGGCCAAGTTTGAAGACCCGTTTTAAAGAAAAACTGTTGCTATGCAAAGTCGCTTTTTGGATCACCCCAGACCACGGGTAGGCAACCTTGGCTCTTTTATGACTCGTGGACTTCAACTCCCAGAATTCCTGAGCCAGCCATGCTGAGGGGAAAGGGAGAGGTTTCCAAGCTGAGCCATGCTGGCTCAGGAATTCTGGGGTTGAAGTCCACGAGTCATAAAAGAGCCAAGGTTGCCTACCCCTGCCCCAGATGGACTCATACAGGTAGTCCTCGACTTACGACAGCAGTTGACCCCAGAATTTACATTGCTAAGCGAGACATTTGTTAAAAATGAGCCTCTTCTCCTGGAGCTTTCCGTCACAATTAAGCAATCAGTCGCCAGTGGAGGACTTGCAATAAATAAATTAGTTTTTCATTTCTGAGGTACAACCCAAACTACGTTTGTAGTACAGGGAAGTCCTGGACTAATGGCCACAATGAAGCCCAAATTTACTGTTGCTAAGCGAGACAGCCGTTAAGTGAGTTTTGCCCCGTTTTACGACTTGGCTTGCCAAACGGTTGCTAAGTGAATCATTGCAGCCGTTCAGAGGGTCAATCGGTTGCTAAGTGACTTTTCCCCCGTTGACTTTGCTCGTCAGACCGTCCGCCAAAGGGGATCACATGACCTCGGCACACGGCAACGGTCACAAATATGAGTTTGAATGTAAATCACGTGATCCTGGGATGCTGCAATGGTCATCAGCGTGAAAAATGGTCCCAAGACCATTGTTAAGTCGAGAATTACTTGCAAATTCTCCCCTGCCAATTCTGCTCCATCTAAGCACCACCTCAATCAGGGAACCTCAAGAATATTCCTTTTCCAACAGTTAAGTTGCAGCGTCATTAATTTAGAATAAAGCATTTAATCCCTTCATCTGGCACCCTGGTCATTTTTTCCTGCTTTGGAGAATATCGACACTTGATGAGATGCATTCACACAACATAAGACAGTGGTTTTTAATGCCGCGACCCCCAATCGGTCGTAAGTTGAGGACTACTCATCCGTTCGTAAGTCGAGGACTACTCAACTGGTGCAGCACCGTTTGCAAAATGGGACTTTTGGCGGGCTCAGCAGGGGAGAGACAGTCTGGACAATTCCTATTGGCTTTGGAAAGCCAATAGAATTAGACTCTATTCAAGAAAGTCTATTCTATTGGCTTTCAAAAGCCAATAGAATAAAAGGGAGTAGCACAGCTAAGGAAAAGGGGAAAAAATGGTGGACTGCATTGTTTGGCGACCCCCGTGAAATGGTCGTTCAACCCCAAATGGGGTCCTGACCCACAGGTTGAGAACCACTGACATAAGATGATCCAAGGCCTGGAGACTAAAACACACCTGGAATACTGCAGCCAATTTTGGTCACCATATCACAAAAAAAGATGTTGAGAGTCTGAGAAAAATTCAGAGAAGAGCAACTAAGATGATCCAAGGCCTGGAGACTAAAACTTAATCAGAATGGCTGCGGGACTTGGTTTGGCTAGTCTAAAGAAGAGAAGAAATAGGGGTGACATGATAGCAGTGTTCCAGTATTTGAGGGGCTGCCCCAAAGAAGAGGGAGTCAAGCTATTCTCCAAAGCACCAGAGGGCAGGACGAGAAACAACGGTTGGAAACTGACCCAAGAGAAGCAACCTGGAATTAAGGAGAAATTTCCCGAGTGAGGACAAATTAACCAGTGGAACAGCTTGCCACCAGAAATCACAGGTGCTCCATCACTGGAGGTTTTTAAGAAGAGATTAGACAGCCACTTGTCTGAGATGGTATAGGTTCTCCTGCTTGAGCAGGGGGCTGGTCTTGAAGACCTTCAAGGTCCCTTCCAGCTCTATTCTATTCTAACATGATTGGCTAAAAAGATGGTGGGGTTGTTCTTTCCCGTACCTTCTTGAACCATTCTGAGCCATAAACTCAACTCAACGGCTCAAGAAGTCAGGCAAAGGAACAACCCCACCACCTTTTAGCCCAGCATGTTGTGTGAATGCATCTAATTGTGGGTCAACCTTCTCCACACCAAGAAAAAAATGGCCAGGTTGCATATGAACGAGTCGCAGTGCAAGCCAATTCAAATAACCAATCACGATGCCCATTGTCACAGCTTCATGTCTCGTCTGAATACAGGTAGTCCTTGACTTACAACCACAATGGAGCCTCAAAGGTCTGTCTTTGAGTCCTGCCCCAGTTGGCAACTTTTCTTGCCCCTATTAAGTGAATCACTACAGTAATTAACTTTGTAACCTGGTTGTTAAGTGAATCGGCTTCCCCCATTGACTTTGCTTGTCAGAAGATCCCCAAAAGAGATCCCTGGGGGACGCCGCAACCCTCATAAATATGAACCAGCCGCCAAATATCTGAATTGTTGATCACCAGAGATTGCAAATGTGGCTAAGTGTGAAAAATAGAATAGCAGTGATCCATAATAATAATAATAAAAAAGTTGGAAGGGACCCTGGAGGTCCTCTAGTCCAACCCCCTGCTCAGGCAGGAAACCCTATAACCATTCCAATCTATGAAATCTCTACAATGGTCATATGTCACTTTTCCCAGTACATTTGTTAACTTCGAAAGGGTCACTAAATGAACGGTTGTTAAGCCGAGGACTACCTGGACAACGGATGCACGCTGGTATAGAGCCTCCTGCTTGAGCAGGGGGCTGGACTAGATGACCTCCAAAGGAGAAGAAACTGTTCACCGCGGTTGCCGCTCAGCCTGGGGCTGATGGGCTCCAGATCGGGGCTTCTTTGCAAAGCTGGGACGCGCAATACCAACGCAACCTCCGGGCGCCGGTTTTGCTCCACGTGCACCCAGCAGACCCTTGCAAATCCAGGCTTTGCTGCTCTCGGTCCGGCCTCGCCCCTCTTTCTTTCCCAGGTCGGTCCCGCGGAATTGAGGCAGCATGGTCAGTTGCAAAGCCCGGGTTAGGCCTCCCGGTGCAAAACCGGCGGGCATTTTTTATTTTTGCAACCGCCCTTGCCCGCTTGCAACAACTCCCGGGGATCGCTTGCGAGCCCGCGCAGGGAGGGAGGGGCGAGGCCATGGCAGCGCGCCGGCGCCTTCCGTGCATTCTCGGGGAGCACGACCATCAGCAGCCCCCCTCCCCGGCTGAACACACACACACATACACACACACACACCACCCAGACTTTTTGCAAGCCCCCCCCCCGGCCTTGGCACGGCACGGCACGGCACGTGCGGCGCAAGCCCCCGCCTTTTGCAGCAGCGCCCAGGCCAGCGCCCCGCGCGACCCTCTCCCCGGGGGCCCTGCGATTCCCGAGCCATGCAATGCACGCTTCGAGACGCGTGGAGGGGGGGGGGGAGAAAGATCCTTCCGTGCCGTTCCCACGACCGCCTTACCCGTTTTTTGGCTAATCCGGAGCAGCGCAGCCTCTCGCGCTTCCCGCGTGCAAAGCCCGGGCAGGAGGTGGGAGGGGGGAAAAGAGAGAGAGAGAGAGAGAGAGAGAGAGAGAAAAGGAGCGCGCGCGTGCAAGCAAGGCAGGCGTTCCACCGCGGGGCGCGCGCCAGAGCGAAGCAGCCAATCGGAGCGCGCGCCCTCCCTCCCTCCCCGGCGTTCCTGGCCCGGGACTCGGCCCCGCCCCGAGCTCGCGCGGCCGAGACGACACCCCCCTCCTCCCCTCCGGGCCACGCCCCTTTCGTCGCCGCCGGCCAGACGGAGCGAGTCCGGCTGCGGCCGGTCACGTGGGGGGCGGCGGTGGCGGCGAGCTCTTGCAAGCGGGCGCTCGCGGGCGCCTTTGGCGGGGCTGGCCCGCTCCCGGTTGCGGTTGGGGGGGGGAAGAAGTCCGCTTTGCATCTGGCTTGGCGAGGACGGTCCAGCCGTGTCCTGCGTGGACTGGGTGGCTGAGAGCCTGGAGTGGACGATGCCCGCCTGTCGTACCTACGTGCCCTCCTAGCGAGTTTTTGATCGAGAAGAAATGCCGCTTGCGTGGAATTAAGGAAAGAGGGAGGAGTAGAATAGAATAGAATAGAATAGAATAGAATAGAATAGAATAATGAAATAAGAATAGAATAGAATAGAAGAATGAAATAATAATAGAACAGAATAGAATAGAAAATATGGAATAGAATAATGAAATAATAGAATAGAATAATGAAATAAGAATAGAATATAGAATAGAATAGAATAGAATAATGAAATAAGAATAGAATAGAATAGAATAGAAGAATGAAATAATAATAGAACAGAATAGAATAGAAAATATGGAATAGAATAATGAAATAAGAATAGAACAGAACAGAATAGAATAGAAAATATGGAATAGAATAATGAAATAATAGAATAGAATAATGAAATAAGAATAGAATAGAATAATGAAATAATAGAACAGAACAGAACAATATAGAAAATATGGAATAGAACAGAATAGAATAATGAAAGAATAGAATAGAATAATGAAAGAATAGAATAGAATAGAATAATGAAATTAGAATAGAATAGGATAGGATAGGATAGGATACACAGAGCTGGAAGGGACCTTGGAGGTCTTCCAGTCCAACCCCCTTCTCAAGCAGGAGAACCTGCACCATCTCAGACAAGTGACTATCCAGTCTCTTCTTTAAAATCTCCACTGATGGAGCACCCAATATTTCTGGAGGCAAGCTGTTCCACTGGTTAATTGTCCTCACTGTCAGGAAGTTTCTCCTTAATTCCTGGTTGCTTCTCTCTTTGGTCAGTTTCCAGCCATTGTTTCTCGTCCTTCCTTCTGGTCCTTTGGAGAATAATTTGACCGGGAGAACCTTGTGTTAAACATAGGGTAGTCCTCCACTTAACAACCATCCCTGTTTAGTGACCCTTTGAAGTCACAGCAGCACTGAAAAAAGTGACATAGCACCAGTTTTATGACCATTGCAACATCCTTGTGGTCATTTGATCAATAATTCTAGGAAGTGGCACGTATTTATGACAGCTGCACTGTCCCTGGGTCACCTGACCAACACATGTAACCTTCCCAGCTGGCTTCTGACAAGCAAAGTCAGTGGGGAAGTATGTTTCATTTAACAACTGCATGATTCTCTTAACAAAAGCTTGCATGGAATTAAGGAAAGAGAGGAATAGAATAGAATAGAAATAGAAATAGAAATAGAAATAGACTAGACTAGACTAGAATAGAATAGAATAGAATAGAATAGAATAGAATAGAATAGAATAACAGCTGGAAGGGTCTTGGAGGTCATCTAGTCCAACCCCTGCTCAGGCAGAAAACCATATACCATTTCAGGCAAATGGTTGCCCAATCTCTTCCGTGGAAAGAAAAATCTTCATTAGGGTCCAGTCCAAGCTGGGAATAAACAACATGGAGACTACTTTAGAAAGAAGATTGCAATTTATTGAAGAGCAGAGCCAGACAGCTCTGGGAAAGCTGACCACATGTAGCTGGGAGTGGTGGGTTTTTATACCTTCTTGGGCTTTTGTCTTTGGAGTTGTTCCTGTGGCATGAACTTTGACCTGAGTGTGCCTTTCTGGTATTCTGGTGGTGGTGGGTTAATCCTATTATGTCCCAAAGGTCATATCCTGCTTCCCTGGGGCTGTGGCTGATGACTGTGTCCTGTGTTGGATTTTTTGGGAGTGAGGGTTTGTTGATTCTACGGATCTTTGTCTTTCGAATCCCATCAGCTCTAAGCTTCCAGGTGCCAGTCTTTCTGAAAGGCTTATATTTGCATTTCTACAGAGCTGATTCTGCATAGGGGAGGGAGATTTGGGGCTATAGAAAAACTGGGCATGCTTTTCTGCCTTTTAAAGAGCCTTTGAGGAAATATAATATTCTGCCTTTTTAATATTTCCTTCTCGGGGGGGGGGAGGGGGCTGATTTCCCACACTTCTTTAAAACGTCCAGTGATGGAGCACCCACAACCTCTGGAGGCAGGTTGTTCCACTGGTTAATTGTTCTTACTGTTTAGGAAATTTCTCCTTAGTTCCAGGTTGCTTCTCCCTTTAGTTAGTTTCTTGTCCTGCCTTCAGGGGCTTTGGAGAATAGCCTGACTCCCTCTTCTTTGGGGCAGCCCCTGAGATATCGGAACACGGCTATCATGTCACAGTTATCATGCTTAACTGTGGGCAAAAATGGGGTGTAACTCAGTCTCTGATATGGGTTGCAAAAAAAAATTTGGTCTCAATTGTAATCGCAAGTCGAGGACTATAGTTTCTTGCTTGTCCCCCATTTTAGTCAGGTAGTCCTTGACATACGACCACAATTCACCCCAAAATTTACGTTGTTAAGGGAGATATTTCTTAAGTCAATTTTGCCCCATTTTACGACCTTTCTAGCCACAGAGGTTAAGTGAATCACTGCAGTTGTTAGTGACACGGTTGTTAAGTGAATCTGACTTCCCCGTTGAAATAATAAAAGTAGTAGTAGTAGTAATAATAATAATAATAAAATAATAAAGTCAGAAGACCTTGGAGGTCATCTAGTCCAACCCGCTGCTCAGGCAGGAAACCCTATTCTATTCTATTCTGTTCTGTTCTGTTCTGTTCTGTTCTGTTCTGTTCTATTCTATTCTATTCTATTCTATTCTATTCTATTCTATTTTCTGTTCCATTCTGTTTTCTATTCTATTCTATTCTATTCTATTCTATTCTATTCTATTCTATTCTACTTCATTATTCTATTCTATTCTATTCTACTTCATTATTCTATTCTATTCTATTCTATTCTATTCTATTCTATTCTATTCTATTCTATTCTACTTCATTATTCTATTCTATTCTATTCCATTCCATTCCATATTCTATTCTATTCTATTCTACTTCATTATTCTATTCTATTCTATTCTACTTCATTATTCTATTCTATTCTATTCTATTCTATTCTATTCTATTCTATTCTATTCTATTCTATTCTATTCTATTCCATTCCATATTCTATTCTATTCTATTCTATTCTACTTCATTATTCTATTCTATTCTATTCCATTCCATTCCATATTCTATTCTATTCTATTCTATTCTATTCTATTCTATTCTACTTCATTATTCTATTCTATTCTATTCTATTCTATTCTATTCTATTCTATTCTATTCTACTTCATTGTTCTGTTCTTCTTCATTATTCTATTCTATTCTATTCTGGTGGCGCAGTGGTTAGAATGCAGGGTTGCAGGCTGACTCTGCCCACTCCAGCAGTTCGATCCTGACCGGCTCAAGGTTGACTCAGCCTTCCATCCTTCCGAAGTCAGTAAAATGAGGACCCGGCTGGTTGGGGGCAAATATGTTGACTCTGTAAACTGCTGAGAGAGGAGCTGTAAAGCTCTACGAAGCAGCCCCTCGACGTACGACCCCAACTGAGCCCAAAAGGGGGGTTGCTAAGTGAAACAAAATTTTGCCCCGTTTTATGACCTTTCTTGCCACAGTTGCTAAGTGAATCACTGCCATGACTAAGTCAGTCACGTCATCGTTCGGGGAATCTGGCTTCTCCCGTCAGAAGGTCCCAACAGAGGATCCCGTGATCCCGTGGACGCTTGGCAACCGTCGTAAGTACGAGTCGGGTGCCCAGCACCCGAATGTTGATCACATGCTGCAACGGCCTTCGGTGAGAAAAACGGTCACTTTTTTCAGTGATGTTGTAACTTTGGACGGTCGTTAAATAAACTGTTGTAAACCGAGGACTGCCTGTCTATAGGTTTTAAGTACAATTGCCCCTGCTATGGCTGCTGATGATTGTCTTCCATCTGACAGAAAGGCCATATATCAGTGGTGGCGAACCTTTTAGAGACCGAGTGCCCAAACTGCAACCCAAAACCCACTTACGTATTGCCGGGTGCTGGGTGGGCGTGGCCTGCTGGGTGGGCGTGGCCTGCTGGGTGGGCGTGGCCTGCTGGGTGGGCGTGACCAAGTCAGTGTTGCTCTGGCGGGTGGGGCAGTGGGCAGGAGGGCATCTTGCTCAGTGGGTGGGGGGCATGGGGGGAGGCTCCTGAACCCTGCAGCTCTTTGGGGGGGGGGGAGGAGACACTGTGCTGAAATTGGGGCTCTTCACGCCTTCTGTGCTCACCTGCGCTCTTCTGCTGAAGATGTCGCGGCTCCGCTTGCCTGACAGAGCGGGGGGCACGCTCACGCACGGGCATAGAGCTGCTGCCTCGCTTTCCGTGCCGTGCCATGACTGGACTGGGCACGGAGCCTCCTCGCGGCTTCTTCCCCCGTGGACTTCAGGAGCGCCCACCCCACCTACCGCTCGTCCCAGGGCAGCTGCCACCATCCCACGCTCTCCAGCCCATCGCTGGCTAGCCGGGCGCGCCAAGCTCGAATCTCAGCAGATGGAGGCCGGAGGCGAGCGAGAGCTGTGGCTGCCCGGCTCCTCTGCCTGAGGACGCGTGAGGGGAGAGGTGCTTCCGCCGAAAGTTCCTCCTTTTATAGCCTCTCACCTATTCCCAGACTGCGCATGTGCGGAGAGCTGCGTGTGCGGAGAGAAGAGGAGGGAGCAGCTCGGCCTAGCAAAGGCTTGCATGCCACCAGAGATGGCTCCATGTGCCACCTGTGGCACGCGTGCCATAGGTTCGCCACCACGGTCATATATCAACGCTACTAACATGTTTTTGCATTGACAACAGAGGGAAATGTAGCCTTCTTTTACCTTTCGCTTTTAGAATTAGATGATGCTGGAGGGGGGGATGTGAATGAGAGTCTAGCTAGACATAATAACACTAAACTTAGCATGAGAATCAAGGTTGTTGAAATCAGAGCTGATAAAGAATTGGGCTGGAGAACTGGAGAGGAAGCCCCCAAGCTAATTGGGGAATGTGATTTATGACTGTAAATTAGAGGAGGGAATTGTGCTTTGATACTAGGTGCCCAGGGGATGGGATTTCAATTTTTTTGGCTTCGATTATGTAAGTGCCGATATTATGCTACTCAAATAAAAGATTCTTTAAGGTAAGCAGTGCCTCGAAGTTCTCTTGAAGAGTGTCATCTATCGGAACCATGACACCATACACGATAAATGAAGAATGGCAGTTTCTTGCTGCTAAATAGCATTAAATGCATTAAGGATTCCGAGTTTAGCATGCCATAAAGTTGGGTGAACAAATGAGAAATATTTACGAGGCTCGGAAAACACATCGTGACTACGGACTTCGCTGGGAACAGTTAAAGCAGTTTAAAAAAAAGATTATTGGCATTGCAAAGATTTAAAATGTCACTTGCTGCTTGAGACAAAAATCCACAGAGCCTTTCTCCCTGGCCAATACTGTTAAGACTGAATTCTTGGAACAGGATGGCTACGTTTTAATGAGTCGCCATAAATATTCTTATCTAAAAAGTTAGAGACAGATGTATTGGGGCCTAGAAGGCTTTGCCTGCTCTGTTTCAAACCCAGAGTCTCTTTTAAAAAACCTTTTTCTCCAGACCAACTTTACTTTTCCTAGTTACTTGGCCACCCCGATTGCCAAATTGAGCAATTTTGTGTTGTTCTTATGTCTTAATTTGTACCTCTTCATTTTCAATCACAGGCAGGAAACTCCGTTCTTGAGCTGAGTGTGAATCCTGGTGGCTACACAAAGCCATACCATTTTTCTGACAGTCATATAGATGTGGTTGGGTGCGTGTTTGTGTGTATCTGCATGTTTCTAGGCCTCTTTAAGTCACACTTCACTGATAGCAACTGCTGGTCTTTGATGACGCCACCTTGCATTTTAGGGGTGATGTAATAATAATAATAAAGTTGGAAGGGACCTTGGAGGTCATCTAGTCCAACCCCCTGCTCAGGCAGGAGTCCCTATATACCATTTTGGACAAATGCTTGTCCAATCTCTTCTTAAAAATTGTTGGAGCATTCACAGTTTCTGGAGGCAAGTTGTTCCACTGGTTAATTGTTCTAACTGTCAGGAAGTTTCTCCTGAGTTCTAGGTTGCTTCTCTCCTTGATTAGTTTCCATCCATGGCTTCTTGTCCTGCCTTCAGGCGCCTTGGAGAATAGCTTGACTCCCTCTTCTTTGGGGCAGCCCCTGAGATACTGGAACACTGCTATCGTGTCCTCCCTCGTCCTTCTCTTCGTTAAACTAGACCTACCCAATTCCAGCAACCGTTCCTTATATGCTTTAGCCTCCATTCCCCTAATCATCTTTTTTACTCTTCTCTGTACTCTTTCTAGAGTCTCAAGGCAAGGCAAGACCAATTTCTGCAGCTCCCTCTTGAAACACAAATCCTGGGATCAAAATACTTGGGCAAGGATGGACTGTTAGAAAAATGCCTTCCTGTATCTGGAAGACGCTGCACGTTTCTTGTGCCGTGTTATCAGCGCTGTTTACTTGGAAGAACCACCTTGTTCCATGAAGATAGCAATTTTTGACCTGCGTCCAGTAGTTTGCTGCGGATGACGGAAAGTTGGCAGGCCTTGGCCAACCGTCAAGAAGACAGACAAAGATTGCAATCTAATCTACAGAGTCGGGAGGACTGGGCTGGGAACAAGATGTCCCTCAAAGAGGAAGAATGTAAGGTATTAGAATCGGGGAGGCAGATGTCAGGCAGATAAAAGAGTGGAGGATTCACGGCTCGGAAACGTTATCATGGGGAGAAAGTTGGACGCCATCCTTGAGAAGAAGAGGTTGAACAGAAGCCAACAACGGGAACAGCTGCTGGAAGGGCTGAAGCAGGTCTGGGTTGTGCACGAGACAAAGTTGCGTCTCAAAAACATGCCAGGTCCTCGTTCCTCTCTACTTCGAGCGCTCAGCCTATAGTTGGATGGTTTTGGGCGTCAAAATGAAATTGACTACGGACATGCCTTGGGAGGACAGATTGAAGGATGTTGGGATGTTCAGTTTCAAGAACAGAAGACTTGGGAGAAAAGATAACAGGATAATGGAGTTTTATATCCTGGTTTTATGGGGAGAGGTAGGTTTTCTCCTCTCATGACCACATTGGATTCTCTGCCTCAAGTAGTAGTAGTAGTAGTAGTAGTAGTAGTAGTACTACTAGTAGTAGTAGTAGTAGTACTAGTAGTAGTAGTAGTAGTAATCATATCATTTGCCTGGTGGGATCATAAAATAGAGAAAGTCATAGAAAATGATAAAATTAAACTGCTCTGGGACTTCAGAATTCAAACAGACAAGCACCTGCAACATAACACCCCAGACTTAACAATTGTCGATAAGAAAGACAAAAAAGCCTGGATAGTGGACGTGGCAGTGCCTGGAGATAGCAGAATAGAAGAGAAAGAACTGGAGAAGATAACAAAATACAAAGACCTACAAATAGAAATAGAAAGACTGGGGCAAAAGCAAGCAAGGGTAGTACCAATAGTCATAGGCACCTTGGGTGCAATCCCAAAACAACTGGAGCACCACTTGAACACCATTGGCATTGACAAATTCGCTATTAGTCAATTGCAAAAGGCGGCCTTACTAGGAACTGCTTCCATCCTGCGACGATACCTGTAATACCATCAAACATCCACATCTGCCTATCCCAGGTCCTGGGTAAGGACTCGATAGGTAGACAAAATGCCAAATCCAGTCTGAACATCTGGCTGACTGTGCGATGATCCATAATAATAATAATAATAATAAAGTTGGAAGAGAGCTTGGAGGTCATCTATTCCAACCCCCTGCTCAGGCAGGAGACCCTATACCACTACGGACAAATGGCTGTCTAATCTCTTCTTTAAAACCTCCAGTGATGGCGCACCTATACCTTCTGAAGGCAAGTTATTCCATTGGTTAATTGTCCTCACTGTCAGGAAATTTCTCCTTATTTCTAGGTTGGTCCTCTCCTTGATTAGTTTCCATCCGTTGCTTCTTGTCCTGCCTTTGGGTGCTTTGGAGAATGGATTCACCCCCTCTTCCTTGTGGCAGCCCCCCAAATATTGGAACATTGCTATCATGTCATCCCTAGTCCTCCTTTTCACTAGATTAGACATTCCCATTTCCTGCAACTGTTGTTCATATGTTTTAGCTTCCAGCCCCTTAATCCACTTTGTTGCTCTTCTCTGCACACTTTCTAGAGCAGTGGTTCTCAACCTTTTTAATGCCGTGACCCCCAACCAGTCGTAAGTTGAGGACTACCCAACTGGTTGTAAGTCGAGGACTTTCCCTGCCCGGGAGCGCCGCACATGCGGGGTGCCGACCCCTGTGCCGGCCGAGGTGTAGCTGGCAAGCGGCAGAGACGGCGTAGGCCGACCACCGGTTGTGCCACAGCTGGCCAGCCCAAGGGAGGTAAGGCACCCGCCGGGCCCCACACGCGCCAGCAACCCTCCCTGTGCCCGCTGGCCTCCCACCTCCCACCCCTGGCCCTCTTTTACTTACATTTTTAGTAGTTGCTCAGCAGGGAGGGGTGGAAACTTCCAGACAGCTCACCTTCGCTGCAGACAACTTGCGGCACGGTTTGCAGAATGGGACTTTTGGCGGGCTCAGCAGGGCAGAGACAGCCTGGACAATTCCTATTGGCTTTTGAAAGCCAATAGAATTAGACTCTATTCAAGAGAGTCTATTCTATTGGCTTTCAAAAGCCAATAGAATAAAAGGGAGTAGCACAGCTAAGGAAAAGGGGAAAAATGGCGGACTGCGTTGTTTGGCGACCTCCGTGAAATGGTCGTTCGACCCCAAATGGGGTCCCGACCCACAGGTTGAGAACCGTTGTTCTAGAGTCTCAACATCTTTTTTTACACTGTGGAGACCAAAACTGGATGCAGTATTCCAAGTGTGGCCTCACCAAGGTCCTGTAAAGTAGTACTAACACTTCACATGATCTTGATTCTATCCCTTTGTTAATGCAGCCTCGCACTGTGTTGGCTTTTTTTAGCAGTTGCAACACACTGCTGGCTCATACGTAAGTATATATCAAGGTTCGGGGTTCATTCATAAAAGTGAGAGAAGATGTTTAGGGTCTTTTTTCCGTTGCCACAGAAACTTGAGACCAGAAAGAAGAGTTGAAAATTGCCACCACTTATATTTCATGTAAATTGTAAGGAAAAACATCTCAACTGTAAGATCTTCACGTCACTGGAAAGTCTACCTATCAAGATTGTGGTGTCCCCAGTTTTGGTCACCAGATTGCAAAAAAGATGTCGAGACTTTGGAAAAAGTGCAAAAAAGAGCAACTAAGATGATTTAAAGGCCTGGAGACAAAAAAATATGTGAAGAACGATTGCAAGATTTGTGTTTGGCCAGTCTAGAGAAAAGAAGGACAAGGGGCGACATGATAGCAGTATTCCAGTATTTGAGGGGCTACCACAAATTATTCTCCAAAGCACCAGAGGGCAGGAGAAGAAAAAAGGATGGAAACTAATCAAGGAGAGAAGCAACATGGAATTAAGGAGAAACTTCCTAACAGTAAGAACAATCAACCAGTGGAACAGCTTGCCACCAGAAGTTGTGGGTGCTCCATCAATGGAGGTTTTTAAGAAGAGATTAGACAGTCACTTGTCTGAGATGGTGTAGGTTCTTCTGTT
This sequence comes from Crotalus helleri, assembly GCA_024509115.1. Lineage (NCBI taxonomy): Eukaryota > Metazoa > Chordata > Lepidosauria > Squamata > Viperidae > Crotalus > Crotalus helleri. Next base: position 1,040,746 of record JAKSXO010000089.1, read on the forward strand.
TGACTAGGGGAGTGGACCATAAGATCTCCAATGTTCCTTCCAACTCTCTTATTCTGTTAATCAGTGGAACTCCTTGCCTCCAGAAGTTGTTGGGGCTTCATCCCTGGAGATTTTTAAGAAAAGTCTGGATAGCCAACATGTCTGAAATGGTATAGGATCTCCTGCTTGAGCAGGGGGCGGGGGTGGACTAGAAGACCTCCAAGATCCCTTCCAGCTCTATTCTGCTTGAGACGTTTTTAAGGGGAGGCTGGGACAGCTGCAAGGATGGCGTTAACTGGTTTTTCTGCCCCACCGCAGACAGTCAGACTAGATGATCTTCGTGATCCCTTCCAATCCCACCCTTCTATCGCCGGATTAACGTCTGACTCAGAGGAGTTTCTTAAAGTCAGAAAAGAAAAAAAAAAGTACGGAATGTCTGCGTGCTGGCACAGGGAGGCTTTACACACACACACACACACACACACACACACACACACACACAACACACACACAAATATAAAAAGAAAGAAAGAAAAAAAAATAGCTTCTCACAGTGTAGGTTACACAGAGTTTATTTAAAGGCCCCTTCTGAATTCTCCGGGTGGGTTATCCCAAGAAAGCACCGGATGGGAAGATAGATTAGCAAGCAGCTGGGTCTTCCTCGCGGAGCCCATGGGACGCTGGACTGACGTCATTCTTGGACCGGAGCTGAGGCTGCCACCGGCTGAGATAGCCGGAGGTTCCCCAGAGAGAGTCTGTTTACTGCAATGTGCAACACATTCCCGGAGGTGCTGCAGAAACCAGGAATAAGCAAGTGGGCCTCTTCTTCATCCTGAGATACCTTGGAAAAAAAAATGAGAAAACCCTGGTAGAAACATAGAAGAAGTGAAAGATCTCTCTCTCTCTCTCTCTCTCTCTTTCTCTCTTTCTCAATCTCTCAAACTCAGTCTCTCAATCTCTCTCAATCTCTTTCTCAATCTTTCACAATCTCTCTCAAACTCTCTCAAACTCAATCTCTCTCTCAATCTCTCAATCTCAATCTCTCAAACTCTCAATCTCTCTCTCCCAATCTCTCTCAATCTTTCACAATCTCTCTCAAACTCTCTCTCAAACTCAATCTCTCTCAATCTCTCAATTTCTCTCCCTCAATCTCTTTCTCAATCTCTCTCTCTCATACTCTCTTTCTCAATCTCTGTCAATCTCTCAATCTCTCTCTCAATCTCTCTCTCAATCTCTCTCTCAATCTCTCTCTCTCAATCTCTCAATCTTTCTCAATCTCTCAATCTCTCTCAATCTCAATCTCTCAATCTCTCTCTTAATCTCTCTCAATCTCTCTCTCAATCTCTCAATCTTTCTCAATGTCTCTCAATGTCTCTCAATCTCAATCTCTCTCTCAATCTCTCTCTCAATCTCAATCTCTTTCTCAATCTCTCAATCTCAATCTCTCAAACTCTCAATCTCTCTCTCTCAATCTCTCTCTCTCAATCTCTCTCTCAATCTCTCAATCTCAATCTCTCAAACTCTCTCTCAAACTCAATCTCTCAATTTCTCTCCCTCAATCTCTTTCTCAATCTCTCTCAATCTTTCTCTCTCAAACTCTCTTTCTCTCTCAATCTCTGTCAATCTCTCAATCTCTCTCTCAATCTCTCTCTCAATCTCTCTCTCTCAATCTCTCTCTCTCAATCTCTCAATCTTTCTCAATCTCTCAATCTCTCTCAATCTCAATCTCTCAATCTCTCTCTTAATCTCTCTCAATCTCTCAATCTCTCAATCTTTCTCAATGTCTCTCAATCTCTCTCAATCTCAATCTCTCTCTCAATCTCTCTCTCAATCTCAATCTCTTTCTCAATCTCTCAAACTCTCAATCTCTCTCTCTCAATCTCTCTCTCAATCTTTCACAATCTCTCTCTCTCAAACTCTCTCTCAAACTCAATCTCTCAATTTCTCTCCCTCAATCTCTTTCTCAATCTCTCTCAATCTCTCTCTCTCAAACTCTCTTTCTCTCTCAATCTCTGTCAATCTCTCAATCTCTCTCTCAATCTCTCTCTCAATCTCTCTCTCAATCTCTCTCTCAATCTCTCTCTCAATCTCTCAATCTTTCTCAATCTCTCTCTTAATCTCTCTCAATCTCTCTCTCAATCTCTCAATCTTTCTCAATGTCTCTCAATCTCAATCTCTCTCTCAATCTCTCTCTCAATCTCAATCTTTCTCTCAATCTCTCAATCTTTCTCAATCTCTCAATCTCTCTCAATCTCTCTTTCTCAATCTCTCTCTTTCTCTCTCAATCTCTCTCTCTCTCTCTTTTAAAAGTTTTTTCATCTGGAGCTCTATGACGTCCCAGCGAAACAATTCCTAGGGAGAAAGGAGATTTGGGAGCCAAGTTGGGTGTAGGGTTGATCTCGGTTCCGGTCCCCTCTATTGTACGTAAAAACCACTGGGTGGCGTTTAACCTGCTTCTCTCTCTTTTTTCCCCTCACCTCAGTTTAAGAGTTCAGGAGGAACACCACCACTACCAAAAAAGTGTGCCTTGGTTTCATCTGTGGAAATGCAACGCAGCCAGAGCTAAAGATGAGATATCCCTTATTCTGGGAGAGCCAAATTGTAAGGCCACAGCAATTACATCTGGTCAGGGTTGAATTTCAGCCTTCTGTTCCCCCATCCAGATGTTCACAACCTCCAGTCACTGGGACATGATCTGGAGACCTCTTCTCTTCTCTTCTCTTCTCTTCTCTTCTCTCTCCCCTCTATTCCATTCCATTCCTTTCCTTTCCTTCTCTTCTCTTCTCTTCTCTTCTCTTCTCTTCTCTTCTCTTCTCTTCTCTTCTCTTCTCTTCTCTTCTCTTCTCTTCTCTTCTCTCTCCCCTCTATTCCATTCCATTCCTTTCCTTCTCTTCTCTTCTCTTCTCTTCTCTTCTCTTCTCTTCTCTTCTCTTCTCTTCTCTCTCCCCTCCATTCCTTCTCTTCTCTTCTCTTCTTTCCTCTCTCACCTCTATTCCATTCCTTTCCTTCTCTTCTCTTCTCTCTCCCCTCCATTCCTTCTCTTCTCTTCTCTCCTCTCTCACCTCTATTCCATTCCTTTCCTTTCCTTCTCTTCTCTTCTCTTCTCTTCTCTTCTCTTCTCTTCTCTTCTCTTCTCTTCTCTTCTCTTCTCTCTCCCCTCCATTCCTTCTCTTCTCTTCTCTTCTCTTCTCTTCTCTTCTCTTCTCTTCTCTTCTCTTCTCTTCTCTTCTCTTCTCTTCTCTTCTCTTCTATTCTCTCTCACCTCTATTCCATTCCATTCCTTTCCAAACCTTTCCCTTCCATTCCTTCTCTTCTCTTCTCTTCTCTTCTCTTCTCTTCTCTTCTCTTCTCTTCTCTTCTCTCCTCTCCTCCTCTCCTCTTCTCTCTCCCCTCCATTCCTTCTCTTCTCTCCCCCCCATTCCTTCTCTTCTCTTTTCCTCCCCTCCCCTATTTCTTCTCCTCTCTTTTCTTCCCTTTCCCCTTCCCCTTCTTTCTTAGCTTTCCATCCTTCCAAGATTGGTAAAACGAGGAGCCAGAGTTTTGGGGGCAATATGCTGACATTTGTAAACAGCTGAGAGAGGGCTGTGAGGCACCGTGGAGTGTTATATAAGTTTAAGTGCTATTGCTAAGTGGTCATGTTATTGCTATTAACTTCTGTCATGTGCATACGTATTAACTAGATATGAGGGGTCCTTGGAGATCTCTGAGCTGGGTCGTTTTCTTGCAGACGCTTCATTACCCAACGTGATAACCTCATCAGTTCTAGAAGGGAGTGAGGTTTGTGGAGAGGATGACAACGACTATGGAGCCCTTGATGCTCTCTGAGCTGGGTTGTTTTCTTGCAGACCCTTCATTACTCAACTTGGTAACATCATCAGTGCTAGCAGCGAAGTGAAGAAACATCTGCAAGGGAAGAACCAGGCTCAGAGAGCAACCAGAACCCCTCATTTCAACCCTGAGCTATAAATATTCTGCTTTATTGGAACTAGGCATGTTTAGCCTAACAAAAAAAATTGGGATTTGTGTGTGTGTGTGTGTGTGTGTGTGTGTGTGTGTGTGTGTGTGAGAGAGAGAATGCAAAGTTAGTTACTAGCGCCACCTTGGGTTCATTCCTCAAAAGGCAAGCAGAATAGCAGAGACATTAGATCAGGGGTCTTAAGACTCGGCCCTTTTATGATAGATAGATAGATAGATAGATAGATAGATAGATAGATAGATAGATAGATAGATGGATGGATGGATGGATGGATGGATGGATGGATGGATGGATGGATGGATGGATAGATAGATAGATATAGAGATAGAGAGATGATCATGATAGAGATAGATGATAGGTACATAGATATGATGATGGTGATGATGGTGATGGTGATGGTGATGATGATGATAATAATAATAATAACAATAATAATAATAATAATAATGCCTAGAAATAACAGGAGTCAGTAGAAACATCAGAAAATTTGTGCAAAGATCGATGGCACAGTGGAAGACACAGTTGCAGATCAATGGTGAGAGGCTGGGAGAGGTTAATATCAAGAGAGGAATATTTCAAGGAGATTCATTGTCACCATTACTATTTGTTATTGCACTGTTTCCTCTGTCAACAATACTGAATAAGTCAGGACATGGCTATCAAACATCAAAAACATCTGCCAGACTATCCCACCTCCTTTACATGGATGATCTGAAGCTGTATGGAAAAACATCATCTGAAATAGAATCGCTGCTCAACACTGTCCGTATATATAGCCAAGATATTGTTATGGAGTTTGGCTTGGACAAATGGGCCACACTTACTATCAAACAAGGAAAAGTAGTGAAAACTGAAGGAATCAAGATGCCCCATGAAAATAACATTAAGAGTCTGGATGAGGAAGAGTACTACAAATACTTGGGTATCCTTCAAGCTGACAACATCAAGCACACTGATGTCAAGTGACTGTCCAGTGAGCGCCCACGATTTCTGGTGGCAAGCTGTTCCACTGGTTAATTGTCCTCACAGTTGGGAAGTTTCTCCTTAATTCCAGGTTGCTTCTTTCTTTGATCAGTTTCCAACCATTGTCCAGTCTCTTCTTAAAAACTTCCTGTTGGAGCATTCACCGTTTCTGGAGGCAGGTTGTTCCACTGGTTAATTGTTCTAACTGTCAGGAAGTTTCTCCTTAGTTCCAGGTTGCTTCTCTCCTTGATGAGTTTCCATCCGTTGCTTCTTGTCCTGCCTTCAGGTGCTTTGGAGAATAGCTGGACTCCCTCTTCTTTGGGGTAGCCCCTGAGATATTGGAACACGGCTATCATGATCCAAGACCTGGAGACCAAAACGTACGAAGAACGGCTGCGGGACTTGAGTTTGGCTAGTCTAAAGAAAAGAAGAAACAGGGGAGACATGATAGCAGTGTTCCAGTATTTGAGGGGCTGCCACAGAGAAGAAGGGGTCACATTATTCTCCAAAGCAGCAGAGGGCAGGACAAGAAACAACATTTGGAAACTGATCAAAGAGAGAAGCAACCTGGAATTAAGGAGAAACTTCCTAACAGTGAGGACAATTAACCAGTGGAACAACTTGCCACCAGAAATCGTGGCTGCTCACTGGACAGACAGTCACTTGTCTGAGTAGGTATAGGTTCTCCTGCTCGAGCAGGGGGCTGGACTAGAAGATCTCCAAGGTCCCTTCCAGCTCCTGTTCTATTCAAATATGCTGAATTTCAACTCTCTGGCTAAGATGAGAACTCCCAATTGTAGAAAATACTTTGGAAAAAGAACATTTTTTTTGGTTCTCATTTTCCTCCCTGAGAATTCCCAGTTCTTCCCTTCGCCCACTAGGGGGCCCTTGTGGGCCACGTTCAGGAAAGCTCTGATATTTCCTATTTTTCTGTTAACACTCAACGGAAAACCTGAGGGACATTGGGGCGGCAGGCTGAGAAGGAAGGGATAATTTTATGGTAAATTTCCAAGCCCGTTAATCTCTCGCTTGCAAAAAAAGAAAAAAAAAGGAAGCTCAGCCAGTCTTTTGCGCCGTAATGGTGAACATATTCATTACCGCTCAAGCTGTGGCTCACGAGATGTGCCTAGAGTGTCAGAAGACTGTTTGTCCGAACGATGGATGTTCTCATTACTGGAAGGGCTTTAGGGAAAAAAGATTTCCAAGAAGAAGTAATCTCAAGCTAGGCCGGGAGCTGGGAGGCCACCGGCTCTTTCTTGTGACAAAGAGGAACTATCTGGAGAAGCATCAGATTTATGGGACATTGGAGGAAGTAAGTCTCCATTCAGATGTGTACGGAGTTTCTCAGCCATCTGTTGAAGGAAAAGTCTTCATCACGGTCCAGTCCAAGCCGGGAATAAACAACATGGCGACTGCTTTAGAAAGAAGATTGCCATTTATTGGAGAGGAGAGCCAGACAGGAAGTTGGCTCTGGAAGAAAAGAGAGCTAGCACATGTAGGGAGTGGGTTTTTATACCTTCTTGAGCTTTTGTGTTTGGAGTTGTTCCTGTGGCGTGAACTTTGACCTGAGTCTGAGTGTGCCTTTCTGGTATTCTGATGGTGGTGGGTTAATCCTATTATGTCCCATAGGGTCATATCCTGCTTCCCTGGGGCTGTGGCTGATGACTCTTAGATTTTTGGTGTTGATTCTAGGGATCTTTCTTCCTAATCCCAGTTTCCTGACTCCAGTCTTTCTGACAAGATTATCATTTGCATTTTGCAAACTTGTTTCTGTTTGGGACAGAGAGACTTGGGGACGGGGTTGGTTTCTGCTTTTAAAATCTTTTAGGGAAATATATTCTGCCTTTTAAATATTTCCAAAAATATTTCTTTCTCTGGGGGGGGGGGACTGACTTCCCACTCATCTGAAGAAGCTTCCTGGATGAGAAGTGAAATGCAGTGGTTCTCAACCTTTTTAATGCCACGACCCCCAACCGGTCGTAAGTCGAGGACTACTCAACCGGTCGTAAGTCGAGGACTACTCAACTGGAGCAGCACCGTTTGCAGAATGGGGCTTTTGGCGGGCTCAGCAGGGCAGAGACAGCCTGGACAATTCCTATTGGCTTTTGAAAGCCAATAGAATTAGACTCTATTCAAGAGAGTCTATTCTATTGGCTTTCAAAAGCCAATAGAATAAAAGGGAGTAGCACAGCTAAGGAAAAGGGGGAAAAATGGCGGACTGCGTTGTTTGGCGACCCCCGTGAAATGGTCGTTCGACCCCAAATGGGGTCCCGACCCACAGGTTGAGAACCACTGGTGAAATGTCTTCAAGGAAAAACAAAATCCAGTTGCCTTTTGAAAAAGTTGCCTTTTGGGACGATCGCGGTGCAGATGTTCTGGCTTATGCAAGCCCATCTGGGTGTCTCAGGTGAACAAGGACAGGTCCACCTCTTCTTCAAAGCACCTGAGGGCAGGACAAGAAGTAACAGGTGGAAAGTTGTTGTGGGAATTCAGCCCCCCCCAGAGAAGGAAATATTAAAAGGGCAGAAAAATATATTTCCTCAAAGGATCTTAAAGAGGCAGAAAAGCATGACCAGCTTTTCTTAATAGCCCCAAGTCTCCCGCCCCCAAGCAGAAACCAGCTCTTTAGAAATGCAGGTGTAAACCATCCAGGAAGGTTGGAGGCCCCCAGCTAGAAGATTAAGAAGACAAAGACACCTAAAATCTACATACCCCACCCAAACTCTAAGACGGGACATAATAGGGTTAACCCATAGCAGCCAAAGGGACACAGGTCAAAGTTCATGCCACTGGAACAACTCCAAACAAAAGGCTCCAGAGGGTATAAAAACCCACTCCCTATATATGCTCTCACTCTTTTCATCCAGAGCCATCTTTCTATCTGGCTCTCCTCTTCAATAAAGTGCAACCTTCTTTCTAAAGCAGTCGCCATATTGTTTATTCCCAGCTTAGACTGAACCATGATGAAGATTTTTCCTTCAACATTATTAAGGAGAGATCCTGTCTAGAACTAAGGACAAATTTCCTGGATGGAGGCTAAAACATAAGAAGAACGGCTGCGGGATTTGGGTTTGGCTACTCTAAAGAAAAGAAGAAATAGGGGAGACCTGATAGTAGTGTTCCAGTATCAGAGGGGCTGCCACAAAGAAGTGTTTGTGTGTCAAGCTATTCTCCAAAGCACCTGAAGGCAGGACAAGAAGCAACGGATGGAAACGAATCAAGGCGAGAAGCAACCTAGAACTAAGGAGAAACTTCCAGATTGTTAGAACGATTAACGACTTGCCTCCAAAAGTTGTGGGTGGAAATTTTGAACAAGATATTGGACAATCATTTGTCTGAAATGGTATAGGGCAGTGGTTCTCAACCTTTTTAATGTCGCGACCCCCAACCGGTCGTAAGTCGAGGACTACTCAACCGGTTGTAAGTCGAGGACTACTCAACTGGTGCAGCACCGTTTGCAGAATGGGACTTTTGGAGGGCTCAGCAGGGCAGAGACAGCCTGGACAATTCCTATTGGCTTTTGAAAGCCAACAGAATTAGACTCTATTCAAGAGAGTCTATTCTATTGGCTTTCAAAAGCCAATAGAATAAAAGGGAGTAGCACAGCTAAGGAAAAGGGGGAAAAAATGGCGGACTGCGTTGTTTGGCGACCCCCGTGAAATGGTCGTTCGACCCCAAATGGGGTCCCGACCCACAGGTTGAGAACCACTGGTCTAGGGTCTCCTGCTTGAATGGGGTTGGACTAGAAGATATCCAAGATCCTGCTACTCTGTTATTCCTGACAATGAAAGAATTAACCAGTGGAACTGCTTGCCTCCAGAAGTTGTGGAGATTTTCAAGAAGAGATTCGCAGAGCCATTTGACCAGGATGGTACAAGGTCTCCTGCCTGAGTGAGAGGTTGGACTAAATGACCTCCAAGGTCCCTTCCAAGCCTATTATTCTATGTTCTAATCCAGTGGTTCTCAACCTGTGGGTCGCGACCCCATTTGGGGTCGAACAACCATTTCACGGGGGTCGCCAAACAATGCAGTCCACCATTTTTTTCCCCTTTTCCTTAGCTGTGCTATTCCCTTTTATTCTATTGGCTTTTGAAAGCCAATAGAATAGACTCTCTTGAATAGAGTCTAATTCTATTGGCTTTCAAAAGCCAGTAGGAATTGTCCAGGCTGTCTCTGCCCTGCTGAGCCCGCCAAAAGTCCCATTTTGCAAACGGTGCCGCAAGTTGTCTGCAGCGAAGGCGAGCTGTCTGGAAGTTTCCACCCCTCCCTGCTGAGCAACTACTAAAGATGTAAGTAAAAAAGGGCCAGGGATGGGAGGTGGGAGGCCGGTGGGCGCAGGGAGGGTTGCTGGTGCGCGTGGGGCCCGGCGGGTGCCTTACCTCCCTTGGGCTGGGCCAGCTGATGGCCCAGCCGGTGGTCGGCCTGCGCCGTCGCTGCCCCTTGCCAGCTATGCCTCGGCCGGTGCAGGAGGCGGCACCACGCATGCGCAGCGCTCCCTGGCAGGGAAAGTCCTCGACTTACGACCATTTGGGTAGTTCTCAACTTATGACTGGTTGAGTAGTTCTCGACTTACAACCGGTTGAGTAATCCTTGACTTACGATCGGTTGGGGGTTGCGGAATTAAAAAGGTTGAGAACCACTGTTCTAATCTATTGCAACTCTTCCCTAAAGACGGGAGTGACATTTTGCTATTTTTCCCATCATTGCTACGTGCTGGAGTTACTTGTACAGTACTTCTTTTTCATGCAGAAGCCCTGAGAAATTACATTGCAAGAAGCCCTTTCAACTTGCGTTATTGAATTAATAATGCTTTTATTAAGATTTGGGACCTGAATAAAAGCCTCTTTTAGGGGCAAGGGAGGTTAAAAATGTTTAATCACAAAACTGGTTCCAGGGATATCCGAGACAATAATTTCCCCATTTCTGTTACGGCAATCTCTGTAGTGATACTGAAAGGCTGAAGTTATTATCTCACACAGCTCCAAAAGCACTTTTATTAAAGTCCAAACACATTGGTCTTTTTATTAAATTCATAAAAAAAACACCCTATCCTGGGATTTTTGATCCTTTTTTTTCATGATTGAAAATTGTTGAGTTTTTTTATTCATTTATTCCAGTAATAGATGTTAAGAACAGCCTCTGAAATGGATCTGATATAACCAACTATAGGCACTCCTTGATTTACGACTGTAATTAAGCTTGGAATTATGGTCATAAGCTGTGTTGGTCATTAAGTGGGGTCACCAGGAGACCAATTCAATTTTATAACCTTTTTTTTTTTGCTGTAGTCATTATTTGAAAGCCGTTATTTGAAAGCCGTCGTTTGAAAGCCAATAGAATAGACTCTCTTGAATAGAGTCTAATTCTATTGGCTTTCAAAAGCCAATAGGAATTGTCCAGGCTGTCTCTGCCCTGCTGAGCCCACCAAAAGTCCCATTCTGCAAATGGTGCTGCACCAGTTGAATAGTCCTCGACTTACGACCGGTTGAGTAGTCCTTGACTTACGACTGGTTGGGGGTCACGGCATTAAAAATGTTGAGAACCATTGATCTAAGGAGAGTTGAGAATTCCTCTCTTTTAGAGCGACAGCTCTGAGGAAAAGGCCTTTGTTCATGACATGGAAGACTTCTTGGACAACTTGAAATCTAACCTCCATTCCAGTTCTAGGAATCCATAGACCAGGGGTAGGCAACCTTGGCTCTTTTATGACTCGTGGACTTCAACTCCCAGAATTCCTGAGCCAGCATGGCTCAGCTTGGAAACCTCTCCCTTTCCCCTCAGTGTGGCTGGCTCAGGAATTCTGGGAGTTGAAGTCCACGAGTCATAAAAGAGCCAAGGTTGCCTACCCCTGCCATAGACGAAGGTGTTACTTTTTCTTGCTAACGCCCACCACTTTGATCAATTGTTTCCATGCTTATAACATTGCAAAAACTGTAGTTTTGTGAAGTTGGGAGATACCCAATTATGCTGACCTCCTTCCATTGGCATCATGTTTATAAGTAGTCACGGCTTCCTCTTTGCTAGAAGGATGCAAAACCCTTCTGCAAAGTTCAGACAGGTGCCTCCCAGCCCCTAAACCAGGAAAAATACAGCTAAATGTCTGTGGAATTGAAAAGATGGAGGAATAGAATAGAGTAGAGTAGAGTAGAGTAGAGTAGAGTAGAGTAGAGTAGAGTAGAGTAGAATAGAATAGAATAGAATAGAATAGAATAGAATCTGGAAGGGATCTTGGAGGTCTTCTAGTCCAGCCCCCTGCTCAAGCAGGAGAACCTATACCATTTCAGACAAGTGACTGTCCAGTCTCTTCTTAAAAACTTCCAGTGTTGGAGCATTCACCACTTCTGGAGGCAGGTTGTTCCACTGGTTAATTGTCCTCACTGTTAGGAAGTTTCTCCTTGATTCCAGGTTTCTTCTCTCCTTGATTAGTTTCCAGCCATTGTTTCTCATCCTTCCCTCTGGTGCTTTGTGAACAACCTGGCCCCCCTCTGCCTTGTGGTAGCCCCTCAGATACTGGAACACTGTGTTGATGCAGCCTAGGACTGCACTGGCCTTTTTTGGCAGCTGCAGCACGCTGCTGGCTCAAACTTCCGTGTCCAGTAGGACACCTAGACCTTTCTTGCAGTTACTGCTATTGAGCCAGGTACTACCTGTTCTGTACCTGTGCATTTGGTTTTTATTACCTATGCATAAGACCTTATGTTTCTCGCCCCTGAATTGTCCTAAAGGTGTTTTTTCAAAAGGCAGCTGGACTTTGTTTCACCTTGAAGATGCTTTGCTTCTCATCCAAGAAGCTTCTTCAGTTCTGATCAATTCAATTCTCACCCAAGAAGCTTCTTCAGTTCTGATCAATTCAATTCACATCCAAGAAGCTTCTTCAGCTCTGACTGATTCAATTCTCAGCCAAAAAGCTTCTTCAGTTCTGATCAATTCAATTCTCACCCAAGAAGCTTCTTCAGTTCTGATCAATTCAATTCTCACCCAAGAAGCTTCTTCAGTTCTGACCGATTCAATTCTCAGCCAAGAAGCTTCTTCAGCTCTGACTGATTCAATTCTCAGCCAAAAAGCTTCTTCAGTTCTGATCAATTCAATTCTCACCCAAGAAGCTTCTTCAGTTCTGATCAATTCAATTCTCAACCAAGAAGCTTCTTCAGTTCTGATCAATTCAATTCTCAACCAAGAAGCTTCTTCAACGAGCAGCAAAACATCGTCAAGGAAAAACAAAGTCCATTTGTCCTTTGAAAAAGCACCTTTGGGACAACCAGGACGTGGATGATGGAGAATCTCCATAAATAGTCCCCCTTGAGTTTGTGTTTTGTGGGAGAGTGATCCCGTCTGACGAGATCTCTCTGGATCTTCAGCCTGTCTTCTCCAGTGGCATGTCATCTCCATCATTCATCCCAACGTCTTGTGCTTTTTGGCTGTTCAACACTCACTCACGCCTTTGACTTGAGGGTCCCGTGTCTTAAACTTGCTCCGAAGACGGCGGGTTTCGTTGTCAACCTCTTAATGAAATAAATTGCCGCTTGAGAAGTAATTGGGGAGAAAACATCCTTGCCGGTGAGGGGGCGAAGGGAAATTTCTATCATTTACAGCTCACTGCTGATAATTGAGATGAATGCTCTTTGCATCCTCTTTTGCTTATCACCTTACTATGAATGGTGTCCAGGCTGAGCATTTGGTGTCCAGATAGATGCCTCTCCAACTTGGCAGAGGGAGGTGATTAATGAGACTGACTTTAATGGCAGGAACAGCTTTTTAGCTGCAATTATCACTGCGGCTTCCATGAAACAAGTCCCTCCACTGGGGAAGGGGATTTAAAAACACGAGAACTTCTGCTGCTAGCAGAACCAAAGAGCGGGTAGGGATCACAGTTGAAAGGAGTCCAAAGGGCAGCTGGACTTCTGAGCAAGAAGAGTTTTGTAGAAAGCTTCTTGGATGAGAAGTGAAACATTTTCAAGGGAAAGAAAAACATACAAACCAAGAAAGGTATAGTATAGGTGGTATCTGGCTCAACGTCAACGCTGCAAATCTTGTATATTCTTGCTTTTGACAATATGCAGAACTGTCTGGTATTTATGGGGTTAATACAGAGCAGAAGGGGGGTTGGGGGTAAAGCCCAGGAAAGAGGAAGGAAACCTTTGACCTTCACACTAATTGGATAATGTGAGATATGACGGCTAATTTAGGGAGGGAACATGCTGTTAATTTAACTGCTCAGAGGAAGAGAACTTAGATCCTAGCATCCCTCCGTTGTGCCTGTGCCGACATTTTGTAACAATAAAAGACTTTTAGGAAAATAAATGCCTGGAAGATCTTTGGAATGTTTCATTAGCCGGAACCATAACACTCAATAGTAGTAACCATGAGAGGGATCCTGGAGTCCTAGTGGACAATGGGTTTGGGACTTGGGTTTGGCTAGTCTAAAGAAAATAAAAGAGTAGGGGAGACATGATAGCAGTATTCCAGTATCTGAGGGGCTGTCACAAGGCAAAGGGGGTCAGGTTGTTTACCAGAGCACCAGAGGGAAGGACAAGAAACAGTGGTTGGAAACTGGTCAAGGAGAGAAGCAATGGAGAAATGTCTTGACAGTCGACAATCAACCAGTGGAACAGCTTACCCCTAGAAATTGTGGGCACTCCATCACTAGAGATCTTTAAGAAGAGAATAGATAATCACTTGTCTGAGATGGTATAGGTCCGTAGTGGCAAACTTGTGGCACGCAGAGCCCTCTCTGTGGGCACATGCGCCGTCGCCCCAGTCCCAGGCCTTCAGCTAGGTTTTATAAAACCTTTTCGCTTTAGGCCTCCACCGCCGTGTGCAAAAAAAAAAAAGGTTCAATCAATCAGTCAATTTCAACTTCTCGCGGAAAAAAAAAATCTCGCAAAGTTGGAATTGATTGAACTTTTTAGTCCCACCCAGTCTGCCGTTACCACTGCAGCCACGCCGACCCAATGGGCCACACCCACCCAATTGGACACACCCACCCAATGGGCCATGCCCACCTGGCACCTGATGATACATAAGTGGGTTTTGGGTTGCAGTTTGGGCACTCGGTCTCTAAAAGGTTTTCCATCACTGGTCTAGGGTGTCCTGCTTGAGCAGGGGGCTGTACTAGAAGATCTCCAAGGTATTCTATTCTATTCTATTCTATTCTATTCTATTCTATTCTATTCTATTCTATTCTATTCTATTCTATTCTATTCTATTCTATTCTATTCTATTCTGTTCTATTCTGTTCTATTCTAATTCTATTATTCTACTCTACTCTACTCTACTCTACTCTACTCTACTCTACTCTACTCTATTCTATTCTATTCTATTCTATTCTATTCTATTCTATTCTATTCTATTCTATTCTATTCTAATTCTATTATTCTACTCTACTCTACTCTACTCTACTCTACTCTATTCTATTCTATTCTATTCTATTCTAATTCTATTATTCTACTCTACTCTACTCTACTCTACTCTACTCTACTCTACTCTACTCTACTCTACTCTACTCTACTCTACTCTACTCTATTCTATTCTATTCTATTCTATTCTAATTCTATTATTCTACTCTACTCTACTCTACTCTACTCTACTCTACTCTACTCTACTCTACTCTATTCTATTCTATTCTATTCTATTCTATTCTATTCTAATTCTATTATTCTACTCTACTCTACTCTACTCTACTCTACTCTATTCTATTCTATTCTATTCTATTCCATATTTTATTCCATATTTTCTATTCTATTCTATTCCATTCCATTCCATATTCTATTCCATTCCATATTCCATATTCCATTCCATTCCATTCAATTCCATTCCATATTTTCTATTCTATTCTATTCTATTCTATTCTATTCTATTCTATTCTATTCTATTCTATTCTATTCTATTCTATTCTATTCTATTCTATTCTATTCTATTCTATTCTATTCTATTCTATTCTATTCTATTCTATTCTATTCTATTCTATTCTATTCTAGACAAATGGACATCCAATCTCCTTTTGAAAACTTCCAATGATGGAGCACCCACAACTTTTGGAGGCAAGCTGTTCCTCTGATTAATCATTTTAACAGGATATTTCTCCTTAGTTCTAGGTTAAACAGTTTAGGAAGTCGGCACCCCTCCCTCCTCCTAGAGAATGAAACATTTTGAGGAATATTAAAAGTGGCAGGATAGACTATTTCTCCTAAGGGAGAACTGGAGGGAAAAAAACTTAACAAAGGCAGAAAGCAGCCCCAGTCTTTCTGCTATAGGGAAAGGCTCAAGCAAAAACGTGAAGATTTTATATCCATTCGGAAAGATTGGGCCACTCTGTTCATCAGCAAAGAGCAAATGGAGACTCCAGATAAGAAACACAATTAGGCAAGCCAAAAGTTGTCAAGATTAGCTCAGACAAACACCTAGGATTTGCATTTCCCCTTTTGCCTATAGAGCCAGCCATGACCCCTACATGACCCCATAGGAATCTGGCAACAGCCGTTAGCCTATTAAAGGACATGTTCTTGCACAGAAAGAGGCATCTCAAACACAAATCCCCAAAGAAGATATAAAAACCTACCTACTCTCAACTCCATTTTGTCAGCCACCCCAGAAACACGCTGTTGTCACGAGTCTCTTGCTAACAATAAAAAGAGATCTCCTTTCCAAAATGCAGCCCGCCTTCAGCTCATTTCTGCAGCGCCCTCCCGGCTTAGAACAGGATCAGATTTTTCTTCCAAGAACAGTATCTCTCTTTGATGAGCTTCCATCTGTTACTTCTTGTCTTGTCCTCGGATATTTTGGAGAATAAGGGGGATGCCCATCACGTCCTTATGGGTTGATTCTTTTTTAATATATATATATATATATATTATTAGATTTTATATGCATAGGGAAAAGATGGGGTCGGTGCGGGTACAGGAAAATCGGGATAAAAGGGACAGGGTGTGGATAACTACAGTAAATACGTAATTCAGCGAACAAACTGTCATCCGGGTCTTCATATTCAGTATTATTGTTTATATAATACTAGACATTGATAAGAATAAATCGGTATAGTAACAACTGACATTTGGTAAAACACTAATATTCCTTTAAATAATTAACCTAGTTGATAGCATAACAACTATTTCCAATCATCAACCTTAATACTTAATATAACAAAACTCTAAAATCTCTTCTTATTCTAACGTGTTTCAACCCACAGATAAAAATTTCCCCAGGTTTTATAAAAGATTGAATCTTCTTTCTCCTTCATCTCTAATGTTAATCTGTCCATTTCTGCACAATCTAGGATTTTCCAAATTATAATCTGGTCTGATGGTAGGTTTTCATTTTTCCAAAATTAGGCAAATTCTATTCTTGCAGCTGTTAATACCTGTAATATTAAATAATCCTTTTCTTTGCCATAGTTAGGTCTTAATATACCTAAGAGGAACAGTTCCAGTTTAAATTCTATCTCAGTGGTTCTCAACCTTTTTAATGCTGCGATCCCCAACTGTTCGTAAGTCGAGGACTACTCAACTGGTGCAGCACCGTTTGCAGAATGGGACTTTTGGCGGGCTCAGCAGGGCAGAGACAGCCTGGACAATTCCTATTGGCTTTTGAAAGCCAATAGAATTAGACTCTATTCAAGAGAGTCTATTCTATTGGCTTTCAAAAGCCAATAGAATAAAAGGAAGTAGCACAGCTAAGGAAAAGGGGGAAAAAATGGTGGACTGCATTGTTTGGCGACCCCCGTGAAATGGTCGTTCGACCCCAAATGGGGTCCCGACCGACAGGTTGAGAACCACTGTTCTATCTGGATTTTCATCATCTTTTCTAACCATCTATGAATCTTAGACCAATATTTTTTTTGCAATAGAACATGTCCACCAAGCATGATAGTAAGTAGTCTCTTGCGAACAAGAGCTTGGAGGTGACATAGCATCTTCTGCTCCAATTTTCTCTTACAACAGCAGCCTGTGAAGTGGGTTGAGCGGAGAGTGGAGAGTCGATCCAAACAGGTGTATATGTGTGTATGACATCAAGACGGGAGTTGTAAATTTCATGTTTGAATTGTGACAAAAGTTCTTGTCCTTTTTAGTGTGACTTCCCCCTGGCCTAGAGTCCCTTCAGTAATCTTCACTATCAGAGGATAAATTTGAACCTGCCTCCTTGGTGATCAGCTTTCTGCAACTCAGTTTAACTCAAACCCAGATTTTCCCTGCAAAACCGTTGTGTGCGGCGGTTGAATCATCAATGTGCCCAATGTATTTCGTATCGTTTTATTCTGTTTATTTATTGCAGCTGTAGCGGTTTAATCCCAACATTCTCCTGGTGATCCCCCAAGGGATCAGAACCAATGAAACACCCCCAGATCATTAAAGAAAAATTTGATGAATCTGGCTGGAAAACATAGACACCCCCCTGACAATAGCTTACTCAGAGCCTTTCTCTAAAACAACAACAACATAAACTGTGTGAATTGCTTTTCCTTCTTTAGGCATTGTTTAGGATCTGGGAAAGAGAATTGGAGGTCACCCCAAAATGTTCTCTTTATGCTCCCACTTTGCACCCCCAAAACTGGGTAAAAGGTGGAAGCCTTATTAAGCAGAATGGAATAGAATATAATAGAATAGAAAATATGGAATAGAATAGAATAGAATAGAATAGAATAGAATCGAATAGAATAGAATAGAGCTGGAAGGGACTTTGGAGGTCTTCTAGTCCAGCCCCCTGCTCAAGCAGGAGAACCTATACTGTCTCAGAAAGTGAATGTCTAATCTCTTCTTAAAAACCTCCAGTGATGGAGCTCCCACAATTTCTGGAAGCAAGCTGTTCCACTGGTTGAGTGTCCTCACTGTCAGGAAGTTTCTCCTTAGTTTCAGGTTGCTTCTCTCTTTCGTCAGTTTCCAACCATTGTTTCTCACCCTTCCCTCTGGTGCTTTGGTGAACAACTGGGCCCCCTTTGCCCTGTGGCAACCCCTCAGATACTGGAACACTGCTATCATGTCCCCCCAATTTCTTCTTTTCTTTAGACTAACCAAACACAAATCCTGCAGCCGTTCTTCATGTGTTTTGGTCTCCAGGCCTCTGATCATCTTACTTGCTCTTCTCTGAATTTGTTCTCATTGTCAGGAAATTTCTACTTAGCTCTGGGTTGCTCCTCTCCTTAGTTAGCAGGAGCACATATTCTGCATCAAAGAATCCTGGTTCAATATCCAGAATATTCAGAAACGGCTGGAAAAACATCAGCTTAGCACCTTGGAGAGCTTTGTCTGGTCCTCCTAGAAGAGACCAATCCATCAAGATTTTTGTTTCAGCTCAGAGAAACAATCTGGCTACTTTTTATGGCTTTGCCGTTTCACCAGATCTGCTCTTCTTTGAACGTATATGTGAAATGCATTCAATTTAATTAGTTTACCTGATTTATTAGGAGTTTCCACCTTCATAGTTCACCCGAGATGCCAGCTTCTCATCAATAAAGTGACTTGGGGAAAAGAAAGCATTGATGATTCAGAGCAAACAAAGCTTCATCAATAAAAAAAACTGGTTGATAATTGCCCAGAACGATAGCCAGACATTCTGTAATTTGTGTACTGGGACTCTCATCGCTCCTGTGAAAAGGGACTCAGTCTTGTAAAAAAAGGACTTAGTGACTTTTTCCATCCAGGAACTGATCCTATTAGAGAGACCTTTACTAGGAGCGAAAAAAGTAGGCTTGAAAACTGATTTTTCAGGAACAATTTTCCAGAGGAGTGTTAACTTTGACTGGTTATATAGAGCATAGAATAATAGCATTGGAAGGGACCTTGGAGGTCTTCTAGATCAATCCCCTGCTTATGGCAGGAGACCCTAACCATTCCAGACAAATGGTTGTCCAATCTCTTCTTAAAAATCTTCAGTGATGGAGCACGCACAATGCAGGTCATTCCACTGGTTAACCGTTCTCAGGAAATTTCTCCTTATTTCTAGGTTGTTTCTCTCCTTGATTAGTTTCTACCTGTCAGGGTAACAATTAAAAGCTAACCAGCTGATGTAATGTGGATGATGCAATAATAGAATGACTCAGCCGGTGTGTGTATCCCTTTAAGAGTCTGACTATATTATGGTGGACATGCCCAGTTGCAAAAAAATACTGGTCTACAATAAGAAAATGGATCGAAGAAATAATAGACCAACCCGTAGACTGGAAACCAGAGATCATTTTGTTGGGTATTTTAAACAGAAAATATAGTAAAGAAATATGGTACTTAATTTTACATATAATAACGGTGGCAAGAATAGCATATGCACAGTGCTGGAAAAATGAGAATATAACATCAGAGGAAGAAGTGATAAGAAAAATCCTGGACTGTGCTGAGATGGACAAATTAACAAAAGAGATAAAAGAAAAGGAAGACACAGAGTACTATATAACATGGAACAAGGTGTACGTCTGGTTGGAGACTAGAAATAATAGAGGCTAGAAATAATAGAGGAGAATAAATATGGAAAGGTCAAAAGTGAAAATATGTGTATAATAATGTATAATAATAATCATATGAATTATTCTTAGTAAGAAGTAGAACATGAAGGAAGAAAAATGTAAATAAGAAATAACGGGGCAATAAGGACAAATATTCTAAAGAAGAATAAGGGGGGAAATGTAAATAATAGATTACCGTTATGTAATTGCTGTAAAAAAAAGGGAGAGGAGTATATATTGTGTGTGTATGTGGGTTATGTTTTGCTTTGTTTTGTTTTGTTTTGTTGGTTAAAAAAAAATAAAAAAATAGTGACTATAAAAGGAAAGATTTTTTGCTCCAGTACGTCTCTCTCTCTCTCTCTCTCTCTCTCTCTCTCTCTCTCTCTCTCTCTCTCTCTCTCTCTCTCTCTCTCTCTCTCTCTCTCTCTCTCTCTCTCTCTTACCCGTTTGACTGCTGTAATTGCTGTGTATTGGAGTTTGCTGAATGACCACGTGCATGTATCTTATTTCTAGTATATTTGTAGAGAGTGTGTAACATAAACCACATTTCAACACACGCCACTGTGTACTGTATTTACTCCTGGGTTACCTCAGCGCAGTAAGACTGTGCATGCTCTGACACTACCCGTTGCTTCTTGTTTCGGGTTGAGGAAAACTTACCAACATAAACTCGCCGTACCAACCCACCATCGGACAACTTGCCGCGTGATAATTCAACGTTGCATTCATCATTTCAGTGTTACTTTTATCATTGGTGACCACATTTTCATTGAAATTATTATAACTCTGGATTGACTTTCTTTCTTTTATTATTATTGGCCAGCACTGAGGATGTTACTTAGTTTGGGTAGTGAAACGTCTGCAAGAAAACAAGCAAGCTCAGAGAACATCAAGGACCCCACAGTAGTCTTCCTCCTCCTCTTCCTCTTCCTCCTCCTCCTCCTCCTCCTCTTCCTCTTCCTCTTCTTCTTCTTCTTCTTCCTCTTCCTCCTCCTCCTCTTCCTCCTCCTCCTCCTCCTCCTCCTCCTCCTCCTCTTCCTCCTCCTCCTCCTCCTCCTCCTCCTCCTCTCTTCTTCTTCTTCTTCTTCTTCTTCTTCTTCTTCTTCTTCTTATTCTTCTTCTTCTTCTTCTTCTTATTCTTCTTCTTCTTCTTCTTCTTCTTCTTCTTCTTCCTCCTCCTCCTCCTCCTCCTCCTCCTCCTCCTCCTCCTCCTCCTCCTCCTCCTCCTCCCCCACAAACCCCATTCCCTTCCAGCCCTGATATTCTGACTTTAAAAACGCCTTCTTTTAAATCAAGTCAGATAGATAACTCAATAGAAATGGTTTCATAACAAAAAATATATTTCAATCAGAAAGATCACTTGCATACATACTGTGGCTGTTACTTCTGGAAAATACATCTTTTGTCCATTCCTATAGGTAAAAGGATGATGCTCTCTTCCATACCATCTTTATAATGGCTCAGGCTCATCGGGTGACATCTGATAGCCCATGCTTCTTTCAGACAAAGACATTCCAATCTGGCTTGTGTCCAGGAAGTCTCCCAATGACCTTTTGAGACTCCTCCCACTGACCCATCAACATACCCAGCATTTAACCCAATAACTGCCAGATATTCTAACATACTGATACATGCTCATTAGTTAGGGTTACATAGAGCTATACGAGGTTACATAGAGCTATACCAGCGGTTCTCAACCTATGGGTCGCGACCCCATTTGGGGTCGATTGACCATTTTACGGGGGTTGCCAAACAATGCGATCCGCCATTTTCCCCCCTCAGGGGGCGGCGCCGCGCATGCACGCTGCACATGAGGGCGGCACCGTGCATGCGCACCGCGCATGGGGCGGCACCGCGCCTGCGCACCGTGCCATGCATGCGCGGCACGTTCGTGTGACGGGGGTCGCCATCACACAAACGTTGAGAAACGCTGAGCTATACGGTCCAGAATACCTGAGGATGTTACCTAGTTTGGGTAATGAAACATCTGCAAGAAAACAGCAAGCTCAGAAATGGTCCAAGATACAGCATAACGCACAGCTGCCTAATGGGTAGTGAAAGAGACTCAGAAGAGATCCTACCGAGATTCTCAGGCTGATAAGGAAACAGTGGAAGATTTGTATTTTCAGACTCTGAAGATTCAGTGAATGTACCTCTACAATAAACTAGAATTAGTTTATTTGATTGTCATAGGCTGCATCCACAGAGGGTTAGAATCAAGATCATGTGAAGGGTTAGCACCACTTTACAATGCCTCGGTAAGGCCACACTTGGAATACGGCATCCAGTTTTGGTCACCACAATGTAAAAAAAGATGTTGAGACTCTAGAACAGTGGTGGCGAACCTATGGCACGGGTGCCAGAGGCAACACTCAGAGCCCTCTCTGTGGGCACGCGCGTCGTCACCCCAGTCCTAGGCCTTCAGCTGGGTTTTATAAAACCTTTTCGCTTTAGGCCTCCATCGCCATGTGCAAAAAAAGAAAAGGTTCAATCACTCAATTTCAACTTCTCGCGGAAAAAAAAAGTTCTTGCAAAGTTGGAATTGATTGATTGAACTTTTTAGTCCCACCCAGTCTGCCGTTACCACGGCAGCCATGCTCACCCAATTGGCCACACCCACCCAATGGGCCACACCCACCCGGCACTTGGGTTGCAGTTTGGGCACTCAGTCTCTAAAATGTTCGCCATCACTGGTATAGGTTCTCCTGCTTGAGCAGGGGCTGGACTAGAAGACCTCCAAGGTCCCTTCCGGCTTCTATTCTATTCTATGTATTCTCTTAAACTACACCAAAGGTAGGAGCTGGGTGAGCAGTCTGCTTTTTTATGTCACGTTCCTTTTCAGAGGGAAAAATCCAAAGCTATCTTATGCCAATTAAATTCAGCCGTGTGTCTACAACAGCCAGGCCCTTATTTGGAAAGTGTGCAAATATTCACTTGAAATGGATTCCATTTGACCCAAAATAAACATTCGCTTGGCCAAAGCCACACCAGCTGGCATTTTGGGCAAATATTTTCCTCTTAATTTGATCTTCCTTTACAGAGAAAGCTGGCTGACGAGAGTTGGAGAGCCACTCATT
Source organism: Crotalus helleri (assembly GCA_024509115.1). NCBI lineage: Eukaryota > Metazoa > Chordata > Lepidosauria > Squamata > Viperidae > Crotalus > Crotalus helleri. Next base: position 1,063,169 of record JAKSXO010000089.1, read on the forward strand.
AGCTTTGCAAGACTCTGATAGCGTCAGAAATAATAATAGTAATAATAATAATAATAATACTAATAATAATAAAGTTGGAAGGGACCTTGGAGGTCATCTAATCCAACCCCTTGCTCAGGCAGGAAACCCTATACCATTTTGGACAAATGGCTGTCCAGTCTCTTTTTAAAAACTTCCAGTGTCTGGAGGCAGGTTGTTCCACTGGTTAATTGTTCTCACTGTCAGGAAGTTTCTCCTTAGTTCTAGGTTGCTTCTCTCCTTGATTAGTTTCCATCCGTTGCTTCTTGTCCTGCCTTCGGGTGCTTTGGAGAATAGCTTGACTCCCTCTTCTTTGGGGCAGCCCCTGAGATATTGGAACACTGCTATCATGTCCCCCCTTGTCCTTCTCTTCATTAAACTGGACATACCCAATTCCAGCAGCTGTTCCTTAAGGGAAGGGGGGAGGATAGAAAAAGCATGCAGTATTAATAAAATGTTGAGGTCTAGAAGCCAGATGGAGTTGAAAGAGTTTGCGATGCAAATGGGTTCAAAAGATGACAAGGTTTCAACATTCCCCTTCCAAAAAGTTATTAAGGAAGAGGAGAAGTGTGCATTTTTGTCTCTTCTCTGCCAGACAGCTGGAATGAAAGGTGTAAAACTGGGATCTCTTTGGAGATTGTAGTCCAGTTGTGATTGTCCGGTGACACCTTGCTGAGACGTGTCTTTTTCACACGTAGAGCCAGCCCTGCCTTTGGATTTAGAACAGGAAACATAGAAGCAAAGGGATGGGAGGGACATCGGAGGTCTTCTAGTCCAACCCCTACTTGGACAATCTATTTTTTTGCAAATGATCCAGTGATGGGGCAGTCAAAACTCCAGGATCAAGTTGTTGATTGATTGTTCTATCAGGAACTATCTGCTTAGCTTTCTTTGACCAGCTTTTAACCATTATTTCTTGTCCGGCTCTCAGGGGGAGAGAAGGAGGAGGAGGAAGAGGAGGAGGAGGTGGAAGAGCAGAAGTGGAGCAGGAGAAGGAAGAGAGGAGGAGGAGGAAGAGTAATGGAGGAGGAGGGAGTGGAGGAGGAGGCAGAGGAGGAGGAGGAGAAGAAGAGGAAGTGGAGGAGGTGGAAGTGGAGGAGGAGAAGAAAAAGAAGAAGAGGAGGAGGAGAAGGAGAAGGAGGAGAAGAAGGAGAAGAAGAAGAAGAAAAGAGAGGAGAAGGAGGAGGAGGAGAAGGAGGAGGAGGAGGAGAAGGAGAAGGAGGAAGAGGAGGAGGAGAAGAAGAAGAAGAAGAAGAAGAAGAAGAAGAAGAAGAAGAAGAAGAAGAAGAAGAAGAAGAAGAAGAAGATACTCACCATCCACTACATTGATGGAAAAAAATTAGGTCTTTTGTTCTTCTCACTCAGCTTTTCCATCCTTTCATTTCCCCACCTTAACAAACCGGAGTGAACAACAATTTATTGCCAGCAGCTGCTAATTGAAATCCCAAAGGAGGCTTCCACCACAAGGCCCGGCCCCAAATGTTAATCAACCTGCCATTTGGGCAGCCCTCCGCCTTGGTAATCAAGAAGGAAGAGGTCTCTGGGGAGCCCTGCAGGAAGCCATCACTCCTGGAATATCAACATTAAAGTCAAAGTGTCCTGCTGGCTCAGGGATTTCGGATGCAAGCACAGCCGCCCCCGTGAGGGATGGAGGGGAAGGAGGAAAGAAACAAAGGGTTGCTGGCATCGGAAAGGCTGTCAACACATCTGTGTCCTCGCTGGAGCGTTGAGGAACATAGCCCAGGTGCATCAGGGATTCTTTCTATACACAAGTTCGATCTGTTGTTTTATCTCTACCGGAAGCGGATAGGGTTGGGTCTTACCTGGGACCTAAATTAAACTTGCTTGCGTGGTGTCCTGATCAGTTCTGCCCTGGCTGCGTCTGTCCAGATTCTCTCTCCTTTCAGTAAACTGAATTACGGACTGATTTAAAAACTAGAATAGAATTAGAATTAGAATAGAGCTGGAAGGGGCTTTGGAGGTCTTCTAGCCCAACCCCCTGCTCAATCAGGAGACCCTATACCATTTCTGACCAGTGTCTGTCCAGTCTCTTCTTAAAAACCTCCATTGTTGGCACACCCACAACTTCTGGAGGCAGGTGGTTCCACTGATTAATTGCTCTAACTGTCAGGAAATTTCAGGAACCATCAGTGACTGATGATGCATCTCCTGTGATTTAAAACAAATAAGTGATTTTTTTCCCCCACACATCTATTAAAAAACTAGCCGGATTCCATCCAGTTTAAAGAAAATTGACCAAAATATATCCATTTATCAAAGCCTGAAGATGATTTTTTTTTTTCATCAGCCCTGGAGAGACCTACTGGGAAACATTAGATCAAAATGTTTGATAGAAGGATTAGCTGTAAGCCAAAATAAGTACTGAAATTGACAAGAGGTGGAACAAAAGCAACTAAATACTGGAGCGGTGTTTTTCAAGCTTGGCGATTTTAAGATGTATGGACTTCAACTGCCAGAATTCCATATAACATAGAATAATAGAGTAGGAGGGCACCTTGGAGGTCTTCTAGTCCAGCCCCCTGCTCGAGCAGAAGACCCTATACCAGAGGTCCCCAACTTTTTGACCATTGGGGTCTTTTTCCACGGAGAGAGGTTTTTCCACAGACTGGAGAGTGCATGGTTTTGCATGCTGTCTACATCCCACTGATGGGGCTTTGCTTGTTTATGTGAACCGGTTGCTGGCATGCTGCAGCCCAGTACCAGTCCACGGAGTGGGGCTTGGGGACACCTGCCCTATACCATTTCAGACACATGGTTGTCCAGTCACTTCTTGAAAACCTCCAGTGATGGAGCACCCACAACCTCTGAAGGCAACTTCTGTTCCACTGGTTAATTGTCCTCACTGTTAGGAAGTTTCTCCTTAGTTCCAGGTTGCTTCTTTCCTTGATAAGTTTCCATTCACTGCTTCTTGTCCTGCCTCCAGGAGCTTTGGAGAATAGGTTGACCCCCTTTTCTTTGCCTTCAAGGTCCCTTCCAACTGTATTATTCTGTTATTTCTTTTATTCTGGAGGCAAGTCATTCCATTGATTAATTGTTCTCACTGTCAGGAAATTTCTCCTTAGTTCTAGGTTGCTTCTCTCCTTGATTAGTCTCCATCCGTTGCTTCTTGTCCTGCCTTCAGGTGCTTTGGAGAATAGCTCGACTCCCTCTTCTTTGGGGCAGCCCCTGAGATATTGGAACACTGCTATCATATCACCTCTCATCCTTCTCTTCATTAGACTAGACATACCCAATTCCAGCAACTGTTCCTTATATGTTTTAGCCTCCAGTCCCCTGATCCTCTTTGTTGCTCTTCTCTGCACTTTTTCTAGAGTCTCAACATCTTTTTTATATTGTGGTGACTGGAATTGGTTGCAGTATTCCAAGTATGGCCTTACTAAGGTTTTGTAAAGTCATGCTGGTTGAGGAATTCTGGGAGTTGAAGTCTCCACATCCTATCAAAAATGAAAAAAAAGAGAACTGAAAGGCGGTAGCCTATTTTAGAATAGAATAGAGCTGGAAGGGACCTTGGAGGTCTTCTAGTCCAGCCCCCTGCTCAAGCAGGAGAACCTATACCATCTCAGACAGTTGATTGTCTAGCCTCTTGTTTAAAATCTCCAGTGATGGAGTGCCTACAAGTTCTGGAGGCAAGCTGTTCCACTGGTTAATTGTCCTCATTGTTAGGAAGTTTCTCCTTAATTCCAGGTTGCTTCTCTCTTTGATCAGTTTCCAACCAATGTTTCTCGTCCTGTCCCTTGGTGCATTGGAGAATAACGTGACCCCCCTCATCTTTGTGGCAGCCCCTCAGATACTGGAACACTGCTATCATGTCGCCCCTGTTTCTTCTTTTCTTTAGACTAGCCAAACCCAAGTCCTGCATCCGTTCTTCGTATGTTTTAGTCTCCAGGGCCTTGATCATTTTAGTTGCTCTTCTCTGAACTTTTAACTTTAATTTTAAATAAAAGAAAAAAATATATGATTTGTGTAGACTTCTGGAGTAGAACAAATATTCATTAGGCCTAAAGGTAGATTTATATTCATGTATTGCTCTTAAGAGAAGCAATTTTATTGTATTTATGCTATTTACTCATCTGGTGTTATTCACAGTCAGCTTGTTATTATTGCTTGCCTAGCTTGTTATCAGCTAAGATTATTATACTCCATTTCTCATATGTTGTTGTTAGTTGAGAAGTCGTGTCTGACCCATTGTGACCCCATGGACAACGTTCCTCCAGGCCTTCCGGTCTTCTACCATCTTCTGGAGTCCATTTAAGCTCACGCCTACTGCTTCAGTGATTCCATCCAGCCACCTCCTTCTCTGTCGTCCGCTTCTTCTACTGCCCTCAATCTTTCCCAGCATTAAGCTCTTCTCCAGTGAATCCTTCCTTCTCATTAGGTGGCCAAAGTACTTGAGTTTCAGCTTCAGGATCTGGCCTTCTAAGGAGCAGTCAGGGTTGATCTCTTCTAGGACTGACCGGTTTGAACTCGCAGGAGTCTTCTCCAGCACCAGAATTCAAAGGCCTCAAGTCTTTGGCGCTCAGCCTTTCTTATGGTCGAACTTTCACAGCTATACACTGCAACTGGGAAAACCATGGCCTTGACTATATGCACTTTTGTTGGCAGGATGATGTCTCTGCTTTTTAGTATGTTGTGTTTAGTATATTTAGTATATTTCTCATATACTCAGAAGTAAACGAGAGATTGATCACCTTTTGCGATCAGTACAACTATTTATACTGATTTGTACAAATATCCTGTGTTCTCCCCACATTTAAGCTACATTCTCACAGGGACTAGCAAGATTATTGATTCTATCAATATCAGATCACACCATGCTAGGTTAACTCCAGTTTTATCCATGTTCGGGGGGGGGAGGGTTGATGGCCACAGATCCTAAAAGGTATTTATCTAGGTCTAAGAGAAACTGTGAGAACAAGCTGTGCCAGTTTTGCGCACACAAATCTTGGCTTAGTGCTTGGTCCACTATGTGTGAGCCAACTGGGGTTTGTTCAACAAACCATAACTGAAGCAACACATTGCTTAATTGGATTCGCAAGCCGAACGCTGACCTGTTTATAATTGGAGTCAATCCAATATTTTTTTTGTAAGTGACTTCTGATTTGCAATTCTCCACACATCATTAAGAGTTTTCTGCAATTTATGTCTTTTGCAAGGCTGTTGACCTGTTTGGCCTGCTCATTGTCGTTGCCGTCCATCCAGTATTGCAATGGCTGATGATGATCACGGAGGTTACACAGCAAGAGGCAGTTTGGTGTAGCGGTTAAGATCTTGGCCTAGAATTCAGGAGACTGTGAATTCTAGTCCCGCCTTAGGCATGAAAACTGGCTGGGAGAGTTTGGGCCAAACACCAGGAGAATGGGAGTGCTAGTCCCACCTTATGCATGAAAGCTGGCTGGGTGACATTGGGCCAATCACCAGGAGATGGTGAGTTCTAGTTCCAGTATCTCAGGGGCTGCCACAAAGAAGAGGGAGTCAAGCTATTCTCCAAAGCACCTGAAGGCAGGACAAGAAGCAATGGATGGAAACTAATCAAGGAGCAACCTAGAACTAAGAAGAAACTTCCTGACAGTTAGAACAATTAACCAGTGGAACTCCTTGCCTCCAGAAGTGGTGAATGCTCCAACACTGGAAGCTTTTAAGAAGAGACTGGACAGCCATTGGTCTGAAATGGTATACAGTTTCATGCTTGGGTGGAGGCTAGACTAGAAGACCTCCAAGGTCCCTTCCAACTCTGTTGTTCTGTTATTTTGTTAGTCCTGCCATGGCCATGCACGCTAGCTGGGTGACTTTGAGCCAATCACCAGAAGATGGTGATTCTATTCTATTCTATTCTATTCTATTCTATTCTATTCTATTCTATTCTATTCTATTCTATTCTATTCTATTCTACTCTACTCTACTCTACTCTACTCTACTCTACTCTACTCTACTCTACTCTACTCTACTCTACTCTACTCTACTCTATTCTATTCGTTCCACTGGTTAACTGTTCTCACTGTTAGGAAGTTTCTCCTTTGTTCTAGGTTGCTTTTCTCCTTCATGAGTTTCCATCTGTTGCTTCTTGTCCTGCCTTCAGGCGCTTTGGAAAATAGCTTGACTCCCTCTTCTTTGTGGCAGCCCCTGAGATACTAGAACACTGCCATCATGTCACCCCTCGTCCTTCTCTTCATTCAACTAGACAGACCCAATTCCAGCAACCGTTTTTTTTTTTACATATTTTAGCCTCCAGTCCCCAATGTTGCTCTTCTCTGCACATCCTACACCTGCTCTCTGTGTTAAGATGGACTTTGGGATCAGGAACAGATTGACCTGTCGGATGGTTCAGAACACTGATCCTTACCTGCAGAGGGATCCACAGGGGGAGGTCCACATCCATCATTTTGACATCTGTGACCTGCCTACCTTTGCTTGAACACCTTCTGTCTGTCTGAAGACCTACAACCCAAGGACTGTTTTCCATTCCTTTTTTTTTTTTTGCATCTTCTTCATATGCTTTTCAGGACCCCAATGTTCCTAATTCTAGAATGTTCTTCTCCAGCTCTGCACATCTTTGGGTGCATTTAAGAAAGATTTGAAAGCTGGCTTATTTCATAAAGCTGAAAGCTTGGAGTTTGAGCACGGCGGTTACTAGATGGAAATGCGATTCGGTTTATAAATCTTACCAAAGTTGGACAGCAGGAGTTTTCAGCTTTATAAGCTTAGGATTTAATAGGCATCTAAGTCTAGATTTTTTACTGTGACTATAAATATAGCAGGGTTGCATATTGATTTTATTGCTTTTCTGTGATTTTAACGGCTAGCTTTTACTTGTTAATTTGGACTGGGGTTAGATTGCGCTCCAGTGAGGGGCATGTTGTCAATAAAATATTTGTTTGTTTCTGCTTTACTCTGCCTGGCAGACGTTGATGGATGATGGGACCTGTAGTCTGTGCTCATTTTTGCAATTTGTGATTGGGCTGATCTGAGAGTTTTACTCCCTGATTGAAAACTTGCCCATTTGACTTGTACACATACACAGAGCAGGGGTCCTCAAACTTGGCCCTTTTACGACTTGTGGACTTCAACTCCCAGAATTCCTCAGCCAGCCTCCATTTTGTTTGTTAGATTTAAGACATGGGCCTTCAAACTTGGCCCTTTTATGACTTGTGGACTTCAACTCCCAGAATTCCTCAGCCAGCCTCCATTTTGTTTGTTAGATTTAAGACAGGGGCCTTCAAACTTGGCCCTTTTATGACTTGTGGACTTCAACTCCCAGAATTCCTCAGCCAGCCTCCATTTTGTTTGTTAGATTTAAGACAGGGGCCTTCAAACTTGGCCCTTTTATGGCTTGTGGACTTCAACTCCCAGAATTCCTCAGCCAGCCTCCATTTTGTTTGTTAGATTTAAGACAAGGCTCTTCAAACTTGGCTCTTTTATGACTTGTGGACTTCAACTCCCAGAATTCCTCAGCCAGGCATGCCTGGCTGAGGAATTCTGGGAGTTGAAGTCCACAAATCATAAAAGAGCCAAGTTTGAAGACCCCAGACATAGAGAAATTGATATTATAAGACCTCAGCAAGTGCGAGATCCCTGGTCCTCCTTGAGCTAGATTATGTTTTTTGTAGATATTTCATGACCCAACTAGGTAACATCTTCAGTGCCAGAAACTTTCTCTTTATATACAGATAGCTTGCCTTGTCAGTGTTGGTGAAAGTATTCTTGGTGGTTGCTATTTTGTTAATTAGTTTGTCCTAAGTTGGTAGTTCCTTGATTGAGGTGTTGTTTATGACTTGGTGTTGGTCTAGTATTAATCTTGCTGCTAATCCCGGTTTATCTGGATGTTGATGGCTGGTGAGTAGATGCTTTGCTCTATCTGTTTCCTTTTTAGCTATTTGACTGTCTCTTTTGAATGGTATGTAGATGTTTATCTCTATGTACCCGTTGATGGCTGATTTGTCTGATTTGGCTAAATAGAATAGAATAGAATAGAATAGAATAGAATAGAATAGAATAGAATAGAATAGGGAAAGACTAGACTATAGACTAGACTAGACTAGAATAAGGAAAGATTAGACTAGACTAGATTAGACTAGACTAGACTAGAATAGGAATAGGAATAGAATATGAATAGAATAGGAATAGGAATACAAATAGGAATACGAAAAGAAATGGAATGGAATAGAATAGAATAGAATAGAATAGGAATAGAATAAGGAATGGAATAAGAATAGAATAGAATAGAATAATAAGAATAGAATAAGGAATGGAATAAGGAATGGAATGGAATATGGAATGGAATGGAATGGAATGGAATAGAATAGAATAGAATAGAATAGAATAGAATAGAATAGAATAGAATAAGGAATAGAATAAGGAATGGAATAAGGAATAGAATAGAAATAGAAATAGAAATAGAATAGAATAAGGAATGGAATAAGAATAGAATAGAATAGAATAGAATAATAAGAATGGAATAGAATAATAAGAATAGAATAAGGAATGGAATAAGGAATAGAATAGAATAGAATAGAATAGAATAGAATAGAATAGAATAGAATAGAATAGAATAAGGAATGGAATAAGGAATGGAATAAGGAATAGAATAGAAATAGAAATAGAAATAGAATAGAATAGAATAGAATGCAGACCAGAGCAGAGCAGAGACTGTCCAATCTCTTCTTAAAAACCTCCATTGATGGAGCGCCCATGATTTCTGAAGTCAAACTGTTCCACTGTCCACAAACATGGACTTAGCTTGGTCTAGGATGCTCAGTATTGGTGAAGTCTGTTGATGTGTTGTGCAATTAAGAGGTTTTCATCCAGTCTTCTGACTGCTAGTTGGTCGTCACGCTTGGGCTCCCCTAGTCTTCTGTTTCTGCTGCATAGTGGCAGTTACAATCTTTACCCCGTAGATCAGTGTTTCTCCACCTTGACCATTTTAAGGCATGTGGACTTCAACTCCCAGAATTCCACAGCCAGCAATGCTGGCTGTGGAATTCTGGGAGTTGAAGTCCACATGCCTTAAAATGGTCAAGGTGGAGAAACACTGCCGTAGATTGTAGATTACTCCTGTTTTTTCTTCTTCTGAGGCTGCTGGTCCTTTTGCTTTACTGAGGATGTTTGGGAAGGCTTTAGCTGATTTGTGTGCGACAACGATGCCGTGTGGTTATAAGAGTGTGTTGGTGGTTTCTGAGATGTTTTTGATGTATGGCAGTGTTGTCTTTTCACAGCTTGTGTTCCTTGCGCTGTGATGGCCTTCTTGTTAAAACTGCGTGGGACTTCAATTCTGCAAGCCTTTTATAAAAACCGCAGCCCGTTCTTTCCACCAGGCCACAGATTCCTGGCAGAAAAGCTATATTTGGATCTTTCTGCTATGCGGGAAATTGGAGATTCATGTCCCTTCTGTAATAACATCTAAAAATCTTGCGAATTAATGGTGCCTTCCAAGAACAGAGAAAATGAGGATATGTCTGCAGCCTCCCATACCCACTTCCCCAAGTGTGGTGTTTGGAATATAGCTCAGATTTTCTCTCCCGTTAAATATTAAACCAAACAAAATACTTCGGTGGGCTCCACAGATCTTTTCATTTTTTAAGACTGTTGAGTCCGTGGCGGGAAACAGACACGAGAAGCAGCTGGAGTTCTCAGTTTCTTTTATTCAGCGTTCAACTTACAGGAAGATGGCTTCGGCCTCGCCCAAACGCCTCGCAGCCTCTTATATAGGCAACTCCCGGGTAAATGGGTTACTTTTCCCGCGCCAGCACCCGCGCATGCGCACGGCGCTGGCGACAGCCTGTCTGGTCCCGGGCAGCTTTGCACCTGCCCGGGACTGCCTGCAAACGCCCGAGCCGTTTGCAAGGCTCGGGACATAACACCCCTTTCCCCCGGGCTAAAACTACTACCAACATACAACATTTATTTTATACGACAATTTGCTCCCCAGTGCTCCCACTGTTTACTGGCTTTTGCCTTGCCAGCAATGTTATGTAATCTTCTAGGTACTTAGGAGATTTCTTTGCTCTCTGTGACCTTCTTAGCTCTGGGTTACTGGCATAAGTCCCCTGACTGGAGGGAGGCGTGAGCCTGTTCTCTCTATTGTGCCCTGGTGTCTTCCAAGGACTGTGCCCCGATGCCTGGCCTGCTTGCTTGCCCACCGGGCTCGTCAGGCCAGGGCTTCTGTTGCTTTGTGACCTGGTTGTCCTACCTAGCTGTAGACCCTCAGGCCCCTTGAAGTGATAGCCACTGCTGGGCGTCTCTGTAGAACCTCCTAGGTCAGTCCAAGACCTGTCAGGAGGCTGTCCATTCCCTGAACCCCATTCTGTGCTCGGGCTCGTGTGGGTTTCTGTACTTTCCCAAAACTCAGGTGTTCCCTGATTTGTGCTAGGGGTGTTGTAGTCGGGACTTGGCTCCTCGACTAGCTCTGTGTATATTTGACCCCCTGTAGGATTTGGGGTAAGGTCAGGCCAACCTTGGGAATTTTGTGCCAGCTCTCTTGCGGGGAATGATTTGTTGGGATGCCCCCGGGTATCCTCCGTTACTGGAGTGCTGTGTGATGTGTGTGGAAAGTGAGTATGCCCCCGGGGTGACTCCCTGGCTGGAGTAGGCGTGAGTGCCTGTTGTGTGGGTAAGCTCCATGACTTCCTTTTCGGAGCAATTGCGGAATCTTGGGATGGGCCGTTTGTGGCTCCCTCAGTGGAGATGGGCAGTAGCTCTTGCCCTTCCCTTTGCTCCAAAGGGTCCCCCTCCCCCCCTGGAAAAGACCCAGGAGTCTCATCAGAAAAGTCCCGCCTAGAGCGGAGTTGGTCGATGTGCCGACGCAGGACACGACCGTTGTCCAGGGCTACCTCGTAGGAGAGAGGACCTGTGACCCTGGAAACAGAAGCGGGGACCCATGTATGACCAGGCCCGTAATTGCGAGCCCAAACCGGGGCACCCACAAGTAGTTGTCTAGGTGCCCTAGGATGTGAGGTAGATGAAGGCAGTCTGTCCGGATGCAACCGGTCAAGTCTAGTAGTAAGTTGGCGCCCCCAACGAAGTTCAGCTGGACTTCTCCCTGTAGAAGTGGACGGTGTGGTGCGATAAGAAAGGAGAAAGTCAGCCAACCTGTGATGCCAGTCCCCGTAGGTGAGTCTCTTCAAGGCGTCCTTTGCGATGCGCACCATGCGTTCAGCCATACCGTTGGTGGACGGGTGAAAAGGCGCAGACGTGGCATGACGAATCAGGTTTGCCTGTAAGAAAGCTTGGAATTCGGAGGAGGTGAATTGAGGGCCGTTGTCGGACACAATGACATCTGGCAGCCCGTGTGCAGCAAAAATCCCCCTCAGTACCTGAATAGTCTTTGCAGTGGTGGTGGATGAGACAGGCACAACCTCAAGCCATTTTGAATGGCTGTCAACAAGGACCAAGAAGAACTGGCCCTGAAAGGGCCCAGCGTAGTCAATGTGCACCCTAGACCATGGGGACTGTGTTTCCTCCCATCTATGCACAGGAGCTTGGGGCATCTCTGGGCGAGATCGTTGGCACAGGTGGCATGCGTGTACCTTAGCCTCAATACCTTTATCTAAACCAGGCCACCACAAGTGGCTTCGTGCAAGAGCCTTCATACGAACAATGCCAGGATGACCCTCGTGGAGGGATTCTAAGACCCTAGTCCTCATTGCGGTGGGAATGACAACTCTGTTTCCCCAAAGCAGACAACCCTGAGAAAGGGACAGTTCGTTCCTTTTGGACCAGAAACTCTGAAACTCAGGACTAGGGCAGTGCTCAGGCCACCCGGACAGGACCCAGGAGCGGACACGTGAAAGTGTGTGATCTGTACCTGTTTCAGCGGTAACATCCCTGGCACTAAGAGGGAGCTCGGGCAAGGCTTGGATTGATAGAATGTTGACAGCTGGCGCGGGGTCAGCTTCTACTACTGGCAGAGGCAACCTACTGAGGCCATCAGCATGGCCCATTTTTTTCCCAGGCTTGTGGATTAATGAAAAATCATATGCAGACAAAAAAATAGACCACCTAAGCATTCTAGGGGAAATGATGTGGGGAGTCTGCTTACGTGTGGTAAACAGTCCCAGCAGAGGCTTATGGTCAGTGAAGACCGTGAAATGCCTGCCATATAGAAAATCGTGGAATTTTTTAATTCCAGCAACAACAGCCAGAGCCTCCCTGTCTATCTGAGCATAGTTGCGCTCGGCAGAAGACAGTGTTCTGGAGTAGTATGCAATAGGAACCTGAGTTCCATCAGACCTGAGGTGACTCAGGACAGCTCCAACCCCGTAGGGGGACGCATCACAAGCGATGCACACAGGAAGAGACTCGTTGAAATGAGCAAGAACACTGTTAGAAGTGAGCAAGGCCTTGACTTCTTTAAAGCAAGCCTCATGTGCTTGTGACCACAGCCACACAGCTTGTTTGTCTAGTAGCCTGTGAAGAGGCTCAGCTACACTAGCTTTATGTGGAAGAAAAGAATTGTAGAAATTCAGGAGGCCTAAGAAGGCCTGAAGTTCGGCCTTAGACTTTGGCCTGGGTGCTTCTAAAATAGCAGTTAGTTTGGATTCAGCAGGATGAATCCCAGCAGCATCAATTTTGAATCCCAGAAATTCAGTAGAAGGCACCCCAATCTTGCATTTGTCTTTTCTGAGCTTGAGGCCTGATTTCCTGAATCTTAACAGGACAGCCCTAAGCCTTTCAGCTAGAATGTGTGTGGAGTCTCCTGCAATCAAGACATCGTCAAAGTAGGGGCAGACCCCTGGTATACCTCGTAGTGTGTTTTCCATTACGCTTTGGAAAATCCCAGGAGCGACATTCACTCCAAACTGTAGCCTTTTTACCTTAAAGGCTCCCCTGTGGGTCACAATGGTCTGAGCTATAGCAGCATCATCATCAACAGGCAGCTGTTGATATGCTTGAGCTAGGTCAAGCTTTGCAAAAACACGCCCCCCTTTGAGAGAGGCCAGGATGTGACTGACCACAGGAACAGGATAGGCATGTTGCTGCAATGCCTTATTGAGTGTGCATTTGTAATCAGCACAAATGCGAATGTCCCCATTTGCCTTTAGAGGCGTGACAATGGGGGTCTCCCACGGGCTGGAATCAACAGGTTCTAGGATTCCCTGTTGGATTAGTTTGTCTAATTCAGTGTCAATCTTACTTTTTAAAGCAAAAGGGACCCTTCTTGCTTTAATCCTAATGGGAGTGACAGTGGGGTCTAGCTTTAAGGACACAGGTGGTCCTTTGAATGTGCCCAGCTGGGGGCTGAAAACATCTGCAAATTCTTTGCAGACTTCCTGTAGGTCGAGTGTTTGTAAGCTGTTGAGTCCTGTGACGTGTATCCCCAGGGCCTCAAACCAATCGAGTCCTATGAGACTCGTTCGTTCACCCCCTACTACTAATAAGTCTAGTGGACCTTCAAAACTCTTGTATTGCACGTTAAGGGTGGCCTCCCCCTTAACACACACTCTTGAGTTCTGAAAATCTGTTAATACAATATCAGAAGGCCTTAACTTGGCCTTAGTCCCACTACTGGAACAAATCTTCCTAAATGTATGCAATGAAATGATGGAAAGGGCAGACCCTGGGTCTAGTTCCATAGATAATGGAACCCCTTGTAGCTTCACGTTGAGTGACAGCTTTTTCTTCATGGGCTTGTGTGTGCCTGTCCTACAGATGCTTCTTTGCGAAGCGCAAAAACCTACCCTATTCTGGCTGGGGAGTCTGGTACCCTTCAGGCGTTCTTCTTGGGGTTGTGCCTTTCGTCGGGCCAGACACACAGCTGCAATGTGCCCTTGTTTGCCGCATGCCCGGCAGGTAGCGGAGCGGAACTTGCAGTCGGTTCTCCTGTGGCGACCTTCACAGCCGATGCACTTGAGCGGAGCCGAAGAGCTTCCCTTCCGGTTCTCTTCCTTCACGGGGTGTAGACGGTCGACTTCTTCATCCGGATCCTCCTCGGAGTTTCGTCGGACGTCTTCCTGGTGCACGGACGCACCCTCTGCACTGCTTCTGATCGGCCGCATGTTCTTGACGGCGCCGCCTGCTGCTTCTTCTGCGGTGACTTCCCTTAAGGCATCTTGGAAGGATAATTCTTCCTTAGCGAAAAGTCTCTGTTGTAACTCTCGATGCCTTAACCCGCACACGAATCGGTCCCTCAGTCGTTCCTCGAGGTCCTTGAACTCGCAGGGCTTGGCGGCCTTCCGTAACGCGGCGATGTATTCCTTGGCTGACTCACCGGACCGTTGATCCCTCTGTTCGAAGGTGTGGCGCCATGAGATAACGGACACCTTGGGGTGGAAGTGCTCCTTCAGCAGCTTCTTCAGGTCTGCGTAGCTTACAGACTCTACTGGGACAGGTGCTGCAAGGTTTTCTGCGATTTCGAAAGCGTCTTGGCCGCAAACGCAAAGCAGGGTGGCAGCCTTCAAGCTATCTTCCCTCACTTGGTTTGCCTTGAAGTAGTTCTCCATTCTGGATACGTAGGACTCCCACCGCTCTGGATGTGAGACGTCGAATTCCGAAAGCCTTCCGATTTTCGCCATCTTCAGGAGACGGGTCTATCAGCCAGCCTACCCCCGAATGCGCACCGGATTGGCGGGCAGCTGCCGAGTCGACGCCGTTCCTCTTCCGCCGCTCAGGACTCCTTGGGTAAGCTTACACTTCTTCCTTTCCAGGTAGTGCAAGGCATCCCACCTTCGTCGCCAGTGTTGAGTCCGTGGCGGGAAACAGACACGAGAAGCAGCTGGAGTTCTCAGTTTCTTTTATTCAGCGTTCAGCTTACAGGAAGATGGCTTCAGCCTCGCCCAAACGCCTCGCAGCCTCTTATATAGGCAACTCCCGGGTAAATGGGTTACTTTTCCCGCGCCAGCACCCGCGCATGCGCACGGCGCTGGCGACAGCCTGTCTGGTCCCGGGCAGCTTTGCACCTGCCCGGGACTGCCTGCAAACGCCCGAGCCGTTTGCAAGGCTCGGGACATAACAAAGACGTCTTCCCTACTTTAACCCCAGCGTGGAAAAGAGACGTTTGAAGACGCTGGTTTGGGATATGACACGGATGGAAACTAACCAAGGAGAGAAGCAACCTAGAACTAAAGAGAAACTTCCTCACAGTTAGAACAATTAATCAGTGGAACAACCTGCCTCCAGAAGCGGTGAATGCTCCAACACCGGACGTTTTTAAGAAGAGACTGGACAGCCATTTGTCTGAAGTGGTATAGGGTTTCCTGCCTGAGGGGGTTGGACTAGAAGACCTCCAAGGTCCCTTCCAACTTTTATTATTATTATTATTATTATTATTATTATTATTATTATTATTATTATTATTATTATTATTATTATTATTATTATTATTATCGATCATCGCACAATCAGCCAGATGTTCAGACTGGATTTGGCATTTTGTCTACCTATCGAGTCCTTACCCAGGACCTGGGATAGGTAGATGTGGATGTTTGATATGTGTATTACAGATATCGTCGCAGGATGGAAGCAGTTCCTATTATTATTATCATTATTATTATTATTATTATTATTATTATTATTATTATTATTATTATTATTATTATTATTATCTGTAATTTACTTTTTCTCATTATAACTCAAAATTGCTCCCCATTTGGGTGTTCACTGACAGAATCTATAGCGCAGTGGTTCTCAACCTTTTTAATGACGCGACCCCCAACCGGTCGTAAGTCGAGGACTACTCAACCGGTCGTAAGTCGAGGACTACTCAACTGGTGCAGCACCGTTTGCAGAATGGGACTTTTGGCGGGCTCAGCAGGGCAGAGACAGCCTGGACAATTCCTATTGGCTTTTGAAAGCCAATAGAATTAGACTCTATTCAAGAGAGTCTATTCTAATGGCTTTCAAAAACCAATAGAATACAAGGGAGTAGCACAGCTAAGGAAAAGGGGGAAAAAATGCCGGATTGCGTTGTTTGGCGACCCCCGTGAAATGGTCGTTCGACCCCAAATGGGGTCCCGACCCCAGGTGGAGAACCACTGGTATAGGGGCAAAATCTACTACATTTCACATCAGATAGTCTGGAAAGGCCATTTTCTACAGCATTTGTCTGCAATGTAATGGGGTCTCCTGCTCAAGCAGATAGTTAATAACAACAACAACAACAACAACAACAACAATAATAATCCAAGGTCCCTGCCAAACCTATGATTCTATATTCTAAGGTTCTAGGTTTTAACCTCCCTCAGCCATTGGAGGATTCAAGCCAACCAGTCTCCTCACAAAGTTGTTGTGGGACAAAAAAACAACAACCATAGGACAAATTGCAATGTAACTCGACTCCCAAAGGGACATTGAGATAGCCGTCTAATAAATAATGAAGCAATTCGTTTCCTATTAATGGAAGTGGGCAGAGCATAAAGAGCTAAATGCCAAAAGGAGAGCAGAAAGTGTAAAAATTAATTGCTCCTTCAGTTTGTGCTATTTTTACAACCTTGGACCAGAGCCTGGAAAAGCTCTCCTATAGCATTTCAGGTTGGATCTATTCTGCTATAGGTTAAAAAATAAATAAAAATAAGTTTTGTGGGGCCACATGGAATGTATGGTGTGGCTGCATTCTCATAACCCCATTAACCTGTTTACAGAATTTATCTGTCTGTCTATCATCTACCATCTATCATCTATCTGTCTGACTGTCTGTCTACCTACCCACCCACCCACCCACATACCTACCTACCTCTCTCTCTCTCCCTCTCCCTCTCTCTCTCTCTCTCTGCCTGTCCATCCATCCATCCATCCATCCATCCATCCATCCATCCATCCATCCATCCATCCATCCATCCATCCATCCATCCATCCATCCATCCATCCATCCATCCATCCATCCATCTATCTATCTATCTATCTATCTATCTATCTATCTATCTATCTATCTATCTATCTATCTATCTATCTATCCTATCTATCATCTATCTATCTATCTATCTATCTATCTATCTATCTATCTATCTATCTATCTATCTATCTATTGTCTATCTGTCTGTCTATCTATCTATCGCTATCTCTATCGCTATCTATCACAATCAATCTATCTATCACTATCCATGCATCCACCCATCCATCCATCTATCTATCTATCTATTCTATCTATCTATCTATCTATCTATCTATCTATCTATCTATCTATCTATCTATCTATCTATCTATCTATTGTCTATCTGTCTATCTGTCTATCTATCTATCTATCTATCTATCTATCTATCTATCTATCTATCTATCTATTGTCTATCTATCTATCTATTGTCTATCTGTCTGTCTATCTATCTATCGCTATCTATCGCTATCTATCACAATCAATCTATCTATCACTATCCATCCATCCATCCATCCATCCATCCATCCATCCATCCATCCATCTATTCTATCTATCTATCTATCTATCTATCTATCTATCTATCTATCTATCTATCTATCTATCTATCTATCTATCTATCTATCTATCTATCTATCTATCATCTATCTATCTATCTATCTATTGGCTATCTGTCTATCTATCTATCTATCTATCTATCTATCTATCTATCTATCTATCTATCATCTATCTATCTATCTATTGGCTATCTGTCTATCTATCTATCTATCTATCTATCTATCTATCTATCTATCTATCTATCTATCTATCTATCTATCTATCTATCGTCTATCTATCTATCTATCTATCGTCTATCTATCTATCTATCTATCTATCTATCTATCTATCTATCTATCTATCTATCTATTGGCTATCTGTCTATCTATCTATCTATCTATCTATCTATCTATCTATCTATCTATCTATCTATCTATCTATCTATCGTCTATCTATCTATCTATCTATCGTCTATCTATCTATCTATCTATCTATCTATCTATCTATCTATCTATCTATCTATCTATCTATCTATCTATCTATCTATCTATCTATCTAGTGCTTTTTTTGTAAAAAAAAAAAAAAAGGTGCTGGAACTCACACACATCATGCAACCCGCCTTGCCTACCCTACAAGGTTCCATCCAAAAAAGGTGCCGGAACTCCGTTCTGAGTGTTCTATGAGAAAAAAAGCCCTGGGTAGGACTGGATGGCTAAGCTTAAAACTGGGTCTCAAGACAGACTGAATTCTGCCATGTCAGTTTGTTCCACAAACGGACAGCCTTTGCACAACTGCTGTATAAATTATGCACACTGCAATTTACGACTCGTTATGCAAATTGCATAGATTTGCATGGCCCTTCTTTTGCATTATTCATTTTGGGATATTAATTCATCTCTTGACATTGCTCCCTATTTTAAAACATATCTTGACAGCCTTCCTTCCTTCCTTCCTTCCTTCCTTCCTTCCTTCCTTCCTTCCTTCCTTCCTTCCTTCCTCCCTCTCTCTCTCCCTCCCTCCCTCCTTCCCTTCCTCTTCCTTTCTTCCTCCCTCCTTCCCTCTCTCCCTCCCTCACTCCTTCCCTTTCCCTTCCTTCCTTCCTCCCTCTCTCCCTCCCTCCCCTTCTCTTCCCCTCCCTCCCTCCCTCCTTCCTTTCCCCTTGCTTCCTTCCTCCCTCCCTCCCTCCCTCCTCCCTTCCCTTCTCCTTCCTTCCTTCCTTCCTTCCTTCCTTCCTTCCTTCCTTCCTTCCTTCCTTCCTTCCTTCCTTCCTTCCTTCCTTCTTTACCTTCCTTCTTTCCTTCTTCCCTCCCTCCTTCCCTTCCTTTCCCTTCCCTTTTTTTCTTTCTTTCTTTCTTTCTTTCTTTCTTTCTTTCTTTCTTTCTTTCTTTCTTTCTTTCTTTCTTTCTTTCTTTCCTTTTCCTCCTTTCCTTCCTTACTTCCTCCTTCCCTCCTTCCCTCCCCCCTCCCTCCCTCCCTCATCCTTCCTTCCTTCCTGCCTGCCTTAAAATAATTAGGAAAATGAGATTTCAAAATTGAAATAATTCTTGAATAGCCGCAACAGTCTCCATATTCTTCACTGCAGCTGGAATGATCTGTTTGAATGATCTGGGGAAATCTGGATTTGCTTAACAACTGCACAATTCACTTCACATCCGTGGCAAAAAGGTCATAAAATTGGGCATGGCTCCCTTAACAACTGCCTTGCTTAACGATCAAAATTCTGGTCAAAAATGCAGTTGTAAATCAAGAATACTAGGACTCTAAACACGATAGAAAGGGAAAGCATGGAGTAAACACAGCAGCTGCATTTCAATTCGATCTCCTGTAAATGGAACGACATCAAATTCACTTTTGACTTGTCTCCAAATTCTCTTTTTTGGATCTGCATCTCCTATCAAAGGTAAAACGTGGCTGCTCACCTAGAAAACCTTTGTCCAGTAAGTTTATAAAGCCACATTTTCTTCATAAATCTACTTTTCTTCCAAGCTCCGATTATCTGGTGTTCAGAGTTTTGTCAACTAAGAATAACAGAATAACAGAGTTGGAAAGAAAGAAAGAAAGAAAGAAAGAGAAGAGAAAGAAAGAAAGAAGAGAAAAAAGAAAGAAGAGAAAGAAAGAAAGAAAGAAAGAAGAAAGAAAAAAGAAAGAGAAAGGAAAGAAAGAAAGAAAGAAGAAAAAAAAGAATGTTGTTTTAACCAAATAACACTGTTAGAAGGGATCTTGGAGGTCATCTAGTCCAACCCCCTGCTCAGGCAGAAAACCCTATACCATTTCGGACAAATGGCTGTCCAAATCTCTTCTTAAAAACCTCCAGTTTTGGAGCATTCACCACTTCTGGAGGCAGGTTGTTCCACTGGCTAATTGTTCTCACTGTTAGGAAGTTTCTCCTTAGTTCTAGGTTGCTTCTCTCCTTGATCAGTTTCCATCCATTGCTTCTTGTCCTGCCTTCAGGCGCCTTGGAAAATAGCCTGACTCCCTCTTCTTTGTGGCAGCCCCTGAGATACTGGAACACTGCTATCCTGTCCCCCCTCGTCCTTCTCTTCGTTAAACTAGACATAACCCAATTCCAGCAACCGTTCCTCATATGTTTTAGCCTCCAGTCCCCTAATCATCTTTGTTGCTCTTCTCTGTGCTGTTTCTAGAATCTCAACATTTTTTTTTTTTTAATATTGTGGCATCCAACCATGCTTCCTTGCTTACAGAACCTCACAGCCTTTGCCAAAGGACCAGGAATGAGAGAAACAGAAGAACAGTTGTGCAAATCCAGCTTCCCAACATCAGCAGGGGTGCAGAAGGGTGGGTGCCTTGGCAAAGCAAAACAGGCTCTTTGGAAATGCTTTTTAGAGACTGAGTGCCCCCAAACTGGCCCCGCCCCTTTCCACTCCCTGCCCCGCCCCCACTCCGCCCCACCCTGCCTGCCCGCAGGGCCACTCACCACCTCCAGGGCCCGCCGCAGATCACCCAGGCAGCCCAACAGTGCCATGGTGGCCACGCCCTCTGCCCGCACCCCGCAGCATCAACTGTGCATGATGGGGCATGAGGGCAGAGTCTTGTCTACGCTGCCTGGCTGCCATGTCCTTGGCTGCGCTGCTCCGCGTGGGCCATGCTCAGGGGCGACTCTCCTCCAGCGGGTCGCAAGGCTGGGGCAATGGCACGTGTGCCCACAGAGAGGGCTCCGAGTGCCGCCTCTGGCACCCGTGCCATAGGTTCGCCACCACTGGCATAAAACATAGAGAAAGGCTGCTGCAGCACCCGAGCTTCGGGTTTTGCAGCAAACCTATCAATTTTTCCTTTATATCAAGCTGGGCTGCCAATCACCGCCGCATCTCCGAAAAGGATAATCATGATTTACTAAAGATTCCCAGATATAGGCTGCTTGCTGGCGCTGGAACCTCTCAGTTCTACTCGGCGTGTGCCTCCGCAGACAAGCTGATTTATTAGCTTTGCTCTTCTTGCTTATTTCATCACGGCCGGTCACCGGTTGTGCTGTTGCCAGATGACAACAACGGCAGCAGCCCCCCCTTCCCCTCCCCTTCCCGCATCCGGCAAATGTCAGCTCCCTCTCTGCAAACTTAATTTTTCTCCGCGTTGGGCAAATAATCTATTTCTTCATGAACTGTTCTGCTGGCAGTGTTTTTTTTTTCAGACTCCTGACTTTCTTGGGTAGCTGAGATGACTTGCGAGAAGGTCCTCATTTATTTTTTAAAACCCTCAGATCTTCCCCTTGTGAGTGTGCAGGGAAAGAGACAACTTCCAACACCCAGAATTCAAGCTGATCCAGGAAAACAGGGAAACACAATGAAAAAGAGCGCATACGGCAGTGATGGCAAACCTTTTGGAGATTGAGTGCCCCAAAATTGGCCCCGCCCCATTCCACCCCCTGCCCTGTAACAGAACGTCCTAACCGCGCTTCGCGAAAGTCAGGAAACAGGAACGTTGCAGTATTCAACAAGCTTTATTCACTATGTTGAAACTAAGTTAGCACTGGAACGAAGCTCCATTCATTGCCCTAAATACATTCCTCCACCACACCCAGAGTACACACCCCAATTGACAGTTAATTGGTCATCTGGAATCCACCTGTCCCTCTCCCCATACCTGCCTTGTGATAGTCCTCCACCCTACCTACGCCCCGATCCAGCTAGTACTTATGTTCAAACCTTGCATTGAGTCCACGCCCCGATCCAGCTAGTACTTATGTTCAAACCTTGCATTGAGTCCACGCCCCGATCCAGCTAGTACTTATGTTCAAACCTTGCATTGAGTCCACGCCCCGATCCAGCTAGTACTTATGTTCAAACCTTGCATTGAGTCCACGCCCCGATCCAGCTAGTACTTATGTTCAAACCTTGCATTGAGTCCACGCCCCGATCCAGCTAGTACTTATGTTCAAACCTTGCATTGAGTCCACGCCCCGATCCAGCTAGTACTTATGTTCAAACCTTGCATTGAGTCCACGCCCCGATCCAGCTAGTACTTATGTTCAAACCTTGCATTGAGTCCACGCCCCGATCCAGCTAGTACTTATGTTCAAACCTTGCATTGAGTCCACGCCCCGATCCAGCTAGTACTTATGTTCAAACCTTGCATTGAGTCCACGCCCCGATCCAGCTAGTACTTATGTTCAAACCTTGCATTGAGTCCACGCCCCGATCCAGCTAGTACTTATGTTCAAACCTTGCATTGAGTCCACGCCCCGATCCAGCTAGTACTTATGTTCAAACCTTGCATTGAGTCCACGCCCCGATCCAGCTAGTACTTATGTTCAAACCTTGCATTGAGTCCACGCCCCGATCCAGCTAGTACTTATGTTCAAACCTTGCATTGAGTCCACGCCCCGATCCAGCTAGTACTTATGTTCAAACCTTGCATTGAGTCCACGCCCCGATCCAGCTAGTACTTATGTTCAAACCTTGCATTGAGTCCACGCCCCGATCCAGCTAGTACTTATGTTCAAACCTTGCATTGAGTCCATGCGTTCCGTTCACGCCATTCTCATCCCTAATGTCCCACTCAACCTCTTCCTATAATACCCCCTCCAGGTATCCAAGTGTTGTCAGACCCAGCGTCCCAGTTCCCATCAGTCACAGAGTCACGGTTCCAGCAACATAAGCCATAACAGTTTTAACAGCAGTCGGCTTCTCCATATTCCATTTCTATGTAGCCTCCGTCCGGTTATGTGCTGGCAACATAGGATGTTCATGTGACCCGTTTGGCCGCCGCTGTTGGCGATGTAGCTCACGAAGCTACCGGACTCGGCTGGAACACAGGGTTAACTGGAACATTCTGGACTTTGGAAGGTAAGTATCACGCTGGGTCTGACACCCTGCCCCTGCTCCACACCCTGCTCCACCCCCACTCCGCCCCACCCTGCCTGCCCGCAGGGCCACTCACCGCCTCCAGGGCCCACTGCAGATCACCCAGGCAGCTCTGCAGCACCATGGTGGCAACGCTCTCTACCTGCACCCCACAGCATCAACTGTGCATAATGGGGCAGAAGGGCAGAGTCTTGTCTACGCTGCCTGGCTGCCATGTCCTTGGCTGTGCTGCTCCGCGTGGGCCACGCTCAGGGGTGACTCTCCTCCAGGGAGGCTGCTGGTGAGGAGGGGGCCGTGGGGGGAGACGAGGCTGGGGCAACGGCACCGTGTGCCCACAGAGAAGGCTCCGAATGCCACCTCTGGCACCCGTGCCATAGGTTCACCACCCCTGGCATACGGGATCCTTCCTGCTCTCTGAGCTTGTTGTCATTGTTTTATTGCAGGTGTTTCATGAGCCAGCTAGGTAACGTTATCAGTGCGAGACAGGAGTGGGGTTTGTGGAGTGGAGGAAGGAGGAGGAAGAGGAGGAGGGTTATTGTGGGGTCCTCGCTGCTCTCCGAACTGGTTTGTTTTCATGCAAATGTTTCATTACTAAACTAGATAGTATTATCCGTGCTAGAGGTGAGTGGGGTTGGTGGAGAGGAGGAAGAGGATGATAACTGTAGGGTCCTTGGTGTTCTCTGAACTTGGTTGTTTTGTTGCGGACAACAAAATGGGGTTGGGACCCCATTTGGGGTCAAACAACCATTTCACGGGGGTCGCCAAACAACGCAGTCTGCCATTTTTTCCCCCTTTTCCTTAGCTGTGCTACTCCATTTTATTCTATTGGCTTTTGAAAGCCAATAGAATAGACTCTCTTGAATAGAGTCTAATTCTATTGGCTTTCAAAAGCCAATAGGAATTGTCCAGGCTGTCTCTGCCCTGCTGAGCCCACCAAAAGTCCCATTCTGCAAACAGTGCTGCACCAGTTGAGTAGTCCTCGACTTAAGACTGGTTGAGTAGTCCTCAACTTACGACCAGTTGGGGGTCGCGGCATTAAAAAGGTTGAGAACCACTGCTCTAGAAAGAGTACAGAGAAGAGCAACAAAGATGATTAGAGGACTGGAGGCTAAAACATATAAGGAATGCTTGCAGGAATTGGGTATGTCTAGTTTAATGAAGAGAAGGACGAGGGGGGACATGATAGCAGTGTTCCAGTATCTCAGGGGTTGCCCTAAAGAAGAGGGAGTCAAGCTATTCTTCAAAGCACCTGAAGGCAGGACAAGAAGCAATGGATGGAAACTAACCAAGGAGAGGAGCAACCTAGAACTAAGGAGAAACTTCCTGACAGTCAGAACAATTAACCAGTGGAACAACCTGCCTCCAGAAGCTGTGAATGCTCCAATATTGGAAGTTTTAAAGAAGAGACTGGACAGCCATTTGTCTGAAATGGTATAGGGTTTCCTGCCTGAGCAGGGAGTTGGACTAGATGACCTCCAAGGTATGTCTAGTTTAATGAAGAGAAGGACGAGGGGGGACATGATAGCAGTGTTCCTGTATCTCAAGGGCTGCCCCAAAGAAGAGGGAGTCAAGCTCTTCTCCAAAGCACCGGAAGGCTTTCTCTTCATTCAACTAGACATACCCAATTCCAGCAACCGTTCTTTACATGTTTTAGTCTCCAGTTCCCTAATCTCCTTTATTGCTCTTCTCTGCTTTTCTCTTCCCAGACTCTCAACATCCAGAGTCTCAACATCCACAAGATCCCAGGAGAAAATGTCGGGAAACCTGGAACATTCCTGCAGCTTCTTCTTGCAGGATGGGGAACAACTTGTATGTATAAACTGTGTGGGTAAAACCTCTGCAGCAGTGCCTACCAAGCTAGCTAAATCTTGCTAGTGTGTGTTTGTGTGACGGCGAACCGATCTGTGTTTCCCCCACTCCTTGGGGTAGGTTTTTGTGTGTGTGATGGGAACAGATGTGCTTTTCTGCTGGCTCTTTCCTACCTCCACACTCAAGTATTTTAAAAATAGCTCGTTTCGTGTACCTTTTATATCTTACCAGCAGATACCAAGGCATGTTTTTTTATTTTTATTTTTGGCCATCTTGGTATGTTTATGCAGAATTTCGGGAAGCAGAATGCAGTCACTGCTTCTCTCTTTTTTTGCCAGAAGGAGGCGCTGTAGGCCTGCTGCATTTCAAGCAAGAGCTGGAGAAATTGGAAATAAAGTGAGGTCTGATAAACCGATTCCTTCTGTTTCCTTTTCTCTTAATATTCGTTTGGCCCTGTTGAACACAGGGGACAAGAAGTCCCTCAGGTTAACGTCTGTGGAGGGTCTCTGTCAGCCAGGTTATGGCTTTCCCAAAGGCCCTTTTTCCAAAAGGCAATCGGACTTCCTTTGTTTTTCTTTGAAGACGTTTCGCTTCTCATGCAAGAAGCTTCTTCAGTTCTGACTGAAGGGTGGGGCATGGAAGGATTTATACTCCTTGCTGACAGCTGGTCAAGTGAGAAGGGATGTTGTTGTTAGTTGCAAAGTCGTGTCCGACCCATCGCGACCCCATGGACAATGTTCCTCCAGGCCTTCCTGTCCTCTACCATCTTCTGGAGTCCATTGAAGCTCATGCCTAATGCTTCAGTGACTCCATCCAGCCACCTCATTCTCGGTCGTCCCCTTCTTCTCTTGCCCTCCATCTTTCCCAGCATCAGGCTCTTCTCCAGTGAGTCCTTCCTTCTCATTAGGTAGCCAAAGTACTTGAGTTTCAGCTTCAGGATTTGGCCTTCTAAAGAGCAGTTGGGGTTAATCTCTTCTAGGACTGACCGGTTTGATCGCTTTGCAGTCCAGGGGACTCGTAGGAGTCTTCTCCAGCACCAGAATTCAAAGGCCTCCATTCTTTGGCGCTCAGCCTTTCTTATGGTCCAACTTTCACAGCCATACATTGCAACTGGGAAAACCATGGCCTTGACTATACGCACTTTTGTTGGCAGGTTGATGTCTCTGCTTTTTAGTATGCTGTCTAGATTTGCCATAGCTTTCCTCCCCAGGAGCAAGTGGATATGATGCCACTTTTCTCCTGTTTAGTCCTTTCAGCAGCTCCAAGAAGACTCCACACCCATTTGCACCGTTCAGTTGACCCTGAGGACACAGAGAAGCCTCCAAGTGGCCTCAACGATTCTCAGAGAGAGTACTAACGACCAGATGACCGCACGGCTCTTTTTTCAGCATGACATTCGTTGGGGCTCAGGTGATCCTACGGCTGCCATTTTTACAAGATGAGATGGTAACAGTGTGCTGCAGCTGCCAAAAAAGCCAACACAGTGCTAGGCTACATTGACAGAGGGATAGAATCAAGAGCACGTGAAGTGTTAATACCACTTTACAAGGCCTTGGTAAGGCCACACTTGGTATACTGCATCCAGTTTTGGTCACCACGAGGTAAAAAAGATGTTGAGACTCTAGAAAGAGTGCAGAGAAGAGCAACAAAGATGATTAGGGGACTGGAGGCTAAAACTTACAAGGAACGCTTGCTGGAATTGGGAATGTCTAGTCTAATGAAGAGAAGGATGAGGGGGGGACACAATAGCAGTCTTCCAATATCTGAGGGGCTGCCCCAAAGAAGAGGGAGTCAAGCTATTCTCCAAAGCACCTGAAGGCAGGACAAGAAGCAATGGATGGAAACTCATCAAGGAGAGAAGCAACCTAGAACTAAGGAGAAACTTCCTGACAGTTAGAACAATTAATCAGTGGAACAACCTGCCTCCAGAAGCTGTGAAGGCTCCAACACTGGAAGTTTTTAAGAAGAGACTGGACAGCCACTTGTCTGAAATGGTGTAGGGTTTCCTGCCTGAGAAGGAGGTTGGACTAGGTGACCTCCAAGTAAAGTATGCCTTTACTACATGGGCCTCTAAGATATTGGAACGCTGCTTTCATATCCCCCCCTTGTCCTTCTCTTCATTTTCAGACCTTGATTGGGCTGTGTTGATGGCATGTGTATATCTGGTTTTAGAAAAATGTAAATAAGGAACATCTTATTTTATCCTCATCACAAGAGGCAAGGTTGAAAGAGACCAGACAGAAATAGCAGAATAACAGAACAAGCTGGAAGGGACCTTGGAGGTCTTCTAGTCCAACCCACTGCTCAAGCAGGGCACCCTATGCCAGTGTTTCTTAACCATGGCAACCCCAAGATGCACTGACTCTCACCTTTGACCTCTTCTTTCTTTTATCCTTCTCTAATAGACAGGCGTCTCCTGGTTCCCATTTTCTGTAGACCCAAAAATACAAATTACATGTTATAAATGTCTCAGATTAGGCTAGTTTTCTCCCACTTTTCATCCATCAAAGTTTTCCAACCGGCTTGTCTCTCCCCAGTGTAATCAATAAAAGCAATTTATAAAACACAGAGCAGGAAGTAATAATCACAGACCGTATCATAACCCAATATTGAGTTGGTGGTTTTTTTTTTTTTTTTAGAATCCAATTTAAAATAAACACAGCATTAGAATACTTGCTTCAAGCGGTTATATGTTTCATCCGGCAGAAAAATAAACCTGAGCACAACCTCTGTCGGAGAAGAGACCCGTAAAATAGCAAATTCAACCAGGAAACTTTATGGATGTATCCCAGAATTGACAAACGGAGTCCATGCTGCCTTCTGAGCTTGCTTGCTTTACCTGAAGACTTTTTATTACCTAACTAGGTAACATCATCCATGCTAGAAGGGAGTGCGCTCTGTGGAGTGGAGGAGGAAGGGGACTGTGGGGTCCTTGGTGCTGTCTAAGCTTGATAACAACAACAACAGCAACAACAACATTAATAATGTTGGAAGGGACCTTGGAGGTCATCTTGTCCAACCCCCTGCTCAGGCAGGAAACTCTATACCAGTGGTTCTCAACCTTTCTAATGCCGCGACCCCATAATACAGTTCCCCATGTTGTGGTGACCCCCAACCACTTATACATCACCAGGTGCCAGGGGCGTGGCCAAAGAAAAGGGGGAAAAAATGGCGGACAGCCTTGTTTGGCGACCCCCGTGAAATGGTCGTTCGACTCCAAATGGGGTCCCGACCCACAGGTTGAGAACCACTGCTCTATACCATTTCGGACAAATGGCCGTCCAGTCTCTTCTTAAAAACTTCCAGTGTTGGAGCATTCACTGCTTCTGGTGGCAAGCTGTTCCACTGGTTAATTGTTCTGACTGCCAGGAAATTTCTCCTTAGTTCTTAGGTTGCTTCTCTCTCCTTGATGAGTTTCCATCCGTTGCTTCTTGTCCTGCCTTTGGGTGCTTTGGAGAATAGCTTGACTCCCTCTTCTTTGGGGCAGCCCCTTCTGGAGGCAGTTGTTTTACCTCCAGATGTTTTATTACCTAACTAGGTTACATCATCAATGTTAGAAGGAAATGGGGTTTGTGGAGTGGAGGAGGGGGAGAACTGTGGGGTCCTTGGTGCTCTCTGAGCTGGGTTGTTTTCTTGCAGACATTTCATGACCCAACTAGGTAACATCATCAGTGCTTGAAGGGATAGGGGTTTGTGGAGAGGAGGAGGAGGAAGAGGAGGAGGAGGAGGAGGAAGATTGCAAGGTCCCTGGTGCTCTCTGAACTTCATTGTTTACTTGCAGACGTTTCATTGCCCAACTAGGTAACATTATCAATGATACTGAGTGTGTGAGGTTTGCCCTGTCAGTATTGACAGTGCTGTGATTTTCTCCTTGGTAGATCCTTGATTAGGATATTAAACAATAGCACAATCAAGAAACTACTAAGAAGAAAAGCCACAGTCCACCAGCACTGGCGAAGCAAGCTACTGTATATAAACAGAGAGCAAACCACACCTTCCCTCACAGTGATGATGTTACCTAGTAGGGTTATGAAATGTCTAAAGGTAAATAACCAACCTCAGAGAGCACCCAGGACCCCTCATTTCAACCCTGAGCTGCAAATATTATCTTCTATTAAAGCTTTAAGATGTGGTAGCACATTGCAAATATTTGTAAGGGTTTTTTTTTTACATAACCTTTCAACCTGAGTAAATGGAGGCTGAAGTGGGTTTATGGGGAGACCAACTGGGCCTAAATTTACTGGAACGGGACAGGACTTCAGGAGCCAAGATTTGAGAGCTAGCATGAACTGTCACAGCTTCTTATTTTTGCAGTCATATTTATTATTTCCCCCCCCCCCAAAAAAAATTGCAGGAGAATTTATGACATCAGCCAACAGAAAACTGTTAAGATACAACTGTCTGCTGAAGATAGAAATAGCACCAATTAACTCAGCATTGTTATAGTCCCGCCTGTCAACATGTTTGCAAGGTTGCAAATAGAAATATTGTTGGTCCCTGCCTTGTCATACAAGAATTGAGTCTGTGGCCTTTCTGTTCATCTGTTACCCAAGCATCAATGCTTTAGTTGGCCCAATGTCACTCTGGCGATACATGGGTGTTAAAAACGGGGTGGGGAAGAGGAGCAAATGATGTCATATGCAAATAAGGGAATTTGCATCATTCATGCTGGAGACTGACACCAGTTATGTCATTTTCACGACTGGCAGGGTGGTGATGTGGGTGACATCATGGTGACTTTCACCCAATACCTACGAAGATCTGTGAACATCGAGAAATAAAGTTATAACTGGAAGCCAGCACGGGTTTGTTAAAAGCAGATCATGCCAAGCCAATCTCATTTCATTCTTTGACAAAGTGACTAAATTTGTAGGCCGGTGAAATGCTGTGGACACAGTATACTTAGATTCAGCAAGGCGTTCAACAAAGTAGACCACAACCTACTTCTTGGTAAGCTAGAAAAAATGTGGGGCGGACAGCATCAGCTTAAAATGTGGGGCGGACAGCTTAAGATACAGAAGGATCTGGACAGACTTGAACACTGGGCACTAACTAACAAAATGAAATTCAGTGGTGAAAAAAGCAAGGTTCTACATTTAGGCAAGAAAAATCAAATGCACAAGTACAGCATAGGTGGCACCATGCTCAATAATAGTAACTGTGAGAGGGACCTCAGAGTCCTAGTAGACAATCACCTAAATATGAGCCGGCAGTGTGCTGCAGCTGCCAAAAAGGCCAACACAGTGCTAGGCTGCATTAACAGAGGGATAGAATCAAGATCACGTGAAGTATTAATACCACTCTTCAATGCCTTGGTAAGGCCACACCTGGAATACTGCATCCAGTTTTGGTCACCACGATGTAAAAAAGATGTTGAGATTCTAGAAAGAGTACAGAGAAGAGCAACAAAGATGATTAGGGGACTGGAGGCTAAAACATATAAGGAACGGTTGCTAGAATTGGGTATGTCTAGTTTAACGAAGAGAAGGACAAGGGGGGACATGATAGCAGTATTCCAATATCTCAGGAGCTGCCATAAAGAAGAGGGAATCAAGCTATTTTCCAAAGCACCTGAAGGCAGGACAAGAAGCAATGGGTGGAAACTAATCAAGGAGAGAAGCAACCTAGAACTAAGGAGAAACTTCCTGACAGTGAGAACAATTAATCAGTGGAACAACCTGCCTCCAGAAGCAGTAAATGCTCCAACACTGGAAGTTTTTAAGAAGAGACTGGACAGCCATTTGTCCTAAATGGTGTAGGGTTTCCTGCCTGAGCAGGGGGTTGGACTAGATGACCTCCAAGGTCCCTTCCAACTTTAGTACTATTACCATCAGATGGATCTGTAGCTGGCTGACAAACAGCACTCAATGAGTAGTCCTCAATGGCACTACATCCACAGGGAGAGAAGTAAGCAGTGAGGTACCACAAGGCTCCGTCTTGGGCCCAGGACTCTTCAATATCTTCATAAATAACTTAGATGAAGGAATAGAAAGGGAACTCATCAAATTCGCAGATGATACAAAGCTGGCAGGAGTAGCCATCACCCCAGAAGACAAGTTCAGGATCCCAAAAGACCTTGACAAACTTGAAAAATGGGCCCTCCCCAACAGCATGAACTTTAAGGGGGAGAAAACCAAAGTTTTACACCTAGGCAGGAAAAACCAAAGGTACAAGTACAGATTAGGCAGAAGCTGGTTCAAAAACAGTGGCTGTGAGAGGGACCTTGGAGTCCTAGTGGACGATTACTTAAATATGAGCCAGCCGTGTGTGGCAGCAGCCACAAAAGCTAATACAGTCCATGGTTGTATAGAATCAAAATCACGTGAAGTATTAGTGCCATTTTATAAAGGCCTTAGTAAGGCCAGAACTGGAATACAGCATCCAGTTTTGGTCACCACATTCTTAAAAGATGTTGAGACTTTGGAAAAAGTGCAGAGAAGAGCAACGAGGATGATCAAAGGCCTGGAGACAAAAACCTATGAAGGAAAGTTGCAGGAACTGGGTATGGTTAGTCTGGAGAAAAGAAGGACTGGGGGGGACATGATAGCAGTCTTTCAGTCTTTGAGGGGCTGCCACAAAGAAGAGGGGGTCAACTTATCTTCCAAAGGACCAGAAGGCAAGACAAGAAACAATAGATGGAAACTAGTGAAGGAGAGAAGCAACCTGGAATTAACTCCTTAACAGTGAGGATAATTATTCAGTGGACCAGCTTGCCTTCAGATGTTGTGGGTGCTCCAACACTGGATGTTTTTAAGAAGAGACTGGACAGCCATTTGTCTGAAATGGTATAGGGCTTCCTGCTTGAGCAGGGGGTTGGACTAGAAGACCTCCAAGGTCCCTTCCAGCTCTGTTCTGATTGATTGAAGTGTAGGAGATGACCAGGCTGAGCCAAGCTCAGAGAGCACCAAGGTCCCCACAGTTATCATAATCCTCCTCCTCCTCCCTCCCGCCCTCCCTCCTTCTAGCACTGTTAAGGTTACCTAGTTTGGCTAAAGTAATGTCCGCAATAAACAACCAAGCTACAAACACTCTTCTTTATTAGTCCAACCCTTGTTGGGACTCAAACAAATAGATAGGAGCTACAGTACCTTACAGCTATCACATACTGTAGACCAGTGGTTCTCAACCTGTGGGTCGGGACCCCATTTGGGGTCGAACGAACATTTCACGGGGGTCGCCAAACAACGCAGTCCGCCATTTTTTTCCCCCTTTTCCTTAGCTGTGCTACTCCCTTTTATTCTATTGGCTTTTGAAAGCCAATAGAATAGACTCTCTTAAATAGAGTCTAATTCTATTGGCTTTCAAAAGCCAATAGGAATTGTCCAGGCTGTTTCTGCCCTGCTGAGCCCGCCAAAAGTCCCATTCTGCAAATAGTGCTGCACCAGTTGAGTAGTCCTTGACTTACGACCAGTTGAGTAGTCCTCGACTTACGACCGGTTGGGGGTCACGGCATTAAAAAGGTTGAGAACCACTGCTGTAGACTGAAATATCCTACATGGTAACCATCCAACTTTGATCCATTTAGAATGCAAACCTAGCTTGGATTTTGGTGTTGGGCATGAGTTTTTGTGTATTTTGTGTGTGTGTGTGTGTGTGTGTGCAGGTGTGTGACTTACGGTGAGAGTCACTGAGACTAGAGTAATAATAATAATAATAATAATAATAATAATAATAATAATAATAATAATAAGTTGGAAGGCAGTGTAAAGTGGTATTAATACTTCACGTGATCTTGATTCTATCGCTCTGTTAATGCAGCCTAGCACTGTGTTGGCTTTTTTGGCAGCTGCAGCACACGGCTGGCTCATATCTAAGTGAATCTCATTGGCTCATTGTTAAAACCCAGCTTTGGAGATTGGTCCTCTTTTTCAAGCGGGTTGGTCCTTCAGTAGAGGTCAGCCTATTCTCCTAAGCACCAAAAGACAAGATCAGCCGCAATGGACGGAAACTAATCAAGGCAAGAGGCAACCTGGAACTAAGGAGAAACTTCCTAACAGTGAGGACAATGAACCAGTGGAATGGCTTGCTTTCAAAAGCGTGGATGCTCCACCACTGGAGGTCTTTAAGAAGAAATTGGACAGCCATTTGTCCGAAATGGTAAAGGGTTTTCTCCTTGAGCAAGGGGTTGGACTAGAAGACCTCTGAGGCTCCTTCCATCTCTGTTATTCTGTAATTCAGCCAACAGTTAACAAATGTTCCCCTGTGGGAGAACAGGCAGGAATATGTCACCAGTTTAGAGGAAACATCCTTGAAATTGGATGCCCAATTGGATGCAGGTGAAGAGCCAATTATTTTGGAGGGGGGGGGAAAGAGCAGATGGATAATTTCCCCACTATCTGACCTTAAGCGGATCCCCAGCGGATAGCTGTCACTAGTGACTGACAGCATCACACTGCAAGGATTCTGTTTACTCACCTGATCTTTCCTGCATTGAGCTGGCAAAGGTCCAGCAATAGAACATCTGTTATTTTTTTTTAAATGACAAGTGTTAGTCATCTGGATCAAGCAAGACAAACAGTAATTGGCCACCCTTTAATTTCAGTTGTGATGAATGGAAACATAAAATTACAGAACTAGAAGTTTCTCCTTAGTTCCAGGTTGCTTCTCTCTTTGATTAGTTTCCATCCATTGTTATCTTGTCCTGCCCTGTGGTGCTTTGGAGAATAAGTTGACTAATCATCATCATCACCATCATCATCATCATCATCATCATCATCATCATCATCATCATCATCATCATCATCATCATCATCATCATCAGAATAGACGAGAAAGAACTGGAGAAGATAACAAAATACAAAGACCTACAAATAGAAATAGAAAGACTGGCAAAAGCAAGCAAGGGTAGTACCAATAGTAATAGGCGCCTTGGGTGCAATCCCAAAACAACTGGAGCACCACTTGAACACCATTGGCATTGACAAATTCGCTATTAGTCAGTTGCAAAAGGCGGCCTTACTAGGAACTGCTTCCATCCTGCGACAATATCTGTAATACCATCAAACATCCACATCTGCCTATCCCAGGTCCTGGGTAAGGACTTGATAGGTAGACAAAATGCCAAATCCAGTCTGAACATCTGGCTGACTGTGCGATGATCCATAATAATAATAATAATAATAAAGTTGGAAGGGACCTTGGAGGTCATCTAGTCCAACCTTCTGCTCAGGTAAGAAACCCTGTATTCTTTCATACAAATGGTTGTCCAGTCTCCAATGATGCAGCACCCATAACTTCAGGAGGCTTAATTGGGCAAGACCTGGCTTAAAAACAGTAATTGTGAGAGGGATCTTGGAGTCCTAGTGGATGATCCCTTAAACTGAGCCAGCCGTGTGCAGCAGCAGCCAAAAAAGCTAATACAATCCTAGGTTGTATAAACAGAGGCAGAGAATCAAGATCACACGAAGGATTAGTACCACTTTATAAAAACCCTAGTAAGGCCACACCTGGAATACTGCAGCCAATTTTGGTCACCATATCACAAAAAAGATGTTGACAGTTTGGAAAAAATTCAGAGAAGAACAACTAAGATGATCCAAGGCTTGGAGACTAAAACATACGAAGAATGGCTGCCGGACTTGGGTTTGGCTAGTCTAAAGAAAAGAAGAAATAGGGGTGACATGATAGCAGTGTTCCAGTATTTGAGGGGCTGCCACAAGGAAGAGGGGGCCAAGCTATTCAGCAAAGCACCAGAGGGAAGGACGAGAAACAACATTTGGAAACTGAGCAAAGAGAGAAGCAACCTGGAATTAAGGAGAAACTTCCTGACAGTGAGGCCAATCAACCAGTGGAACAGCTGGCCTCCAGAAATTGTGGGCACTCCATCACTGAAGGTTTTTAAAGAAGAGACTGGACAGTCACCCTTCTGAGATGGTATAGGTTCTCCTGCTTGAGCAGGGGGCTGGACTAGAAGACCTCCAAGGTCCCCTCCAGCTTCTATTCTATTCTATTCTATTCTATTCTATTCTACTCTACTCTACTCTACTCTACTCTACTCTACTCTACTCTACTCTACTCTACTCTACTCTACTCTACTCTACTCTATTCTCTCCACCAACCCCAAATTTCTCATTTCTTTTTCCTATTGGAAGAAATTGCTTTCTCCCTCTTAGGACAGGATGGGCAAAGCCAGGGATTTCCAAGTTGGCAACTTTAAGACTTATGGACTTCAACCCCCAGAATTCCTCAGGCTGAAGACTGCTGGGAATTGAAGTCCACAAGTCTTAAAGTTGCCAGGATTGGAGATCCCTGGGTTAAGCAATAAAAACAAATCAGGAATATTTGCAGAAAGAAGTAGTCCATCCCTCATTTTCGTGCCGCTTTGTCGAATTGAATTTTTTGCATTTTATACAAAAGCAGGGAGAGTCTTTTACAGCCTGTATTTATCTGCCTTTTGGCTGGTAGGTCTCTGCTTTTCAGAGACGTTCCGCAACGGCGTCCAGCTTTTTCTCTGTGACGTTTCTTCTGATGGCTGTGATGTTGGCAGGTAGTTGCGGTTCCCGGGTGAAAAAGATGGCCCAGAATCAATTTGAGAAGTCTCCTTTGAGCCTGTATACTTATCTTTTCAGTACTCTGTGCCTTAGAAGTTCGCCTTTTGACTTCAGTAGGGTCAAAAGCCATTTATTATCCATTTTTGCCCCTTTCACAGAGTGCCTTGGAAATATAACTTAAGGGACAGAGTTGGACAAAAGCATCAATGCTTCTGGAAATGAAGCTCAAGCTTTAGACCCAGCTGTGAAAGAATGGAAATAATTCAGCATAACCAAGGAAATAACACCCACTCATTTCATGCGACAGAGGCAATGGGGTGACGGATACAGGGGAAAAATAATGGCATTATTGATATAAAGATAGAAACCAGGAAAAAAAGGAAGGCTTTGGAAGACATTTGCAAGCTATAAAAAATGTGGCATCTGGTGTTATCAATTGGTTAGGAAACGAGTAAGGTTTTGGGGCTAAGATTTTTTGTTAAAAATGTGTTTATTAAAATACAATAAATTGCCTGTATTAGAATGCAATAAATCACATGTATTCAAATGCAATAAATCGCATGCATTGGAATGCAATAAATTGCATGTGTTAGAATGCAATACATTGCATTCATTAAATAATTGCATTAATTGCATTTTTATTATTAAATTTGAAGGAACAAAATAGAGGCAAAGGGGAGAAGCCAAGATTAAAAAAAATAATGGACAAGAATAAAATATCAATAACTAGACAGTGTGTTTGCAATTATCATAAATTGTGAAGTTCATTATTTCCTCAATGGTTTGATTATACAGAGCTAAGTTCATTGTGTCATTTAAAAGAAACTGGAAATCTCTATGTAACTGTGAACACGCTATTAATATTGCCACTCTTTATCATTCTTCCAAAGATAAATGCACATAATCAGGTTAAGAAAAAAGAAGAAATGAAATGGATATAAAAAGCACAAATGAAAAACAATATTGAAAAATTACATAGTTTTAAATTCCCTCCTCTTGTAGTTGGTTGGTAATTATATTAACATGTTTATGAGAATTATTTTTGATTGCAGTCCTTATGTTGATTGCTTTCCCCTTAAATTCTGAAATTGTCTTTATGATTACTTTTTTTTGCATCCAGGAAGACTTCCAGAGCAAATGGGATTTTCCATTTATATCATAATTATTTAGTTCTTAATACGCTGCAAATGCAAATTCTTTTCTTTGGAAGGATTAAGAATATTCTGTCTTCTTGATTCTCATTGCACGTATCTTTTCGAACTTATTACCTTTAGCACTACCTATGTTATTATTCTGGTTTGCCGCACAATCAGCCAGATGTTTAGATTGGAGTTTGCATGTTGAGTCCCCACTGTTAAGTCCTTCTCAAGGACTTGAGATAGGCAGATGTTGATGTTTGATGGTGTTAGAGGCCTCATCACAGGTTGTAAGTGGTTCCAGGTAAAGCTGCCCTTTGCAATTGACTGATGGAGAATTTGTCAATGCTGATAATGTCCAAGTGATGCTCCCGTTGTTTATTATCTGTGGTCAGTTGCACAGTCAGGCAGATGTTTAGACTGGATTTGACATTTTTATCCAAGCCCTTCCCAAGCACCTGGGATAGGGAGGTGTTGCGGTTTGATGATGTTAAAAGTATCATTGCAGGATATCAGCTGATCTGAGTAAGGCCATCTTTTGCAATTGGTGAATTTGTCATTGCTGATGGTGTTCAAGGGGTGCTCCAGATGTTTTGGGATTGCACCCAAGGCCTCAGTTACTATTTGCAAACTATGTCTGCTTTCTTTTGCCACAGTCGTTCTATTTCTATTTGCTGGCCTTTGTATTTTGAGAGTGAAGGTTCATTCTCCAAGCTTGTGGGTTAGTTTCTGAACTTTTCGTTACCAGGCTAAGTAACAACTTCAGCGGATTTTAGGGGATGTCAGCCTTGGTGTTCTTCTGCTTATAAGGTCTTCAGGTGTGGATGTATCAAGTGGTGGGTTTTGTGATGGGTCAGGTGTGAGTCATCAGTGAGAGGCTGGCGATGGGTCTTGTGATGACCCAGGGCACAGCACAAAGGCAATGCAGACAGCTGGCAATGTAAACAGTTCTTTAATGGTTGCAAATTTCCTCCAAATGCTCCCACATTTGCTGGCAAGCCTCCAACCCAAATACACAGACACACACCTTCCAGCCTGACTCTGGCTGAAGGCAGTTTCAATACAGCCTGATTAGTAT
The DNA here is from genome assembly GCA_024509115.1 of Crotalus helleri. Taxonomy (NCBI): domain Eukaryota; kingdom Metazoa; phylum Chordata; class Lepidosauria; order Squamata; family Viperidae; genus Crotalus; species Crotalus helleri. Next base: position 1,100,371 of record JAKSXO010000089.1, read on the forward strand.
ATGAATGTCCTCAAGGCCATAAAGATAACAAACCAAACAAAACATCACCTTAATGAGTCCGCTTGAATCTCAGCTTGCCTGCACAGTTTGCAAAGAAAGAAGTCCCAATGCAGTCTGAGGTCGTAATTCAGGAAATCCACGTGGTCAACCGGTCCGGTTGTCAAGGTGTCCAGGTTTTCCAACACAGGCACAGAACAATACACAACTTTCCCAAGATTCAACGTTTGTTCCCAACAAAGTCCCCACCCCACAACGGCTCCTTATATCTCAATCCCCAGATGTGCCTTGTGGGGTGGGGCGGGACGCTCTCCTCATGAGTAAGTGAGCCTGCCTGCGTTTTTCTCTCCTAACTCTAGGATCAGGTGGGGGTGGGCCTTGCTCCTTGCCTGAACTCTTCCTCCCCTGTTCCAAACTTGAAGGGCCCTGGCCTGCCTCAGCCTGCTCTTCCCCACAGTCCTCCGGAGCCACAAACTTCTCTCCCTGGGCCTCCATAGGGTCTTGTTCTGGCTCCATTTCCTCCTCCGATTCACCCTCAGATGGAGCCATGACAGGTCTTATGATGGGGAGATTGCATCAGATTTGGGTCATTGGGTGGTGAACTGCTATTGTGGGGGGCTTGCGCGGGATGGTTGAGGGCCGGTACTGTCTCCGGTTGGCTGTACGGTTGATTTGGATCCTGAGGGGTTCGTAGGCTGATTGTGGATCAATGTGTCTGTTGTTGGAATTGCTTGTGGAGTGCCAGGCTTCGAAGAACTCACGAGTGTGGCTGGTAGCATTTTGTTATCTTCTCCGGTTCTTTCTCTTCTCTTCTGCTGTCTCCAGGTCCTGCCACATCTACTATCCAGATTTTTCCCCCCTTTCTTATCGACAATTGTTAAGTCTGGGGTGTTACGCAGCTGGTGCCTGTCTGTTTGAATTGTAAAGTCCCCGAGTACTGTAGCCTCATCACTTTATTTTATGATCCCACCTGTTCTTGCTTGCAGGCAAATGGAATTCCTGGCAGATCTACCCATGTCCCATTGTTGCTACTTTGTCGTGCCATTGCTTGGGCTGCCCATCACACTGTCACCCGATGATATGTAATAATAATAATAATAATAATAATAATAATAATAATAATAATAATAATAATAATAATAAAGTTGGAAGGGACCTTGGAGGTCATCTAGTCCAACCCCCTGCTCAGGAAACCCCATACCATTTTGGGCCAATGGCTGTCCAGTCTCTTCTTAAAAGCTTCCAGTGTTGGAGCACTCACCGCTTCTGGAGGCAGGTTGTTCCACTGGTTAGTTGTTCTAACTGTCAGGAAGTTTCTCCTTAGTTCTAGGTTGCTTCTCTCCTTGATGAGTTTCCATCTATTTTGCTTCTTGTCCTGCTTTCAGGCACTTTGGAAAATAGCTTGACCCCCTCTTCTTTGGGGCAGCCCCTCAAATATTGGAACACTGCTATCATGTCATCCCTTGTCCTTCTCTTCATTAAACTAGACATACCCAATTCCAGAACTGTTCTTCATATGTTTTTAGCCTCCAACCCCCTAATTGTCTTTGTTGCTCTTCTCTGCACTCTTTCCAGAGTCTCAACATCTTTTTTACATCATGGTGTCCAAAACTGGATGCAGGATTCCAGTTAATAAATACAGATCAATCAAACTTATGGGTTGGCTTCAAGGGCCAACTTCTCTTACCGTAAGAGGAGCTGCTTCCCTCTTTGCTCGCCATCAACGCTGTTCTCCATTCTAACTTTCTGGACCCATTCAATTACAAGGAAATATGGAGTCTCAGGTTTTCTATAACGTTCAGGACTGACACCAGGCTGAGCGGATAAAATGTTCTTCTCTTGCAAATTGGAGTCAGGGTGTGGCTTGGCGTTCCCTCCCCAGTCTTCCTACTCGGCTGTTCAAGTGTGTTGGCCTGCAACACCCCATTCTTTTGTGTCTTGTTTGTTTTCCTCCGAAACCTGCAGACAAAGGGGAAGGTGGCAATCCCAGTAAATGGATGACTTGAAGAAAACAGAACGTAAAAATGAATTCAGAATTCCCTTTCCTGTTTGAAAGCCAACGGCATGTTGATGAGCCAATTGATTCGGTACGCGGGGGCAGGAAAATTGAAAATGCTGTCAGAATAACAAGCAGGAAGAGAATTATATAACTATTGGATGAGAGATGTGGCTTTCCCACTGTAACCTACTGGGCAAGGAAGAAAGTTGGTGGCCGGGCAATTATTTGCATTTTGTATACTGTACATTGCCCCAAATCCCTCTCTGAGGGAGATGTGTGGTTAAGAATTGGAAATAAGAAAGAAAGAAAGAAAGAAGAAAGAAAGAAAGAAAGAAAGGAAGGAAGAAAGAAAGGAAGAAAGAAAGGAAGGAAGGGAGAAAGAAAGGAAGGAAGGAACAATGGAAGGAAGGAAGATGGAAGGAAGGAAAGAAAGAAAGAAAGAAAGAAAGAAGAAAGAAAGGAAGAAAGAAAGAAAGGAAGGAAGGAAGAAAGAAAGAAGAAAGAAAGAAAAAAAGAAAGAAAGGAAGGAAGGAAGGAAGAAAGAAAGAAGAAAGAAAGAAAAAAAGAAAGAAAGAAAGGAAGGAAGGAACAACGGAAGGAAGGAAGGAAGATGGAAGGAAGGAAGGAAGGAAAGAAAGAAAGAAAGAAAGAAAAATAATTTTGTTTTAACAGAATAGCAGAGTTGGAAAGGACCTTGGAGGTCTTCTAGTCCAACCCCCTGCTCAGGCAGGAAACCCTATATCATTTTAGACAAGTGGCTGTCTAGTCTCTTTTTAAAGACTTCCAGTGATGGAGCACCCACAACTTCTGGAGGTAACTTGTTCCATTGATTGATTGTTCTAACAGTTGGGAAATTTCTCCTTTGTTCCAGGTTGCTTCTCTCCTTGATTAGTTTCCATCCATTGCTTCTTGTTCTGTCTTCGGATACCTTGGAGAACAGGTTGACTCTCTCTTCTTTGTGGCAACCCCTTAGATATTGGAAGACTGTCATGTCATTCCAGGTCCTTCTTTTCACTAGATTAGGCAAACCCAATTCCTGCAACGGTTCTTCACATGTTTTAGCCACCAGTCCCCTAATCATCTTAGTTGTTCTTCTCTGCACTCTTTCTAGAATCTCAATATCTTTCTTAGATTGTGGCGACCAAAACTGGATGCAGTTTCTCCTAAACTACTGCAGCCTTAGCTTGGATCTTCCTAGGCCCAAGCTAGGGCTGCAGTGATTTAGGAGAAGCAGAGACAAATGCAAGGAATTTAGAGAGACATCTACTATCCTCTTGGCAATAGATAATTGTTTTACTGCTATCCTTTGAAGGCATCTAGAATGGGTTAATGTAGTGGTGAAGAACATGGATTGGGACTGGGGACTTTTTGGGTGAGTTTAGATCAGTCCTTCTCTCTCAGCCCAATGCACCTCCAATAATTATGAAGATGCCCATGGTAAAAATTAATATTACAGAACAAGGAAGATCGATTACTAATCAATAATAATAATTATTAAGTAAGTAAATAAATAAATACATGTCTAGTTTATTGAAAATAAGGCCTAAGGGTAACATGATAGCAGTGCTCCAATATCTCAGGGGTTGCCCCAAAGAAGAAGGAGTCAAGCTATTCTCCAAAGCACCTGAAGGCAGGACAAGAAGCAATGGATGGAAACTAACCAAGGAGAGAAGCAACCTAGAACTAAGGAGAAATTTCCTAACAGTGAGAAGAATTAACCAGTGGAACAACCTGCCTCCAGAAGCGGTGAATGCTCCAACACTGGAAGTCTTTAAGAAGAGACTGGACAGCCATTTGTCCAAAATGGTATAGGGCAGGGGTAGGCAACCTTGGCTCTTTTATGACTCATGGACTTCAACTCCCAGAATTCCTGAGCCAGCCACGCTGAGGGGAAAGGGAGAGGTTTCCAAGCTGAGCCATGGCCGGCTCAGGAATTCTGGGAGTTGAAGTCCAGAGTCATAAAAGAGCCAAGGTTCCCTACCCCTGCTATAGGGTTACCTGCCTGAGCAGGGGGTTGGACTTGATGACCTCCAAGGTCTCTTCCGACTGTTATTCTGTTAAAAATTCAGAAAGACAATGCTGTGGATGTTTTAACACTTGATGGTTACTCCACTTTACTCTTAGTGCATTTGGCAGCATCTAAATGGAGTCAATGAGCCCACGCACCTTTAGAAATCGGCTCCTGAAAAAAAAGCAAGTTTTTTTTTCCATTGGAAAAAAAAATATTTTATTTCAAGATACAGGTGTCATCATATCCTATAGCTAAAAAAATACGATTCGTAGAAGCATTGTAAAAATCACAACTAGCCCGTTTGCATACTAAAGTTATTTCAAAACATAGAACTTCTTGATGGAACGCCATGTCCCATAGACAAATTTGTTGAACTGCAGTTGGTTAAAAAAAAAATAATTAAAGTTGGGGAGAGAATATCTTTTCTACAAGGAAGCCCCTCCCCCCACCCATTTTTTCTCTTATCTTCACTGCCTCAACCCCTTTGCATTTGAGAGCCAGGCAAGTTTAATTAATTGCAATCAAAACCTTCAAAGGCACCGCCAAGATGAAAGAGGGGTTCTAATTGCCATGTTATGATGTCAGCTTAAACGACTCGCCGGTTCCTCCAAATAGATTTTATTGAAATTTGGAGATGAGGAATTAATTGAGCAAGGACGCGGCCCCGTTTTTCCACCTTAAAGTAGCAAGTGATGGAAAAAAAAGGGGGTGGGGTGGGGGAAACAGGGGATGGGCAAACTTGAGGAACCGCGGAAAAATAATAAGAGTGAAAGGGGACTTATCGTAATCAAGATAAATTAGAATGGATAAATGAAAAGCAAATTCGATGCGACTCTGCTGCAGTATGATGCTTGGTCCGATGCATTTCAAGGTTAGTTGAAAGGAATATCGGTGGTTCTCGACTTACGACCACGAACTCAAATTTCCGTTGCTAAACAAGACATTTCTGAAGTGAGTTTTGCCCCGTGTTACGACTTTTCTTGCCATGTGTGTGAATCCCTGCAGTTTTTCAGTTAGTAATGCAGTTGTCATGCCTCTGTCAGAGCCTGAATCTGTGGAGGAAAATGAGCTGGAATGGGACTCTATGGAGGGTGAGGGAGAGGTGTCTGTGGCTTCAGAGGAATGTGGAGAAGAGCAGGCCGAGGCAGGCCAGGGCCCTTCAGCAGTGGGACAGGAGGAACAGGAGAGGCAGAGCTCAGGTGATGAGCAAGGGCCACCCCCTCCTGATCCTACAGCACGGAGAGTGGAGAGAAAGAGGGAACAACGCAGGCAGGCTCAACTACTCGGGAGGAGAGCGTCCCGCCCCTCTCCACAAGGCACACCTGGAGACTGAGATTTAAGGAGACACTGTGGGGAGAGGCATTTATCGGGAACAAATGCTGATTCCTTGGAGTTTTATGTGTGTTGTTGCTGATCTCTTGTTCTGTGACTTCTGCTTGGAAACCCGGAAACTCTGACCATTGGACTGGCAGACAACGTTGCTTGGATGTTCAAAGATCTTGGACTGTATTTTGGCTTCCCTTCTGGGACTGCTCAGGCAAGCATGTATTCACACAGGTTTATGATGTAATAGTAATAGTAGTAAAGTTGAAAGGGACCTTGGAGGTCATCTAGTCTAACCCCCTGCTCAGGCAGGAAACCCTACACCATTTCGGACAAATGTCTGTCCAGTCTCGTCTTAAAAACTTCCAGTGTTGGAGCATTCACCGCTTCTGGAGGCAGGTTGTTCCACTGGTTAATTGTTCTCCCTGTCAGGAAGTTTCTCCTTAGTTCTAGGTTGCTTCTCTCCTTGATTAGTTTCCACCCATTGCTTCTTGTCTTGCCTTCAGGTGCTTTGGAGAATAGCTTGACTCCCTCTTCTTTGGGGCAGCCCCTGAGATATTGGAAGACTGCTATCATGTCCCCCTTTGTCCTTCTCTTCGTTAAACTAGACATACCCAATTCCAGCAGCCTTTCCTTATATGCTTTAGCCTCCAGTCCCCTAATCATCTTTGTTGCTCTTCTCTCTGTGTGTGTATGTGTCATGCCTTGTTATCTCCATGGCCTTGAGTAAATTCCTCTCCTAATCAGACTGTACGTGAAACTACTTGCAGCCAGAGGCAGCTAAAGGTGTGTGTGTATGTTCCTGTGTTTGGAGGCTTGCCAGAAATGTGGGAACATTTGGGGAAACTTTGGAGCAATTAAACAGCGGTTTGAATTGCCAGCTGACTGCATTGCCTCTGTGCTGTGCCCTGGCAACAGCAGTTAAGTTACTCTTCCCCATTGACTTTGCTTGTCAGAAGGTGACAAAAGGAGATCACTTGACCCCAGGACACTGCAACTGTCACATGTACATGCCAGTTGCCAAGCCTCCGAATTTTGATCACGTGACTGTGGGGAGGCTGCAACGGTCGTAAATGTGAAAAACGGTTGTAAGTCACTGTTTTGCAGGGCCCTTGTAACTTTAAATGGTCACTTAACTAACTGTGGGAAGTCAGCCCCCCCCCGGAGAAGGAAATATTAAAAGGGCAGAATATTATATTTCCTCAAAAGATCTTAGAGAGGCAGAAAAGCATGCCCAGTTTCTCTTTATAGCCCCAAGTCTCCCTCCCCCAAGCAGAAACCAGCTCAGTAGAAATGCAGATGTAAATAATGCAACCAGGAAGGTTGGAGCCCACTAGCTAGAACAGTGGTTCTCAACCTTTTTAATGCCGCGACCCCCAACCAGTCGTAAGTTGAGGACTACTCAACCGGTCATAAGTCGAGGACTACTCAACTGGTGCAGTACCGTTTGCAGAATGGGACTTTTGGTGGGCTCAGCAGGGCAGAGACAGCCTGGACAATTCCTATTGGCTTTGGAAAGCCAATAGAATTAGACTCTGTTCAAGAGAGTCTATTCTATTGGCTTTCAAAAGCCAATAGAATAAAAGGGAGTAGCACAGCTAAGGAAAAGGGGGAAAAAATGGCGGACTGCGTTGTTTGGCGACCCCCGTGAAATGGTCGTTCGACCCCAAATGGGGTCCCCACCCACAGGTTGAGAACCACTGGTTTAACCCTTTTCCATCAATCTTTCCTTATAGCCTCCAGTCCCCTGATCATCTTTGTTGCTCTTCTCTGCCCTCTTTCTAGAGTCTCAACCTCTTTTTTACATCGTGGTGACCAAAACTGGATGCAGGATTCCAAGTGTGGCCTTACCAAGGCCTTGTAAAGTCTTCAAGAGTCTAATTTCTCTTTCAAAAGCCAATAGAATAAAAGGGAGTAGCACAGCTAAGGAAAAGGGGGAAAAATGGCGGACTGTGTTGTTTGGCGACCCCCGTGAAATAGTCGTTCGACCCCAAATGGGGTCCTGACCCACAGGTTGAGAACCACTGAGCTAGAAGCTTAGGAAGACAGAGACATCTAAAATCTACATACCCCACCCAAATTATAAGACAGGACATAATAGGATTAACCCACAGATGCCAAAGGGCACACTCAGATTCAGGTCCAAGTACATGACACAGGAAATACAAAGCCTCAAACAGGAACAGGAAACAACCCCCAAGAGCCCCAGAGGGTATAAAAACCCACTCCCTACATGTGCTCACTCTCTTTTCTGCCAGAGCCATCTTTCTGTCTGACTCTCCTCTTCAATAAACTGCAACCTTCTTTCTAAAGCAGTCGCCATATTGTTTATTCCCGGCTTGGACTGAACCATGATGAAAAAAGGGAAGGAAAAAGGGAAGAGAAAAAAGTGTGGTGTAAAGAGGGAAAAAGGAACAAAAACCACTGGCTTCTGACTCTTTTTAGTGCAGTAGAATAATATAGTAAGATTATAACCTCAACTTTTTACTTTTACTCATAATACGTGCTAGCCATTTCTGTGACAGCAAACTTATAGAATCAGCAAAAGCCGAAGTCAAATTTTTAGAGATTGTATTTATTCTTGGCTACTTCCATTGCAGCAGTGAATAAAGAAGATCGCTACCTATTTCCTGAAGTTCTTCCAACACCTGCTATCGTTCCCTCAAGGACATATTTTAGGTGTTAATTGCTTGCTTCTGTCCTCAAAACTTTCTGCTAGAAATTGTGACCCCTGGAGACCCATAAGCAGAGGTGCTAACAGAGGCAGCCCATTTGGCAGAATGTGGCGTTCACAGCTGCAAAGCGATCTTCCTGCACTGAATAAATGTCATTTATTCCTCAGTGGCAGGACAGCAGTTCCTATCTGGAGCGTGTCGCTCGCTGGATGACTTTACAGCAGAATCACAAGCAGGCTGGGTCTTAGATAGGGTAGATGCACATTATTATTATTTTTTACCTTAACATTTTATTAAAGTTTACCTTGAGATAAAAATACAAAATGAAACAAGGGTAAGAAAAGTCAAAGAGTAAAGAGGAGGTGGAAGGAAAGAAAGAAAGAAAGAAAGAAAGAAAGAGAAAAAATGAAACAGAAAGAAAGAGGAGGAAGGAAATACAAAATGAAACAGAAGTTAGAAAAATTAAAGAGGAAAGAAAAAAGAAAGAAAAAAGAAGAAAGAAAGAAAAAGAATAAAATAAAGAACAAAAAAACAAAAGAAAGGAAGGAAGGAAGAAGGAAGAAAGAAAAAATACAGAAGGAAGGAAGGAAGAAAGAAAGAAAGAAAGAAAGAAAGAAAGAAAGGAGGGAGGGATATACAAAATTTAAACAAAAGAAAGAAAAAGGAAGGAACGAAGGAAGGAAGGAACGAAGGAAGGAACGAAGGAAGGAAAAGAGACAGAGGGATGGAACTCCGAGTCTCCTGGTGATTGGCCCAGCCAGCTTTCATGCTTAAGGCGGGACTAGAACTCACTGTCTCTTGGTGATTGGCCCAAAGTCACCCAACTGGATTTCATGCTTAAGGCGGGACTAGAACTCACTGTCTCCTGGTGATTGGCCCAAAGTCATCCAACTGGCTTTCATGCTTAAGGCGGGACTAGAACTCACTGTCTCCTGGTGATTGGCCCAAAGTCATCCAACTGGCTTTCATGCTTAAGGCGGGACTAGAACTCACTGTCTCCTGGTGATTGGCCCAAAGTCACCCAGCCAGCTTTCATACCTAAGGTGGGGCTAGAACTCTGAATCATCTGGTGATTGGCTCAAAGTCACCTGGCCAGTTTTCATGCCTAAGGCAGGACTAGAACTCACTGGGTTCCAGTTTCTACACTTGTGTCTTAACAACTAGATTACAGTGGCTACCATTAAAACTATTGCTCATGTGTTGTTTCTAAGGATGGCAGAAAGGTGGTTTGCCTCTGCCTGTTTCAAGGCTAGTGTTTCTGCTTCCCAGTTTAATTGACAATCTGGGATGTCTTTTGGTCTCCCATCCAAAAACCCACCAAGTCTGATGCTGTTTAGCTTCTTGACATCAACTGAGGATGGAGAACGTCTCTCAGCCAATGATGCAGCCCTGAAACAGAGTTCCCTAAAATTGGCTGGAACGGATCGTCTGACCGAATGACGGAGTATCCTGTGTGTGTGTTGCTGCACAAAGTGAGGATAGTCAGTTTTCCGGCTCTCGCTCTTTCTTACAAATGAGTGTGCTGTGAGATTTGGCAAACCTAATATGTGACCATCTCTCTTTTATCTTGCTGCGGTTGATTGAGGTAATTGTATATTATATACAACCGAAGATTAATTATTCTCATTTGAAGTTCAGGAATCATATGTTGAGGCAAACTCAAAAAGAACAGAAGTAAAATATGAATGTAGGACGATACCAAACACTTGAAAGATTTTGGAAAATGTTTCACCGGTTATACTCCTTCCTTCCTTCCTTCCTTCCTTCCTTCCTTCCTTCCTTCCTTCCTTCCTTCCTTCCTTCCTTCCTTCCTTCCTTTCCCTACCCTCTCTCTACATCCATCTGCTCTCTTCCCCATCCCCTTCCTTCCTTCCTTCCTTCCTTCCTTCCCTACCCTCTTTCTACATCCCTCCGCTCTCTTCCCCACCTCCTTCCTCCCTCCCTCCCTCCCTCCCTCCCTTCCTTCCTTCCTTCCCTACCCTCTTTCTACATCCTTCCGCTCTCTTCCCCACCTCCTTCCTCCCTCCCTCCCTCCCTCCCTCCCTTCCTTCCTTCCTTCCCTACCCTCTTTCTACATCCTTCCGCTCTCTTCCCCACCTCCTTCCTTCCTTCCTTCCTTCCTTCCTTCCTTCCTTCCTTCTGTACCATCTCTTTACATCCCTCTGCTCTCTTCCCCATCTCCTTCCTTCCTTCCTTCCTTCCTACCTTTCCTTCCCTACCCTCTCTCTACATCCTTCCGCTCTCTTCCCCACCTCCTTCCTTCCTTCCTTCCTTCCTTCCTTCCTTCCTTCCTTCTGTACCATCTCTTTACATCCCTCTGCTCTCTTCCCCATCTCCTTCCTTCCTTCCTTCCTTCCTACCTTTCCTTCCCTACCCTCTCTCTACATCCTTCCGCTCTCTTCCCCACCTCCTTCCTTCCTTCCTTCCTTCCTTCCTTCCTTCCTTCCTTCCTTCTGTACCATCTCTTTACATCCCTCTGCTCTCTTCCCCATCTCCTTCCTTCCTTCCTTCCTTCCTACCTTTCCTTCCCTACCCTCTCTCTACATCCTTCTGCTCTTCCCCCCTTCCTTCCTAACTTCCTTTCCTTCCCTACCCTCTCTCTACATCCTTCTGCTCTTCCCCCCTTCCTTCCCCCCTTCCTTCCTTCCTTCCCTCCCTACCCTCTCTCTACATCCCTCTGCTCTCTTCCCCACTTCCTTCCTTCCTTCCTTCCTTCCTTCCTTCCTTCCTTCCTTCCTTCTGTACCCTCTCTTTACATCCCTCTGCTCTCTTCCCCACTTCTTTCCTTCCTTCCTTTCCTACCCTCTCTACATCCTTCCGCTCCCTTCCCCACCTCCTTCCTTCCTTCCTTCCTTCCTTCCTTCCTTCCTTCCTTCCTTCCTTCCTTCCTTCCTTCCTTCCTTCCTTCCGTTACTTGCTACTGTGTTTCTAGCTTAACAACCGCAGTCATTCGCTTACTGTAACAAGTACAGCAAGAAAAGTTTGACAATGGGGCAAAACCCACTGAACAACTGCCTCCCTTAGCAACAGAAATTTTGGGCTCCTGGTTTTATGTCAAGGATTATGGTCTATCACAGTGGGCTTTTCTTAGGGTCAAAGTGACCCTAATTAGAGACAGTTCACATGAAAAAAGGAATATAATGACCCCATCCTGTTTCTAAACCGGAAGCCTTTGATTGTGGTTTCCTGGTTTCCTGGAAATGCTTTACCAAAGAACCACAGCTTGCTCACGCCAACAGAAGTGAGGAACAGCGAATTCCACTTTTGTATCTTGGTTTATAAGCCAAGCCACATCTGTACATATGTAAGCCCTCCATGGGGCCATTTATGGATTCATGATGGAAAGCTTCAGGCGATCATTGAACAGCTGGAAAGGAAGAAAACCAATTAATCTGTTGACAGATTTGTCGTTTAAATATTAACAGGATTGTTGAAAACAAATATTGGCAGTTGTCTCGGGTCTCTTTGGGGACCTGCAAGGCATCCTAAGCAGAAATGTGATTTGGGCTCCACCAATAGTTCACTAATTAAATTAAATTAAATTTGAATTAAACACACATTTGCTCTCAGACCCAAATTAGAAGGACAGATTAGATCTGATGAAGCGGGACAAACTCCATCTTAAGCTAGCATGGTGTTTCTCCCCGTGGTCAATCAGGGTCTAGGACAGGGGTCTTCAAACTTGGCCCTTTTATGACTTGTGGACTTCAACTCCCAGAATTCCTCAGCCAGGCATGCTGGCTGAAGAATTCTGGGAGTTGAAGTCCAAAAGTCAAGGGGTCTTCAAACTTGGCCCTTTTATGACTTGTGGACTTCAACTCCCAGAATTCCTCAGCCAGACACACTGGCTGAGGAATTCTGGGAGTTGAAGTCCACAAGTCATAAAAGGGCCAAGTTTGAAGAGCCTGGTCTAGGACAATTCAGCATAGTCAACTCACTGTGGAACAATTCACCATGGGACCAGAGTTACACTAACATCGAAGAAATGGTGGAACAGAATCATGAAGGAAAGGATGCAAAAGGAAATGGAAGTGACAAAAAATTAAAATGTTCTTAAAATTATTTTAAATACTTGAATGGAATTGTTGAATTGTCTCCTAGCAAGTTGTCCTGGGGTGAGCTAGCCATGGTGAGTTGGCCGTGCACGTTGGCTGCGGTGACTTGATCACACCAAGTTGTCCCATTCTGGGCCAGTCAGATGGCCTTGAGATGTTCACAAACGGCTAGTAGAGGTATAACTCGCACTAATATTCCTCTACTCTAGAGCAGGCTCTGCAAACCTGACAACTTTAAAGACTTGTGGACTTCAACTCCCAGAATTCCTCAGCCAGTGTGACGGTTGCAGTGTCCCGTCTTGTTTAGTGATGGAAAGGTTGAGCTCAACAATTGAGCACTCCCTGTTCTTAAATCTAGCTAAATACACCTCTGTTGGAAGAAAAGTCTTCATCATGGTTCATCCAAGCTGAGAACAAACATGGCAACTACTTTGGGAAGAAGGTTGCAGTTTATTGAAGAGGAGAGCCAGACAGAAAGATGGTTCTGGCAGAAAGTGAACACATGTAGGGAGTGGGTTTTTATACCCTCTGGAGCCTTTTGTTTGTGGAGTTCTTCCTGTGGCATGAACTTTGACCTGAGTCTTAGTGTGCCTTTCTAGTATTCTGATGGTGATGGGTTAATCTTATTATGTCCAAAGGTCATATCCTGCTTCTCTGGGGCTGGGGCTGATGACTCTGAGATATGTCGATTTTAGGTCAGACATGTCAAACACAAGGCCCGGGGGCCGGATGCGGCTCCCGATGTGGTTTCATGTGGCCCGCAAAGCCATCCTGGAAACAGTGAGGGAACAGCCCCTGCTGCCTTGGCCCTGGCCCAGGCCGGCTGGGAGCCAATGTACAATTTTGTGGTGGCCATCTATGCTGAAATGCATTCAGTCTTAGCTCCACAGGGCTGTCTGGAAACAGCGAGGAACCAGCCCCTGCTGCGTCGGCCCAGCTCCCTGGGTGCATGCTGGGGAGGTGTCACCCTTTGTGAGGAATGAAGAAATGCACCATCGCCTGGAAGTGGCCAGCAAACGGCCCTTGCCTACTTCACATATCCGGGTTGATGGGCTCTGCCCCGGTCCCACCCCTTTCTGCCAGAGACCCTCAGATCTGTCCCACTCGTGCCCAGGCCCCCACAGGCACCCTTGACGCGAACAATGTAGAGCTGGCCATGCCCACCCAATAGGCCACACCCACTCCATCCACACCCACCCAGTAGGCCATACCCACCCTGGCCACGCCCACCCCCAAGGGCAACCTCAATGCTGATGCGGCCCTCATTGAAATTGAGTTTGACACCCCTGTTTTAGGTCTTTGTCTTCTTAACCTCCTAGCTCTCTGGATAGTTTACATCTGCATTTCTACAGAGCTGGTTTCTGCTTCGGGGACGGAGACTTGGGGCTATTAAGAAAAACTGGACATGCTTTTCTGCCTCTTCAAGATCCTTTGAGGAAATATATTTTTCTGCCCTTTTAATATTTCCTTCTCTTGGGGGGGGGCTGACTTCCCACACCTCAATGGAACCGCTCCTGCATTGCCTGCAGAAGTACACGATTGAAGCTCTAGAAATCTCCAGAAATGAGCTAAAAAAAAAATGGCGGCCGAATCCTCTGCAACTTGACTGGCAGTCACCCTAGAAAGAAATTAAGCTTGAGAAACTGAATTTTCCCAAATCAAGAAGACGATGCTTCCTACGCTCCCAAATTACTTACAACGTCGTCTCCAATGTTCCTTAAGGGAGAGGAAAAAAGTTTTACCTTTAGTATCGCCTTAGGAGGGCACCTCTTTTAATAAATCGTGCAGAGAAACACCATTGCAAGCGTTAAATCAAAGGCTTCGGGATGGCTGGTAAGGTTCCAGAGGCTCTTTAATAACAGGGAAAAATGCAGATCTCTCTCTCTCTCTCTAGGCCTTCAGCCAATTTGCCTGAAGAAATATCCCCGTGCCATATTGATCTGGAGGCTGCCGGCCGCTTTGTGCGACAGGATTAATATTAACTTGGTGATGTTGCAGTAAATAACGGGAGCCCTCCGCCTGCCTTCAGTCTTACCATGCTGGTGGACTAGCCCTAATGACAATCTGAATAATTCTAGGCTAAGATAATCATTGTTCATAAGTACAATTAAGCCACTGCGTTGAGCAAGGAATTAGGGTTTACACCGTCCCTTGATGGAAAAGATGAAATTACGGCAGAAACAGAGAGAAGATGAAACACGATGAACTATTACAGAGATTTTTTTTTTCTCCCCAAGACCCCGTTCGCTACAGCAGTTTGTAGGCTTTAATGACATTTTGCTGATCTGTTTGTAAGTTCCCCTGATTAAACCTGGGGCTTTGGAGAGAATACAATTGCACGTGTTGGGATTTTAGCTTCCGTACATTGTAGTAGTCCAGTGATTAAAGAAGCAGACTAGAAATCAAGAGACTGTGAATTGTAGTCCTGGTTTAGGGAAGAAGGCCAGCTGGATGATTCTGGACCAATCACCAGGAGACTGTGAGTTCTAGTCTCGCCTTAGCCATGAACGCTAGCTGGATGACTCTGGGCCAATCACAAGGAGGCTGTGAGTTCTAGTCTCACCTTAGCCATGAAGGCCAGCTGGATGATTCTGGGCCAATCACCAGGAGACTGTGAGTTCTAGTCTCGCCTTAGCCATGAACGCCAGCTGGATGACTCTGGAGATAATTAAATAAATTCCCTAACAGTGAAGACAATTAACCAGTGGAACTGCTTGCCTCCAGAAGTTGTAGGTGCTCCATCACTGAAGGCTTTTAAGAAGAGACTGCACAGCCATTTGTCTGGAATGATACAGGGCAGGCATGTCAAACTGTCCTTCCCTCTGGTGCTTTGGAGAATAAGTTGACCCTGTCCTCTTCTTTGGGGCAGTCCCTCGGATACTGGAACGCTGCTATCATGTCTCCCCTATTTCTTCTTTTCTTTAGACTAGCCAAACCCAAGTTCGCAGCCGTTCTTCGTAGGTTTTGGTCTCCAGGCTTTTGATCATCTTAGTTGCTCTTCTCTGAACTTTTTTCCAAACTCTCAACATCTTTTTTGTGATATGGTGACCAAAATTGGCTGCAATATTCCAGGTGTGCTCTTACTAGGGCTTTATAAATACTAATACTTCACGTGCTCTTGATTCTATGCCTCTGTTTATACAACCCAGGATTGTATTAGCTTTTTTTGGCTGCTGCTGCACACGGCTGGCTCATAGTCAGATGATCGTCCACCAGGACTCCCTCTCACAGTGACTGCTTTTAAGCCAGGTCTTGCCCAATTTGTATTTGTATGTTTCGTTTTTCCTGTCTAAGTCTAAGACTTTGCTTTTCTCCACATTGAAGCTTATTTTGTTGGATAGAGCCCATTTTTCAAGTTTGTCAAAATCTTTTTGGATCCTGAATTTGTCTTCTGGGGTGCTGGCTACTCCTGACAGTTTGTGTCATCTGCAAATTTGATGAGTTCCCCTTCAATTTCCTTGTGTAAGTCATTTAAGAAGATGTTGAAGAGTACTGGGCCTAAGACGGGACCTTGTGGTACCCCACTGCTTACTTCTCTCCATGTGGATGTAGTGTAGATAGATCAGAGAGTAGAGTAGAGTAGAGTAGATAGAGTAGAGTAGAGTAGATAGAGTAGAGTAGAGTAAATAGAACATAGAATAATAAAACATAGAATAATAAAGTTGGAAGGGACCTTGGAAGTCTTCTTGTCCAACCTCCTGCTTGAACAGGAGACCCTATACCAGTGGTTCTCAAACTTTCTAATGCCGTGACCCCATAATACAGTTCCCCATGTTGTGGTGACCCCCAAGTGGGTGTGGCCACCAATAAGAGGGAGTAGGACAGCTAGGGAAAAGGGAAAAAAATGGCGGACAGCGTGGTTTGGCGACCCCCGTGAAATGGTCGTTCGACCCCCAATGGGGTCCCGACCCACAGGTTGAGAACCACTGCCCTATACCATTTCAGATAAATGATTGCCCAGTCTCTTTTTGAAAGCCTTGAGTGATGGAATACCCATGACTTCTGAAGCCATTCCATTAGTTGGATTGCTCTCGCCGTTAGAAAATGTCTCCTTCGTTCTAGGTTGCTTCTCTCCATTGGATTACTTTCTATCCATTGTTTCTCAACTTATCTTTTGGTGCTTTGGAAAACAATTTGACCCCTCTCGTCTTTGTAGGAGCCCCTCAAATATTGGAAGACTGCTAGCATGTCTCCCCTAGTCCTTCTTTCCATTAAACTAGAACATGCCCAATTCCCTGTAACTGTTCTTTATATATTTTAGCCTCCAGCCCCCTAATCATCTTTGTTGCTCTTCTCTGCACTCTTTCCAGAGTCTCAACAGATAGAGTAGATCAGAGTCAAGTAGAGTAGTATATTTATGGTGATTGTGGGTTCTCCAACTCTGCAGTCGGCTTTCTTAAAGCAACAAACGCAAGAGAAGTTTTTTGCTGTTTGGGACAAATGGATAAAATTTATACAATTTAGATTGGGTATAAAAAATATCATATAGCTTTTTCATAAGTTTTATTTTCATATATATATATAGATATTTTTATATATATATAAATATAAATTTTTTAATTTAATTTTTTATTTTTATTTGTTAATTTTTAACTAAGCCTATATTCTGCTCTGGGAAGCTCAGGGGGGGAAGGGAGGGTGTTTGTGAGGGGAGGGGGATGGGGGATTTTTTTATATGTAATGTTTAGTTTTTTTTTGTATATGTTGTTTTTTGTTTTGTATTGTTTTTGTCTTTTTGTAAAATTTATAAAACTTTCAATAAAAAAAAAAAAGAGGCAAAACAGTCATTTCTTATGGATGGTTAAACTGTTTTTCCTGCACACCGCAAAGAACTGGACGAGATAACTCTCTTGGTCTCTTTCAACCCTACAATTCTCTAATGCTATGATGAACGAATGACCCATTTTATCTACTCTCTTGTCATCTAAGCCAACGCACTTTTGATGGGGGAGAATTGGCTGCGTCCAATTAGCTGGTTGTTTTCAAGGGCTAAATTAAGACTTAACTAAATCTTAGGGTGATTATTATCCGTGACCAGCCAGCAAGTTTTCATAAATGGACTAATGCATCATGCAAAGATCTACTTGTCTTTTTCAATCAAATAAATCTTCTTCCCTCACCAGTTATTAAGTCACAGAAAGCCTTAGCTTTTCCTCAGCACACTCCCGTTGTATAGCCATGGTTTTTTTTTTTTCATCTTTAGCCAGTGCATTAAAAAAAAAGTCTCAAGGTTATTTGTACAAAGTTCTGAAATGAATGTATCCTTATCTTAAAGGACTATCAGCCCACAACTGGACACTGGGAGATTTTTTTTTAAAAAAAGGAAAGTGAGACAAAAACTAAGAGAGAGAGAGAGAGAGAGAGAGAGAGAGAGAGGGAGGGAGGGAGGGAGAGAGAGAGAGAGGGAGGGAGCGAAGGGTCACATTCCATCATCTACATAAATTTTATTTCAGATGATGAGAAAAGGGAGATTAAATTTTATGAGCAACTTGAAATGCTGAATGAGATCTCAGGCAGTTCAAATAGAGGCTGAAAGAAATTCTGAATTTTTTTTTTTTTTGTCTTCAAGCGATGGCCAAATAATCTCCATTATTAGTTTGAGACTCCACTGAGCCTGCAATAGAATGTATGAGGGTTCACCTTCTAATCAAATGAAATACTTAGGTTATTATTTATTTATTTGAGTTTTATCCCATCTTTATTACTTTATAAGTAACTAAAGGCATTGAACAGATAAAATACTCCATCTTTCTCCTGTTTGCCACACAACAATGATCCTAGCAGGTGGGTGGAGCTGAGAGTGAGTGACTGGCCCCCAAATCACCTAGCCAGCTGCCATGCCTAAGGCGGGACTAGAACTCACAATGTCTTGGTGATTGGCCCAAAGTCACCCAGCCAGCTTTCATGCCTAAGGCGGGACTAGAACTCACCATCTCCTGGTGATTGGCCCAAAGTCACCCAGCTGACTTTCATGCCTAAGGCGGGACTAGAACTCACCATCTCTTGGTGATTGGCCCAAAGTCACCCAGCCGGCTTTCATGCCTAAGACGGGACTAGAACTCACCATCTCCTGGTGATTGGCCCAAAGTCACCCAGCCGGCTTTCATGCCTAAGACGGGACTAGAACTCACAATCTCTTGGTGATTGGCCCAAAGTCACCCAGCCGGCTTTCAGGCCTAAGGCGGGACTAGAACTCACAATCTCTTGGTGATTGGCCCAAAGTCATCCAGCTGGCTTTCATGCCTAAGGCGGGACTAGAACTCACAGTCTCTTGGTGATTGGCCCAAAGTCACCCAGCTGGCTTTCATGCCTAAGGCGGGAGTAGAACTCACAATCTCTTGGTGATTGGCCCAAAGTCACCTAGCTGGCTTTCAGGCCTAAGGCGGGACTAGAACTCACAATCTCTTGGTGATTGGCCCAAAGTCACCCAACTGTCTTTCCTGATAAATGACTCATCTCAACTTTGTTTTTGAGCGTCTTCAGCTTCCTTCGGAAGTCTCCCATGCCCCGTTTCTCTTTGTGTTTCGGGTGCTGAGACCTGGTGTGTGTATCTGTGTGTTTGTGTATGCGTGTAGAAATGCTCCTTTCCTAATCCTCCCCTTGTCCTCGTTTCTCCGGGTCCAAGCTGCCTCCTTTTTCTTCTTCATGCATGTTTGCCTTTGATAAAGAGAACACGCTTCTGATAAAGCTGTTCCCCTGGAAACACTACAGGGCTTTTTTTTAAATTATTACCGAGCTTTTTAATTAAAAAAAAATCCCCACCCTTCATACACTTTAATCCATTAAATACATTTTGATTGTCTCCAGTTGGGATGAAGACCAAAAAGACTTTGACAGATGCTACCCCCTCCTCGCCTCCAAAGAAAAAAAGGGGAGGACACAAAATAAGGGTGTGTGGAAGGAAATTGGTTTGAGGAAAGTTATGATGGCAGATGTGTGTCTTTGTGTGAATGAGAATCAGGGTTGACATGCGGAGATTGCCCTGCAGTTTTCTTGGCAAGGTTTTCCAGAAGAGGGTGCTATTGCCTATTTCCAAGGGCTAAGAAGGAGAGACTGGCCCAAGGTCTGCCAGCTGGCTTTCTAACCAAAGGTGAGACTAGAACTCACCATCGCCTGGTTTCCAACCTGGTGTCTTAACCACTAGACCAGGGGTCTTCAAACGTGGCCCTTTTATGGCTTGTGGACTTCAACTCCCAGAATTCCTCAGCCGGCGTGCCTGGCTGAGGAATTCTGGGAGTTGAAGTCCACAAGTCATAAAAGGGCCAAGTTGGAAGACCCCCTGCCTTAACCACTAGATCAGTGGTTCTCAACCTTTTTAATGCCGCGACCCCCAACCGGTCGTAAGTCGATGACTATTCAACCGGTCGTAAGTTGAAGACTACTCAACTGGTGCAGCACCGTTTGCAGAATGGGACTTTTGGCGGGCTCAGCAGGGCAGAGACAGCCTGGACAATTCCTATTGGCTTTTGAAAGCCAATAGAATTAGACTCTATTCAAGAGAGTCTATTCTATTGACTTTCAAAAGCCAATAGAATAAAAGGGAGTAGCACAGCTAAGGAAAAGGGGAAAAAAATGGCGGACTGCATTGTTTGGTGACCCCCGTGAAATGGTCGTTCGACCCCAAATGGGGTCCCGACCCACAGGTTGAGAACCACTGCACTAGATCAACCAGGCTCTCTTATAGTACAGACCATGCAGGTCTTCCAACTTGGCACGTTTAAGACTTGTGGACTTCAACTCCCAGAATTCCTCAGCCAGCCAAGCTTGGCTGACTAAGGAATTCTGGGAGTTGAAGTCCACAGGTCTTAAAGGCTCCAAGTTTGGAGAGCCCTGGTATAGACTAGTTGTTTCTCAACCTTGACAACTTTCAGATGTGTGGATCAACTCCCAGAATTCCCCAGCCAGCTAATATTTGCTGAGGATTTCTGGGAGTTGAAGCCCACACACCTTATATCTGCCAAGGTTGAGAAACACCAATATGGGCTACTATAAATGGTTAACTTTGTTGAATATTTAAAGTGGTAAATATGTTTGTGCGTCATGAGCAGGGTCTTCAAACCTGGCCCTTTTATGACTTGTGGACTTCAACTCCCAGGCCAAGAACGGACCAACGGAAGTGTGTGGACACCACTTGCGGAAGTCCATTCTCAACTGGGGAGGCCTTCCAGGCCCAGAACAGCCCACTGGTTCTCTGCGTGGATGTCCCACTTGGAAGTCTGTTCTGAGCCAGGGAGACAGTCCAAACCCAGAACGGCCCACCAGATGTGCGTGGATACCACTTCCTGAAGTCCATTCTAAGCCTGGGATGCCTGCCCCAGGCCTCTGAGGTCAGAACTGACTTCCGGAAGTGGCATCCACGCACTTCTGGTGGGCCGTTCTAGGCCTGGGCTGCCTCCCCAGCTCAGAACGGACTTCGGGAAGCGGCATCCACACAGAGAACCGGTTGTTTAGGTCTTTGAATCCCACCACTGGAAAACAGCATTTGTGTCTGAAAAAGAAAGAGGACAATTTTGAAACAATCTTGACCCACCATCTCCTCTTCTCCTTGATATTAAGGCGTGCATGACAGGCAATTGCTCTTCATGGCATTTGCAGAGCAAAAAAGAAATACGTTTTTGTCAACTTAATTGTCTTAGGGTTTTTGTCCGCTTGTTATTAAAAAGAATGGGATTAAAGACGGATGCACCACAGAATTGGCTTTTTGTTTAATTTCACTCAAGGTCCATAAGAGGAAGACTTCAAATGCTTTTCTTTTCTCTTGCCTTTATCTGCCTGGTTCCACTTTTTTCTCACTCAATGCCTTTGCTTTCCGCTTTTGGAATAATGTTATTAATGAGTTGCAGGGCTCCAGCACCACACCTTTACAAAAACTGTTGATGGGATGTGAAATCATAATCAATCATCATCATCATCATCATCATCATCATCATCATCATCAAAGTTGGAAGGGACCTTGGAGGTCATCTAGTCCAACTCCCTGCTCAGGCAGGAAACTCTATACCATTTCAGACAAATGGCTGTCCAGTCTCTTCTTAAAAACTTCCAGAGTTGGAGCATTCATGGCTTCTGGAGGCAGGTTGTTCCACTGGTTAATTGTTCTAACTGTCAGGAAATTTCACCTTAGTTCCTAGGTTGCTTCTCTCCTTGATTAGTTTCCATCCGTTGCTTCTTGTCCTGTCTTCAGGCACTTTGGAGAATAACTTGACTCCCTCTTCTTTGGGGCAGCCTCTGAGATATTGGAACCCTGCTATCATGTCCCCCCTCGTCCTTCTCTTCATTAAACTAAAGATACCCAATTCCAGCAATGGTTCCTTATATGTTTTAGCCTCCAGTGCCCCTGATCATCTTTGTTGCTCTTCTCTGGACTCTTTCTAGAGTCTCAACATCTTTTTTACATCGTGGTGACCAAAACTGGATGCAGGATTCCAAGTGTGGTCTTATCAAGGCCTTGTAAAGTGATATTAACACTTCATGTGAACTTGATTCTATCCCTCTGTTAATGCAGCCTAGAACTGTGTTGGCTTTTTTGGCAGCTGTAGCACACTGCTGGCTCATATCTAAGTGATTGTCCACTAGGACTCCAAGATCCCTCTCACAGTTACAACTATTGAGCAAGAAACCACCTACTGTATACTATACCTGTGCATTTGGTTTTTCTTGCCTAAATGTAGAACCTTACTTTTTTCACCACTGAATTTCATTTTGTTACATAGCGCCCAGTGTTCAAGTCTGTCCAGATCCTTCTGTATCTTAAGCCTGTCTTCTGGAGTGTTGGCTATTCCTGCCAGCTTGGTGTCATCTGCAAGTTTGATGAGTAGAAAAACACAGTTGGAAAGGGGGTCATCTAGTCCCCTTGCTCAAGCAGGAGACCCCAACCATTTCAGACCATCCCTCAACTTACAACAGTTCATTTAGTGACCATTCAAAGTTGCAAACATCCCTTTATGATCATTTCTCACACTTACGACCGTTGCAGCATCACATGATCAAAATTTAGATGCTTGGCAACTGATTCATATTTATGACCTTTGCAGTGTTCTGGGATCATGTGACCCTCTTCTGCGAGTTTCTGACAAGCGGATTCCCTTAATCACCGTGCTCCTAGCTTAACAATTGCCGTGATTGCCTCAACAACTGTGGCAAGAAAGAAAGGGGGCGAAATTTAACAAACGTCCCACTTAGCAACAGAAATTTGGGCTCAGTTGTAGTCATAAGTCAAAGACTACCTGTACAGAGATAATGTCTAGATTTATGTAGATAAATGTTCTATGTTCTAAATCAGAGGGTAGTCAACCTTGGCTCTTTTATGACTTGTGGACTTCAACTCCCAGAATTCTGGGAATTGAAGTCCACGAGTCATAAAAGAGCCAAGGTTGACTACCCCTGTTCTAAATGGTTATCCAGTCTCTTCTTAAAAACCTCCAGCGTTGGAGCACCCACAGCTTCTGAAGGCAAGCTGCTCCACTAATTAATTGTTCTCACTGTCAGGAAATTCTTCTTATTTAGGGAAGAAAAGGGGGTGTCACTGGTCTTTTTGCCAGAAAATGTCTGGAGGGCATTTTGACTATGATATGATCTTGGACAAATTGGTTTTTTAAATTTAATTTGTAGCTTAAGTTCATTCATTGACAGGTAGATTTTTTTAAAAATGTGTACTTCTATTGGCCCGTTGTATATTTTGCATATACAGAATGAGTCTCAGTCCTTCAAATGGATAGACAGACACAGAGTTTAGTTAGAAGCAAATAGCAGGGTCCTTTGTGCTCTCTGAGCTTGGCAATTTTCTTGAAGACATTTCATTACCAAATTGGTAACGTCATCAGCTAAAAGGTAGCTGGGATTGTTCTCTTTTATATACAAGGGTTGCACTGCCAGCGTTGGTGGAGGTGTTTTCTTCTTGATTTGCCTGTTGTTAGCTGTTTGATTGTTTTTCTGAGTTGCTAGTCCTTGATTGAGCATATTGTGTACTGTATAAAACCACTTGTATATAACAGAGAGCAAAACCTTTCTAGTAATTGTTTCTTAGTTCGGTAATGAAAGATCTGCAAGAAAACTCTCAAGCTCAGATAGCACCAAAGAACCCACAATTCAATTCTGAGCTACAAATATCTCTCTTCTAGGGATAGATAGATAGATAGATAAATAGATAGATAGATAGATAGATAGATAGATAGATAGATAGATGACAGACAGACAGACAGACTATAAATAGATAGATAGATAGATAGACAGACAGACAACTAGAGATAGATGACAGACAGACAAGTAGAGATAGATAGATAGATAGACAGACAGACAGACAACTAGAGATAGATAGATAGATAGATAGATAGATAGATAGATAGATACAGACAGACAGGAAGGAAGGAAGGAAGGAAGGCAGAGATAAAGAAAAAATATAATGATAGCTAGATAGAGATAGATAGACAGACAGCAGATAGATAGACAGACAGATAGATAGACAATAAGAGATAGCTAGATAGCTAGGAAGGAAGGAAGGAAGGAAGGAAGGAAGGAAGGAAGCAAGGAAAGAACGAAGGCAGAGATAAGAAAGAAAAAGAAATGAGATGATAAATAGATAGAGATAAAGAGATAGAGAGAGATACAGATATACAGATAGATATACAGAGATAGATGATAGAGAAATATACATACAGAGATAGATATATAGATAGATGATAGATTGATAGATATAGATATACAGAGATAAATAGAAAGAAAGAAAGAAAGAGATAGATAGATAGATAGATAGACTTAAAAGTTGGTATGCACTGATATGATCTGTGAATATTATTATTAATAAATATTATAAAGGATGCAAATTCACCAGGAATTGCAAAGTGGCCTTTTTTTTTTTTTTTTTTTTTACAAAATCCAGTTTTGTAAAAACAAGTCAGTTAAAAAAAAAAACCCGAAGAGCCATTGCCGACTGGGGTAGGTGACCAGGTATTCTCCAACAGCTATCCAACCCCCCCCCCAACGTTGTTCATTTAAACTAAGAAGACTCAACGATCCACTGGAAATGGAGGGCTCTCGTTTCCATGGCGGCCAACAACCATATGTAAATTTCTAATTAAAATATAAATTAATCCTTGGCAAACGCTATTCCGTGAGTGATGAGCGAGAGGAGAAAGTTTTATGCCACTAATTAATGCTATTGCGACTTTATTTACATAAGGCAATATAATTCTTGCCGTTTGACTAGGGTAACTTTGTTCATTTTGGGGGGAGTGGGTGGAAAAGGCTGGCTGTCTCTTACTTTTTTTTCCCTCCATTCTTGACTTGCTCTGGATTGTGTAAGGGTATTTCAACAAAGAAGATTAAGGGGGTAGACAGAGGCTAAAACATACGAAGAAGAATGTTTACAGGAATTGGGAATATCTAATTTAACGAAAAGAAGAACCGGGGTAACATGATAGCAGTGTTCCAATATGTGAGGGGCTACCCCAAAGAAGAGGGAGTCAAGCTATTCTCCAAAGCTCCTGAAGGCAGGACAAGAAGCAGCAATGGATGGACACTAATCAAGGAGAGAAGCAACCTAGAACCAAGGAGAAATATTTCATGACAATGAAAACAATTAGCCAGTGGAAGAACTTGCCTTCAGAACTAGTGGGTGCTCCATCACTGGAGGTTTTCAAGAAGTCATTGGACAATCGTTTTTCTGAAATGGAATAGGGTCTCCTGTTTGAGCAGGGGGTTGGACTAGAAGACCTTCAAGGTCCCTTCCAACTTTGTTATTCTGTTAGTCTAATTTAGAGAAGGACGAGGGGGGACATGATAGCAGTCTTCCAATATCCCAGGGGCTGCCCCAAAGAAGAGGGAGTCAAGCTATTCTCCAAAGCACCCGGAGGCAGGACAAGAAGCAACAATGGATGGACACTAATCAAGGAGAGAAGCAACCTAGAACTGAGGAGAAATTTCCCTTAAAAAAAGAGTTTATAGTTTTTTAAAAATTATATAAAAATTAGCTTATGATACAACACACAAAAAGATACAAAAGAAAGTAATGGGACAGTAAGGCAGGAGAAAAGTGTAGGAAAAATGGGAAAAAGAAAGAAAAGGTGTTTACATCTCCCTTTGGTGCAGTAGGATAAGATAATAACATCAAACCTCAACTTTTTTTTTTACCTTTATATAGTAAAATAAACTAGCCATTTCTCTAACAACAAACCCCAAATCAAAGTTTCATTTTTTCCCTCACCTCAAGCACAAGTAGAAAGAGAAGTAATTGTGTTTTTGTCTTTAATCAAAGCAGGTCAGTTTAGCCATCTCTGCTAACTCCATCAACTTTTGCAGCCGTTGTGCAATCAAACTGTGTGCAATGAATGGAAACCAATAAAGGAGAACTTTCCTGACAGTGAGAAGTGGAACTGCTTGCCACTGGAAATTGCAGGTGTTCCATCACTGGAGATTTTCAAGAAGAGATTGGACAGCCACTTGTGTGAAATGGTATAGGGTCTCCTGCCTGAGCAGGGGGTTGGACTAGGTGACCTTCATGGTCCCTTCCAACTCTATTATTGTTTCCTTAAGCACCTTCATGTAATTCCTTCCTTCTTTTTCTTCTGACTATAAAATAAAAAGAATGAAGTGTCGTCAGTGGCTTTGGAATGGTCTTGTAAGAAATGAAAGTTAATACTCAGTTTTGTTTTAAGTCCTAATGGACTAGTTAATTATTTGCTAGACTGATATCTGGATGTTGGTTGTTGGTTGTTTTTTTTTGGTGAGCTAGTTAAAACAAGTGAGGGGTGCAACACTCCAAAGAGAGTGCTTAATGCTTCTTTCCTTGGTTTCTCACTAGAAAAATAGCAACTTACTACAAGTCTGCAACCCCCAGACCAGCTGCTAAAACAGTGGTTCTCAACCTATGGGTCGGCACCCCATTTGGGGTCGAACGACCATTTCATGGAGGTCACCAAACAACGCAGTCCGCCATTTTTTCCCCTTTTTCTTAGCTGTGCTACTCCCTTTTATTCTATTGGCTTTTGAAAGAGAAATTAGACTCTTGAATAGAGTCTAATTCAATTGGCTTTCAAAAGCCAATAGGAATTGTCCAGGCTGTCTCTGCCCTGCTGAGCCCACCAAAAGTCCCATTCTGCAAACGGTGCTGCAAGTTGTCTGCAGCGAAGGCGAGCTGTCTGGAAGTTTTCACCCCTCCCTGCTGAGCAACTACTAAAAATGTAAGTAAAAGTGGGCCAGGGGTGGGAGGTGCGAGGCCGGCGGGCGCAGGGAGGGTTGCTGGCCTGCTTGGGGGCCTGGTGGGTGCCTTACTTCCCTTGAGCTGGGCCAGCTGGTGGCCCAGCCGGTGGTCGTCCCTGCGCAGTCTCTGCCGCTTGCCAGCTATGCCTCGGCCGGCGCAGGGGGCGGTACCACGCATGTGCAGCGCTCCAGGGCAGGGAAAGTCCTCGCCTTATGACTGGTTGGGTAATCCTCGACTTACGACCGGTTGGGAGTCGCGGCATTAAAAAGGTTGAGAACCACTGTGCTAAAAGAAGCATTTTACTCCATTTGAATATCTTCTGGATTTTTCTTTTGGTCCACTGTGTTCTCCCCAGAGCATCGAATTATTATGTTCTCTATGGCCCGTTGCATCTGCTGTTGTGGGACACTGGAGGTAGAATCCATAACATATGTTCTTTTCTATGGCAGTGTTGGAAGTCAGCATCCATCCAGCCTCCTAGAGAAGGAAATATTTTGGGAGGATGTTAAAAGGACAGGATATTATATTTCCCCAAAGGAATGATGAACAATCTTAGGCAAAGACAGCCCCAAGTCTCCCTCCCCCCAAGCAGAAACCAGCTCTGTAGAAATGCAGACCTGATAATCCTTTCAGAAAGATTGGAGCCAGGAAGCTTAGAGCTGATGGGATTAGAAAGACAAAGATCGCTAGAATCAACAACTCCTCGCCCCAAAGAAATCTAACGCAGGACATAGCCATCAGCCACAGCCCCAGGAAAGCAGGATATAACCTTTAGGCCATAATGGGATTAACCCACCACCATCAAAATACTAAAAGGACATGCTCAGGTCAAAGTTCATGCCATGGGAACAGGAAACAACCCCAAACACAAAAACCCAAGAAGGTATAAAAACCCACCACTTCCAGCTACACGTGGTCAGCTTTCCCAGAGCCACATTTCTCTCTGGCTCTGCTCTTTAATAAACTACAACCTTCTTTCTAAAGCAGTCTCCATTTTGCTTATTCCCGGCTTGGACTGGACCCTGATGAAGATATTTCTTTCAACAGCAGGTTTTAGATAAGGTTGTATCAAAAACTCCTCCTCCTCCTTGTCTTTCTTCTTCTTCTTCTTCTTCTTCTTCTTCTTCTTCTTCTTCTTCTTCTTCTTCTTCTTCTTCTTCTTCTTCTTCTTCTTCTTCTTCTTCTTCTTCTTCTTCTTCTTCTTCTTCTTCTTCTTCCTCCTCCTCCTCCTCCTCCTCCTCCTCCTTCTCCTCTTCTTCTTCTCCTCCTCCCCCCTCCTCCTCCTCATCATCTTTCTCCCCCTTGTCTGTCTCCTTCTCCTTCTCCTTCTCCTTCTCCTCCTCCTCCTCCCCTCCTCCTCCTCCTCATCTTTCTCCCCTTGTCTGTCTCCTTCTCCTTCTCCTTCTCCTCCTTCTCCTTCTTCTCCTCCCCCCCCCTCCTCCTCCTCCTCCTCCTCCTCCTTGTCTTTCTCTCCCTTGTCATATCATCATCGTCCTCCTCATCTTCCTCCTCCCTATAGATTGTTTCTATATCAATTTTCTGCTTACTAATAAGGTTTCTAATGGAACCTACAATTCTTATCTAGCATCAAGGCCTCATCGGGGGATCCATAATAGTTTTAAGATTTAATATAGATTGCTGTATATGCTTATTTGTGTCTATCTACATTAACAATCTTTCTGCCCCTAGTTATTTCTGTTTTATATGCTAGAAGAAAACAGTTAGCGCATCTTGGGATATGGGATTTATTTTTTTGAGGGAGATGCCTGCAGGAATGTCTGCAGCATGTGGTCCAAAAAATGTCAAGATGTTGACTGTGTTGGTGCCATCAAAACTCTCTGTGTGATTTGTGTTTTGGCCTTCTTTCTGGGCACACCACTTCCTCCATTTGGTTTCTCAGCTGTTGTGAGAAATGGGGAAAATTTGTATGACAGTCTTATTTATTTCTTTTTAAATGCATAATCCAAAATGCACAATCCTTGCTGGTTTTAGAAATCAGACTAGCATCCAGTCATACTGTTTCCTTTGATGCGTTTGTCAAGTGGTGGAAAAGCCACAACATTTAAACTTTTTTTCAGTTTGAAGAAAAAAAAATGAAACCCAAGGTAGCGAAACTGATGCTTGGATGGATGGATGGATGGATGGATGGGAGGAAGGGAGAAAGGAAGGTAAGAGAGAAGCAAGGAAGAAAAGAGACAGATGAAAAGAAGGAAGGAAGGAAGGAAGGAAAGAAGGAAGGAAAGAAGGAAAGAGAAGGAAGAAAGGGGAAAAGAAAGGAAGGAGAGAGGGAAGCAAGAAAGAAAAAGATAGGTGGGGAAAGAAAGAAAGAAAGAAAGAAAGAAAGGAAGGAAGGAAGGAAGGAAGGAAGGGTGAAAGAATAAGTGAGGGTGGGGAGGAGGAAGGAAGAGAGGAAAGAGGGAAGGCAGGCAGAAAGAAAGGAAGGAGAGAGGGAAGCAATGATGAAAAGACAGATGGGAAGAAGGAAGGAAGGAAGGGAGGAAGGAGAGGAAGAAGGAGAAAAGAAAGGAAGGAGAGAGGATAGCAAGGAAGAAAAGAGACAAATGGGAAGGAAAGAAGGAAGGAGAGAGGGCAGCAAAGAAGAAAAGAGACAAATGGGAAGGAAAGAAGGAAGGAGAGAGGGCAGCAAAGAAGAAAAGAGATAAATGGGAAGGAAGGAAGGAAGGAAGGAAGAGGAGGATAAAGGAATGAGGAAAATGGCGGAAAGATTTTATGTACATGGATAGACAGATGCTTACATTATTCTGGAGTATAACTTCCTTCCCCCCCCCCCTCCTTTGTGTAACGTTGGATGACAGGATCACTTTATCCTGCAATGGTTTTGAGCTTGTCAGGAGATCATTACACCTTGAAGGATGGCTGCCTGGGGCTGCAAGTAAACAAAGTTACAGCACATTGGCCAAAAAAAAAAAAAAGGTTGGGGCTTTGACTTGGGTTTCTTCAGCGGGTGGCACGGAGCAGTTCCCATCTATCAAGATGCTACACCGCGTCTCCTCCCCTCGCTTCAGACGGCCCCTGCTCAGCACCACGCCTGAAAATGTAAGGAAAGATGTCATTGATCACTTCTGCTCTCAACCGGTGATGGAATCTGTCATTTCAGCAGAACGTCTGACAGGCCGATGCAGTTAGTCCACCATTTCAGCTGATAGATGGTCCTTCCCAGCCTCCCTCCCTCCCCTTCCTCTCCTCTCCTTTCTTCTCCTCTCCCTCTGTTCCTTCTTTCTCTCCTCATGTCTCTTTCCTTCTCTCCTTCCTTCCTCCATCCCTGTCTTCCTTCCTTCCCTCCCTCCCTCCCTCTGTCTCTCCTCTTTCTCCTCTCCTCATGGTCTTCTTCCTCCTTTCTTCCTCCATCCCTTTGTATTCCTTTCCTCCCTCCCTTGTCTTTCCTCTCTTCGTGTCTTCTTCCTTCCCTCCTTCTTCCCTCCATCCCTTTGTATTCCTTCCTTCCTTCCCTCCCTCCCTCTCTCTCCTCTCTCTCCTTGTGTCTTCTTCCTTCCCTCCTTCCTTCCTCCATCCCTTTGCATTCCTTCCTTCCTTCCCTCCCTCCCTCTCTCTCCTCGTGTCTTCTTCCTTCCCTCCTTCCTTCATCCATCTCTTTGTATTCTTTCCTTCCCTCTGTCTCTCCTCTCTTCGTGTCTTCTTCCTTCCCTCTTTCCTTCCTCCATCTCTTTGTATTCTTTCCTTCCCTCCCTCCCTCCCTCCCTCCCTCCCTCTCCTCTTTCTCCTATCCTCGTGTCTGACAGACCGATGCAGTTAGTCCACCATTTGACCTGATAGATGGTCCTTCCCAACCTTCGTCTCCTCTCCTCTCCTCTCCCCTCCCCTCATCTCCTCTTCCCTCCCTTCCCCTCCTCTCCTCTCTCCTTCTGTTCCTTCTTTCTCTCCTCGTGTTTCTTTTCTTCCCTCCTTCCTTCCTCCATCCCTGTCTTCCTTCCTTCCTTCCCGCCCTCTCTCTCTCCCTCCCTCCTTCCCTCTGTCTCTCCTCTTTCTCCTTGTGTCTTCTTCTTTCCCTCCTTCCTTCCTCCATCCGTTTGTATTCCTTCCTTCCTTCCTTCCTTCCCACTCTCCCTCCCTCCCTCTGTCCTTCCCTCTCTCACCCTTTTCTTCCTTCCTTCCTTCCTTCCTTCCTTCCTTCCTTCCTTCCTTCCTTCCTTCCTTCCTTCCTTCCTTCCTTCCTTCCTTCTTTCCCACTCTCCCTTCCTCCCTCTGTCCCTCCCTCTCACCCTTCCTTCCTTCCTTCCTTCCTTCCTTCCTTCCTTCCTTCCTTCTTTCCCACTCTCCCTTCCTCCCTCTGTCCCTCCCTCTCACCCTTCCTTCCTTCCTTCCTTCCTTCCTTCCTTCCTTCCTTCTTTCCCACTCTCCCTTCCTCCCTCTGTCCCTCCCTCCCTCTCACCCTTCCTTCCTTCCTTCCTTCCTTCCTTCCTTCCTTCCTTCCTTCTTTCCCACTCTCCCTTCCTCCCTCTGTCCCTCCCTCTCACCCTTCCTTCCTTCCTTCCTTCCTTCCTTCCTTCCTTCCTTCCTTCCTTCCTTCCTTCCTTCCTTCCTTCCTTCTTTCCCACTCTCCCTTCCTCCCTCTGTCCCTCCCTCTCACCCTTCCTTCCTTCCTTCCTTCCTTCCTTCCTTCTTTCCCACTCTCCCTTCCTCCCTCTGTCCCTCCCTCTCACCCTTCCTTCCTTCCTTCCTCCCTCCCCCTCCCTCCCTCCCTCTCTCATCCTTCCTTCCTTCCTTCCTTCCTCCCTCCCTCCCTCCCTCCCTCTCACCCTTCCTTCCTTCCTTCCTTCCTTCCTCCCTCCCTCCCTCTCTCATCCTTCCTTCCTTCCTTCCTCCCTCCCTCCCTCTCACCCTTCCTTCCTTCCTTCCTTCCTTCCTTCCTTCCTTCCTTCCTTCCTTCCTCCCTGTCTCTCCTCTCCTTTTCTCCTCTCCCCTCTCCCCTCTCTTTCTCCCTCCCCTCCTACTTGCAGTAAGATTAAGAAATTTTGCCCCTTGCCAGTGGGCTCAGGCTGGTCTTCAGACTGCTGCCTTGGGGTGCCAGGCCCCAGAGTTGCCAACTTGTCACAGGCCCCTCATACCTCCCTCCCCAAATACCCCCTTCTGTGGCTCCTGATTCTGCACTACTCCGACAGACAGGAATCTCTCCCCATCATCTGTACACTACTGGGAGATTTTTGTGGCACGGGCTAGCTTGCCAGTGAAGTCTTTTTATTGCTAACATACGGACACTGATTGATTTGATTTTGATCCTGACCCTGCAGTGATCTGGGACACGTTTGGTGTCTTAGACAGGCCATCAGAACTCAACACGGAGCAAAAATAAAAAGATACAGGAAACAAAAAAACCTCATCCGGAGAAGGTCTTAGACACATCCATTATCTGTAGCTCCCTTGTTGCATTTTCCTTCTGTTCTGAAGCCAGCAGGAGCTCTTAGCAAACCTGCAGCCCAATCCTACAATGTTCCATGGGTTGCACAGCTGTGTGTTTGTGTGTGTGTGTGTGTGTGTATGTGTGTATGCAGTGCTTTTTTTCTAAAAAAAAAAAAAAAAAGGTGCCGGCACTCACACATGTCATACAACCCGCCTTGCCTACCCTACAAGGTTCCATCCCAATAAGGTGCTGGAACTCCGTTCTGGGCGTTCTATGAGAAAAAAAGCCCTGTGTATATATCTCTCTCTATCTCTTTATCTCTCTATCTCTCCATCTCTCCATCTCTCCATCCATCCATCCATCCATCCATCCATCCATCCATCCATCCATCCATCCATCTATCTATCTATCTATCTATCTATCTATCTATCTATCTATCTATCTATCTATCTATCTATCTATCTATCTATCTATCCCTCCCTCCCTCCCTCCCTCCCTCCCTCCCCCCTCTCTCTTTCTGCCTTTAATGCAACACATTGCAATTGCTGAGATAGGAGGTGCCTTCAGCTAAATTTCCTTTCTTTAAAAAAACACAATTTATTATTTTATCCTGAAAGATAAAACGCAAAACAGTAAAACAAACAAAATGAAACAAAACAAAAGCAAAGGAAAATTCCTGACCATTAGAACAATTAACCAGTGGAACAACCTGCCTCCAGAAGTGGTGAATGCTCCAACACTGGAAGTCTTTAAGAAGAGACTGGACAGCCATTTGTCTGAAATGGTATAGGGTCTCCTGCCTGAGCAGGGAGTTGGACTAGAAGACCTCCAAGGTCCCTTCCAATTATTATTATTATTAATTATTATTATTATTATTCTATATTCAATCAACAAAAAGGAAAAAAATAGCATGCAGGAAAAGAGGAAAAAGTGATCAATTAAATTTCACATTTAACATGTAGGACCCACCTTGGCTGGGTGCAGAAAGAAAAGAAAAAGCAGTAAATTCCCCCCCCCCCTTTTACAAATGTACATTTTTTTCTTCTTTTATATATACTGTGGACTTTATATAAAAGAAGTAAGAAGAAAAAGCAGTCAACAGGTTGAGCTAAACATTACACTAATCTTCCAATCCCTCTTAACTATCTGTTATTATATTTAGCGCATAGAAAGTCCAGATTCTCTTACAAAGCTGTCTGCTCCATTATCTCTAATCAAAGGAGTGAATTTTGCCATCTCCCTTAATTCAGTCAATTTCAAAATCCATTCTTCGACAGTCAGCATCACTTTTTTCTTTCCAGTGTTTGGCAAGTACAATCCTCGCAGTGGCATTCAGCTACATTTCCAACTCTCAGAACCCTCTTGTCAACATCCAGCTGGAGAATCCAAATAAAACTCCAAGTTCATTTTGTTTTCCCGAAAGCTTACTGTTTATTGAATACACAGCTTTGTTATGTCGAAGCAAAACTAACTCTGAGGTTCCAACACCAATTCATAGACTTAATAATAATAATAAAGTTGAAAGGGACCTTGGAGGTCATCTAGCCCAACCCCCTGCTCAGGCAGGAAACCTTACACCATTTCAGACAAATGGCTGTCCAGGCTCTTCTTAAAAACATCCAGTGTTGGAGCATTCACCACTTCTGGAGGCAGGTTGTTCCACTGGTTAATTGTTCTGGCTGTCAGGAAGTTTCTCCTTAGTTCTAGGTTGCTTCTCTCCTTGCTTAGTTTCCATCCGTTGCTTCTTGTCCTGCCTTCTGATGCTTTGGAGAATGGCTTGACTTCCTCTTCTTTGTGGCAGCCCCTGAGATATTGGAATACTGCTATCATGTCCCCCCTCATCCTTCTCTTCATTAAACTAGACATCCCCAATTCCAGCAACCGTTCCTTCGATGTTTTAGCCTCCAGACCTCTAATCATCTTTGTTCTCTTCTCTGTACTCTTTCTAGAGTCTCAACATCTTTTTTACATCGTGGTGACCAAAACTAGATGCCGTATTCCAAGTGTGGCCTTACCAAGGTATTGTAAAGTGGTATTAATACTTCACGTGATCTTGATTCTATCCCTCTGTTAATGCAGCCCGGCACTGTGTTGGCTTTTTTGGCAGCTGCAGCACATGGCTGGCTCATATCTAAGTGATTGTCCACTAGGACTCCAAGATCCTTCTCACAGTTGCTGCTATTGAGCAAGGTACCACCTATACTATACCTGTACATTTGGTTTTTCTTAAACAGTAGTTTTCTCAGCTAAACCCCCAATGTCTTACGTAATCCATATCAACCGGTCTGCTTCGTTATTGACAGATAGATAGATGATTGATAGATAGATGATAGTTGATAGATGATTGATAGATAGAAGATGATAGATATAGATAGATATTTAGATAGATAGATAGATAGATAGATAGATAGATAGATAGATAGATGCATACATACATGCATACATAGATGATAGCTAGCTAGTTAGATGATAGTTGATAGATGATAGATGCGGCAGCTGCCAAAAAGGCCAACACAGTGCTAGGCTGCATTAACAGAGGGATAGAATCAAGATCACGCGAAGTATTAATACCACTCTTCAATGCCTTGGTAAGGCCACACTTGGAATACTGCATCCAGTTTTGGTCACCACGATGTAAAAAAGATGCTGAGACTCTAGAAAGAGTACAGAGAAGAGCAACAAAGATGATTAGGGGACTGGAGGCTAAAACATATAAGGAACGGTTGCGAGAATTGGGTATGTCTAGTTTAACGAAGAGAAGGACAAGGGGGGACATGATAGCAGTATTCCAATATCTCAGGGGCTGCCATAAAGAAGAGGGAATTAAGCTATTTTCCAAAGCACCTGAAGGCAGGACAAGAAGCAACGGGTGGAAACTAATCAAGGAGAGAAGCAACCTAGAACTAAGGAGAAACTTCCTGACAGTGAGAACAATTAATCAGTGGAACAGCTTGCCTCCAGAAGCAGTAAATGCTCCAACACTGGAAGTTTTTAAGAAGAGACTGGACAGCCATTTGTCCGAAATGGTGTAGGGTTTCCTGCCCGAGCAGGGGGTTGGACTAGATGACCTCCAAGGTCCCTTCCAACTTTACTATTATTATTATTATTATGATTGATAGATAGAAGATGATAGATATAGATGGTAGATGATAGAGATAGATAGAGTGATTGATTGATAGATAGGTAGGTAATAGATAGATAGATAGATAGATAGGTAATAGATAGATAGTTAGATAGATAGATGATAGATAGATAGATAGATAGATAGATAGATGGATGATAGACGAGAGATAGAGATAGAGATAGATGATAGATGATAGTTGATAATAGATAGACAGACAGACAGACAGACAGAGATAGATAAATAGAGAATAGATAGAGGATAGATACAGAGAGAGACACACACACACACACACACACACACAGAGAGAGAGAGAGAGAGTCTAAAAGGATGAGTATCCTTTTACTGATTCTCTTCCAAGACCCACAATTAGAGTTATGCCTCCTTCAGTTGCTCCTTCTCAAGGGCCACACAGTGGCACCATGCACACACACACACACACACACACACACACACACACACACACACACACACTGTAAAGACCCCTTGCGGGTCTTTAAATCTCCTCTTGTCCAAAGCCTCTAGACGCTGCGAGCTTTATGCCTCTCCAAGGATATGTGAGAAAGCAGCCATAATTCCTTCCACTCTTCCTTAAAGGTGATTGTGAGGACAGGCCTTTCAGACCAGCTGGCACCCCTAGGATGGCCGAGAGAGAATTATGGCCAGGCTTTTATTAGAGTGCATAAAAAGATGACATTCTTGTGGGCCCTCTGGCACAAATGGAGCAATCTTCATAAGGAGCCCACACTTCCATCTCTGTTCACCTTGGGCTTGTTGCGCTGTTCAGGTTCCCTCTTAGGTTTTCCCTTCTTTCCAGGTTTTTTTTTGCAGGTATTGTAGTTCTTGACTTACAACAGTGACTGTTTGAAGTGACAGTTTTCACACTTAGGACCCCGTGGTCACGTGATCAAAATTCAGACCCTTGGCAACTGTCTCACATTTATAACAGTTGCCGTGTTCTGGGCTGATGTGATCCCTCTCCTGTGGTCTTCGGACCAAGCAAAGTCAACGAGGAAGAGCCAGAGTCACTTAACTACAAGTCACTTGCTAAGATGCCTGTGTTTGGTTATCTCTGATGTCACTGTTTCTGTTGTGATTCCTCACCAGCCAGTGGAACCGGCAGCTGAGACTGAGGAATCAGAGGAGGAGAAGGAGGGGCCTGAAGTGACATCAGAGTCAGAGGAAGGCTCTGAGGAGCTCCAAGACTTACAGTCTGATGAGGAGCCTGGCCCCTCTACTCGCGCTCAGGCTGAGACACAGCTGTGCTGGGAGCCTCAGTTGGACAGTGATGAAGAACAGCTGGGACAAATCCCGGATGCATGAAGGCACAGGCAAGAGAAGCGAGTACGACAGAGGAATACAATGGGGCGGCTCCAAAGGCAAAGGAGATGGCATTAGGAAGCCACGCCTTGGCTGCATAATAAAAGGGAAGGTGTGGGAGCTGCTGGTTGCCAAAGGCAACCGTTTGTGTTGAGGAATTGAGTTTCTGTGGACTGTGTTTGTTTGCCTTGGACATGGACTCAGGTCTGTGAGTAATAAAAGGCGATTGGTTTTTCTTGAGGTTCCTGCCTGTTTCTTGGAAGAGGGGTTTCTCCTTGTGAGCATAACATGCACTCATGTAAGCTGGGACAGAGCAGTTTCTGTGCCAGGCTCATGCTGTTTATTTTAAGCAAATGACAGAATTCACTCCTCCAGGTTTTTATTTTTTTCCTCACAGAATGCTGGATTCATTTATGGGATCTAAATGGGACCCCACGTGAAGTATTAATATCACTTTACAATGCCTTGGTAAGGCCACACTTGGAATACAGCATCCAGTTTTGGTCACCACGATGTAAAAAAGATGTTGAGACTCTAGAAAGAGTACAGAGAAGAGCAACAAAGATGATTAGGGGACTGGAGGCTAAAACATATAAGGAACGGTTGCTGGAATTGGGTATGTCTAGTTTAATGAAGAGAAGGACGAGGGGTAAAATGATAGCAGTCTTCCAATATCTCAAGGGCTGCCCCAAAGAAGAGGGAGTCAAGCTATTTTCCAAAGCGCCTGAAGGCAGGACAAGGAGCAATGGATGGAAACTGATCAAGGAGAGAAGCAACCTAGAACTAAGAAGAAACTTCCTGTCAGTTAGAACAATTAACCAGTGGAACAACCTGCCTCCAGAAGTGGTGAATGCTCCAACACTGGACGTTTTTAAGAAGAGACTGGACAGCCATTTGTCTGAAATGGTATAGGGGGTTGGACTAAATGAGCAGGGGGTTGGACTAGATGACCTCCAAGGTCCCTTCCAACATTATTATTATTATTATTATTATTATTATTATTATTATTATTATTATTATTATTGTTACCTTCCATGGGATATCGTGAGCAAATTTGTAAATGTTTGTTATTTCCCCAATGATCAGCTTCTTATGCTTTTTTTTTTTTTAAAAAGAAACCTCAGAAATAATATGTGTGTCATGGTTCCGACAGATGAAACTGTTCAAAGAACTTTGAGGCATTGTTTACCTTAAAGAATCTTCATTTGAGAAACATAGCATTGGCACTAACATAGTTGAAGCCAAAAACTGGGTTTCCCTCCCCTCAGCACATAGTATCAAAGCACAATTCCCTCCTCCAATTAACACTCATAAATCACATTCTCCAATTAGTTTGAAACGCAGGCTTTCCCTCCAGATGTCCAGCCCGCCAATTCTTATCATCTCTTATTACAATAACCTTTTTTCCTTTTTTGGGGGGGATCATCAAGTTTTTGACACCTTGCTAGGCAACTGATGGTACTCGGATGTTGCCATATCCTAAAAGTGGTACAATGGGTGAAAAGGTTGAAAAGCCCTGCACTAGAGAATGTATGGGAATTGTAATCAAGGATGATGCTCTGATCAAGGAAAAGAGGCAGTCTGTGAAGACAGCCTTAGACAATTTTGGATAAAAAAAATTACTCAGGACCTTGTAGATACTATGTGCCCCGAGAATAAAGAAATGATGTCTTTAATGGCATTCCTTGATGGTGGATATAATCTATACAACTTTAGTTTCAAGTATTAGTACCGCTTTATAAAACCCTAGTAAGACCACACTTGGAATACTGCAACCAATTTGGTCACAATACTATAAAAAAGATGACAATATCTTCATTAAGAAAGAAGGCACACTCCAGCCAAAACAGGCAGGGTAAGCTGTTACATATTACATAATCAGGAAACTTCACTCTTTTGTAAATTGATGATGTTAGCCTAGAGCAGGTGTAGGCAACCTTGGCTCTTTTATGACTCGTGGACTTCAACTCCCAGAATTCCTGAGCCAGCATGGCTCAGCTTGGAAACCTCTCCCTTTCCCCTCACCATGGCTGGCTCAGGAATTCTGGGAGTTGAAGTCCATGAGTCATAAAAGAGCTAAGGTTGCCTACCCCTGGCCTAGAGGTTAAATACATCTGCCTAACATGCAAGTGGCCCGGGTTCGAATCTCAGAAGGGTTTGGCTAGCTGATGAGAACTAAATAGCTCAAAATAGCTATACTAGTCTCCCTTTAATTCTTTGCTGGCAAATTTAAATTTAACACATTACTGATGTGTTACTTGTACTGGTAATAAAATGTACATAGGAAAATGTATATAGGAAAACAACCAACTTTTTTTTTCTGAATGAATCTGAACGGCAGAAACCATGTTTCAAATGCAAACAAACTAGGTACTTATTAAAAGCCATATTATGGCTTCAGTTCTATACACATTTACCTGAAATTAAAAATACGTGAAGAGTTTACTAAGAGCTTGCACTTAGGCAGATGCATTTAGGAACAAACTAAACTTCTCAGCACGGTCAAAGAAATAGACAAAATGAATTAACTCCATCATAAAAGAGTCACTTTTGGAGCAACACTTTCCACTGTTATTGGTGCATGACATTTTTTTTGTCTCTTAAGCGCAGCTGATGTGTGGAATAATTTCCAGTCATTAACGAGTAAGTAAAGTTAAATCCATTGAAAATGAGTTTTAAATTGATTAAAGTTTATGAAGAATGCATAATTCATCAGAAGCCTATCACGGGAGGGGTGTGGGCTTTCCTTACCCCCTCCTCTCCACTCGGTGAAAATTAATCTAGCTCTTCACGTTTCATCTTTGTTGTTCTTCTACCTTTTAGATGTCGGCTTGATTGCTGTCAATTTGTTTCTTTAATGTAACCAATTAAATGGATGATAGTTTTTGGTAGCTTTCGGTTATCTCCCAGCTTCACAATAGCGCCAGCTGCAAGCAATTTTCAGAAACCGGATTGCAGAGAGAGTTTTTTTGTCTTGAAGAATTCAGCTTACGAGGCCGGGGCATGAGTTGGTAAGAAATGTCTTCAAGAAATTGGAAAGCCTTTTATTCCACCCTTGTTCAAAATGAGGGCCTTCCAGTTGATAGCAACCTACTTTGCCTTCATAGTAAAGGTAGTCCTCGGCTTACAACGACAATGGAGCCAGTGGTGGGATTCAAATAGATGAACAACCAGTTCTCTGCGTGGATGCCACTTCCGGAAGTCTGTTCTGGGCCTGAGCAACAAAAAATTAGCTACTGGTTCTGCCAAAGTGGTGCGAACCGGCTGAATCCCACCACAGGAAGGAAGGAAGGAAGGGATGGAGGAAGGGAGGAAGGAAGGAAGTAGTGGTAGGATTCAAATATGTCAACAACCGGTTCTCTGTGTGGATGCCACTTCAGGAAGTCCGTTCTGGGCCTGAGCAACAAAAAATTAGCTACTGGTTCTGCCGAAGTGGTGCAAACCAGCTGAATACAACAACAGGAAGGAAGGAAGAAAGGAAGGAGGAAGGGAGGAAGAGAGGAAAGGAGGAAGGAAGGAAGGAGTGGTGGGATTCAAATATGTCAACAACCGGTTCTCTGTGTGGATGCCACTTCCGGAAGTCCGTTCTGGGCCTGAGCAACAAAAAATTAGCTACCGGTTCTGCCGAAGTGGTGCAAACCAGCTGAATACAACAACAGGAAGGAAGGAAGAAAGGAAGGAAGGAGGAAGG
The DNA here is from genome assembly GCA_024509115.1 of Crotalus helleri. Lineage (NCBI taxonomy): Eukaryota > Metazoa > Chordata > Lepidosauria > Squamata > Viperidae > Crotalus > Crotalus helleri. The sequence goes on from JAKSXO010000089.1 coordinate 1,140,140, forward strand.
AAGGAAGGAAGGATGGAAGGAAGGACGGAAGGAAGGAGTGGTGGGATTCAAAAATGTCAACAACCGGTTCTCTGTGTGGATGCCACTTCCGGAAGTCCGTTCTGGGCCTGAGCAACAAAAAATTAGCTACCGGTTCTGCCGAAGTGGTGCGAACCGGCTGAATCCCACCACTGAATGGAGCCCAGGGTTGTTAAGTGAGTTTTGCCCCCTTTGGCAATCTTTCTTGCCACAGTTGCTAAGTGAATCACTGCTGTTGTTAAGCTAGCCATGGGGTTGTTAAGTGAATCTGCCTTCTCCATGGATGTTGCTGGTCAGAAGGTCACAAAAAGGGGATCACATGACAGTTGTGTTTAGTGACCATTTTTCACGCTTACGTCCGTTGCAGCATCCCCACGGTCACATGATCCAAATTCAGATACTTGGCAACTGACTCCTATTTATGACGGTCGCAGTGTCCCAGGGTCATGTGATCCCCTTTTGGGACCATCTGACAAGCAAAGTCAATGGGGAAGCCAGATTCACTTAACAACCGGATGTCAACGCTGCTAACATCGGATGTTCTTGCTTTGACAACAGATGGAGATGCAGCCATTTTCCTTCTTATGTTTTACTCTTAAAATTAGAGTTAGAATTAGATGATGCTGGGGGGGGGGGGAGGAGGAGGAATGTGCATGGGAGTTTAGTTAGACATAACAATACTGTAACTAGGGTGAGAACCAAGGTTTTTTGAAATAAGAGATGATAAGAAATGGCGGGCTGGAGAACTGGAGGGAAAGCCTGCATTTCAAACTCATTGAGGAATGTGATTGATCTATGACTGTTAATTGGAGGAGGGAATTGTGCTTTGATACTATGTGCTCAGGGGAGGAGAACTCAGTTTTTGGCTTCGATTGTGTTAGTGCCAATGCTATGCTACTCGAATAAAGATTCTTTAAGGTAAACAATGCCTCGACATTCTTTGAAGAATTTCATCTGTTGGAACCATGACACCAGGTTACTAACTTAACAACTGCAGTGAGTCACTTAACAACTATGGGCAGAAAGGTCATAAAGTGGGGCAAAACTCACTTAACAGATGTCTCACTTAACAACAGAAGTTTGGGGTTCCATTGTGGTCATAAGTTGAGGACTACCTGTATAACGTCAGGCAGAAGCTAGGGAATCCTCCTCTATGTATGTCCGATTGTGTCTGTCCATGTGTTGTGAGATTAAGGAGAACTGGTGAAAGAACCCATGGCAGCAGTACTGCACAATACACAATACACTCGACCCACACCGACACCAAACAACACCAGTTCAATTGGAGCATCACTAAAAGCCTGGCCCTCTGCCAGCAATTTCATCAACAGACACATTGACCCACCACCAGCCTACAAACCCCTTAGGATCCAAATCAACCACAGCCCACCAGAGTCAGCACCGGCCCTCAACCATCCCGTGCAGTCCCCCACTCCCACCAGCACGTCGCCTCCCAACAACCCAGACCCTCCCCATCCCAAGATCCATCACAAGCTTCTCACTGATGATTCACACCTGACCCATCACAGGAACCTCACTTGACACACCCACACCTGAAGCCCTTATAAACAGAAGAACACCAACACATACATCTCCTAAACTGTTATCTAGCCTGGTAATGAAACATTTGGAAACCAACCCACAAACTCAACTTAACAAATAATATTGAAATAGAACAGAACAGAGTAGAACAGAACAGGACAGGACAGGATAGAACAGAACAGAACAGAATACTGGAAGGGACCTTGAAGGTCTTCTAGTCCAGCTCCCTGCTCAAGCAGGAGAACCTACACCATCTCAGACAGGTGAATGTCCAGTCTCTTCTTAAAAATCTCCAGTGATGGAGCACCCACGATTTCTGGTGGCAAGTTGTTCCACTGGTTAATTGTCCTCACTGTCAGGAAGTTCCTCCTTAATTCCAGGTTGCTTCTCTCTTTGATCAGCTTCCAACCATTGTTTCTTGTCCTTCCCTCTGGTGCTTTGGTGAATAAGGTGACCCCCTCTTCTTTGTGGCAGCCCCTCAAATACTGGAACACTGCTATCATGTCTCCCCTATTTCTTCTTTTCTTTAGACTAGCCAAATACTCAGTCTGAAAGCAAACAACCAAGTTCAGAAAGCACCAAGGACTCCACAGTTCAACCCTGAACCGCAGGTTTCCATTTTCTAATCTTTTCTTGCTTTCTCAGCCAGCCTAAAACACAGAGACGCGGAAATCTCAATTTGTTACTGAGTAGGTCAGTCTCTGAAATTTGCACTCCAGACTCCAGGGATTCCTGAATAGCCGTTGCTTTAGAGGGCTTTAAGTTCTCAGCATCGTCCTGCTCAGCTCTCCAATTCAATTATTTGTGATAATGGGGTTTTTTCAGCCAGTGTTCAGAGAGGGAACTTAACTGCTGTTGATATAACCAGCCAGCACCAAGGAAAGAGACTTGAAATGCTCAGAGAGCGACCTTGTTTGAGTGCTGAGAGGTTACTCAGAGCGATGAGTGCTTACAGAAAAGAAACCACATTACTGGCTGACAATTTGGAAGACATTAACCAAGTGATGGATTGAGCAGGGGCATAAAAGTCTAATCTACCTAATAATCTGCAGACCCTCAGAGACCACTAGTGCTTAAATAAAGTAGCATTCAGAAGGAGATGTGGGTTTTTTTTCATTTGTCTCCAGGGGTGTCAAACTCAATTTCATTGAGGGCCGCATCAGCATTGTGGTTGCCCTCGGGGTAGGCGTGGATGGAGTGGGTGTGGCCTAATGGGTGGGCATGGCCAGCTCTACATCGTTCGTGTCAAGGGTGGGCGTGGATGGAGTCTACTGGGTGGGCGTGGATGGAGTGGGTGTGGCCTAATGGGTGGGCATGGCCAGCTCTACATCGTTCGTGTCAAAGGTGGGTGTGGATGGAGTCAACTGGGTGGGTGTGGATGGAGTGGGTGTGGCCTAATGGGTGGGCAAGGCCAGTTCTACATCGTTTGTGTCAAGGGTGGGCGTGGATGGAGTCTACTGGGTGGGCGTGGATGGAGTGGGTGTGGCCTAATGGGTGGGCATGGCCAGCTCTACATCATTCTTGTCAAGGGTGCCTGTGGGGGCCTGGGCAGGAGTGGGACAGGTCTGAGGGTCTCTGGCAGAAGGGGGTGGGACCAGGGCAAGTGCCAAGGCATGGTCCACTGAAGGAGAAATAAAGTATTCACAGAAACAGAATTGGACAAACTGCAAAGGTTTACCCAGGGCAAAGAAATCAAAGTCTTACCAGAAGTAATCATTAGGTACACAGCTGGAATAGTGAACTGGACTCAAGCAGAACTAAAAGCAATGGATAGGCAGACCAGAAAAATAATGACAATGAATCATGCCCTTCATCCAGGCAGTGACATTGATAGACTTTATCTACCAAGGCAAATAGGTGGGCGTGGAATGCTACAAGTACATCAGATGGTTAAAGAAGAAAAAATGGCTTTGGAAGAATATCTGAAGAACAATGATGAAGATGCACTGAAATTAGTATATCAGGAAGGCTTACTGACTACTGGAGAGACCAAACTGGCCTACAAGAAAGACCAAATGAAGAACAGAATAAAGGCATGGGAAGACAAAGCACTACATGGCCAATACATGAAAAAAATAGCTGGGAAAGCAGATAATAATAAAACCTGGCAATGGCTAAGAGCAGGAAAATTGAAGAAAGAGACCGAGGGACTAATTCTGGCTGCACAAGACCAAGCCTTAAGGACAAATGCATACAAAGTCAAAATTGAGAAGACAGCAACAGACAAAATGATCTTGGAAAACTGCAAGAGAAGGAAGACCAACCTGAATGTGGCATGGATTGACTACAAAAAAGCATTTGACTCTCTGCCACATGATTGGATAATAAAGTGCCTAGAAATAACAGGAGTCAGTAGAAACATCAGAAAATTTGTGCAAAGATCGATGACACAATGGAAGACACAGTTGCAGATCAATGGTGAGAGACTGGGAGAGGTTAATATCAAGAGAGGAATATTTCAAGGAGATTCATTATCACCATTACTATTTGTTATTGCACTGTTTCCTCTGTCAACAATACTGAATAACTCAGGACATGGCTATCAAACATCAAAAACATCTGCTAGACTATCCCACCTCCTTTACATGGATGATCTGAAGCTGTATGGAAAAACATCATCTGAAATAGAATCACTGCTCAACACTGTCCGTATATATAGCCAAGATATTGTAATGGAGTTTGGCTTGGACAAATGTGCCACACTTACTATCAAACAAGGAAAAATAATGAAAACTGAAGGAATCAAGATGCCCCACGAAAATAACATTAAGAGTCTGGATGAGGAAGAGTACTACAAATACTTGGGTATCCTTCAAGCTGACAACATCAAGCACACTGAAGTCAAGAAAAAGATTAGAGGTGAATACATCAAGAGAGTGAAGAAGATCTTAAAATCCAAACTCAATGGAGGAAATACCATAAAGGCAATCAACACCTGGGCAATCCCAGTTATTAGGTACACAGCTAAAATAGTGGACTGGACTCAAGCAGAACTAAAAGCAATGGATAGGCAGACCAGAAAAACAATGACAATGAATCATGCCCTTCATCCACGCAGTGACATTGATAGACTTTATCTACCAAGGCATATAGGTGGGCGTGGAATGCTACAAGTACATCAGATGGTTGAAGAAGAAAAAATGGCTTTGGAAGAATATCTGAAGAACAATGATGAAGATGCACTGAAATTAGTATATCAGGAAGGCTTAGTAACTACTGGAGAGACCAAACTGGCCTACAAGAAAGACCAAATGAAGAACACAATAGAGGCATGGGAAGACAAAGCACTACATGGCCAATACATGAAAAAAATAGCTGGGAAAGCAGATAATAATAAGACCTGGCAATGGCTAAGAGCAGGAAAATTGAAGAAAGAGACAGAGGGACTAATTCTGGCTGCACAAGACCAAGCCTTAAGGACAAATGCATACAAAGTCAAAATTGAGAAGACAGCAACAGACAGTAAGTGTTGCCTATGCAAAGAAGCTGAAGAAACAGTGGACCACTTGGTAAGCTGTTGCAAGAAGATTGCACAAACTGATTACAAGCAGCGGCATGACAAAGTAGCAACAATGGTGCATTGGAAGATCTGCAAAAAATATCATTTGCCTCTAAGCAAAAACTGGTGGGATCATAAAATAGAGAAAGTCATAGAAAATGATAAAATTAACCTGCTCTGGGACTTCAGAATTCAAACAGACAAGCACCTGCAACATAACACCCCAGACTTAACAATTGTCGATAAGAAAGACAAAAAAGTCTGGATAGTGGGCGTGGCAGTGCCTGGAGATAGCAGAATAGAAGAGAAAGAACTGGAGAAGATAACAAAATACAAAGACCTACAAATAGAAATAGAAAGACTGTGGCAAAAGCAAGCAAGGGTAGTACCAATAGTAATAGGCGCCTTGGGTGCAATCCCAAAACAACTGGAGCACCACTTGAACACCATTGGCATTGACAAATTCGCTATTAGTCAGTTGCAAAAGGCAGCCTTACTAGGAACTGCTTCCATCCTGTGACGATACCTGTTATACCATCAAACATCCACATCTGCCTATCCCGGGTCCTGGGTAAGGACTCGATAGGTAGACAAAATGCCAAATCCAGTCTGAACATCTGGCTGACTGTGCGATGATCCATAATAATAATAATAATAATAATAATAATAATAATAATAATAATAATAATAATAATAATAATAATAATAATAATAATAGCAGCACCTTCCTGAGTGCCACTCCTGAACCAAGACCAGTTTACCTGGCTTCTAATCTTCCAATCCATTTTCACTTCTCTGTTGCAACAATCCTGTCACACAAGGTAGCTTTTTAAATAACAGAGCAACAGAATAACAGAATCGAAAGGGACCTTGGAAGTCTTCTAGTCCAACCCCATGCTCAAGAAGGAAACCCTATGCTATTACAGACAAGTGGCTGTCCAGTCTCCTCTTAAAACTGTCAATTCAGCCTAGGACTGTGCTGGCTTTTTTGGCAGTTGCCGCACATGGCTGGCTTGTATTTAAGTGATTGTCCACTAGGCCTACGCAAGAGAAATTCAACTATGAAGCCAACAAGGACAGAACTTGTAACTAGTAAACAAAACAAGCATGAAAGCAAAGCACTTCCTTATTTATGATAAAAAAACCCCCACCACAGAGAGGGATAACTGGCAGGGTTACCTCAGTGGTAGGATTCAAATATGTGAACAACTGGTTCTCTGTGTGGATGCCACTTCTGGAAGTCCATTCTGGGCCTGGGCAACAAAAAATTAGCTACTGGTTCTGCCAAAGTGGTGCGAACTGGTTGAATCCGACCACAGGAAGGAAGGAAGGAAGGAAGGAAGGAAGGAAGGAAGGAAGGAAGGAAGGAAGGAAGGAAGGAAGGAGTGGTGGGATTCAAATATGTGAACAACTGGTTCTCTGTGTGGATGCCGCTTCCGGAAGTCCATTCTGGGCCTGGGCAACAAAAAATTAGCTACCGGTTCTGCCAAAGTGGTGTGAACCAGCTGAATCCCACCACAGGAAGGAAGGAAGGAAGGAAGGAAGGAAGGAAGGAAGGAAGGAGTGGTAGGATTCAAATATGTGAACAACCAGTTGTCAACACTGCTAATATTGAATATTCTTGCTTTGACAAAACCAGAACTGTCTGGTGTTTTTAGAGTTAATTCAGATGACAGAGAAAAAGGAAGGGAAATAACAAAAGCCAGGGAAAAGGAACTGAAGTGAATCTCTGCCCTCTGGGCTAATTGGAAGATGTGACTTGTGACTGCAAGATAAGAGAGGGGTTTAGCAAGAAAAGTTAGATGCCAGCAAGAGGAATTCAGATTCCGGCATAAACCTCCATGACGTGCCGTCAATTTGTAACACTGGTAATAAAGGCTTTAGGATAAACAGGCCTGGAAGTTCTTTGAAGTGTTTCATTAGTCGGAACCATGACACTGGTTCTCTGCATGGATGCCGCTTCCGGAAGTCCATTCTGGGCCTGGGCCACAAAAAATTAGCTACCGGTTCTGCCGAAGTGGTGCAAACCGGCTGAATCCCACCACAGGAAGGGAGGAAGGAAGGAAGGAAGGAAGGAAGGAAGAAAGGAAGGGAAGGAAGGAAGGAAGGAAGGAAGGAAGGAAGGGAAGGAAGGAAGGAAGGAAGGAAGGAAGGAAGGAAAGAAGGAAGGAAGGAAGGAAGGGAAGGAAGGAAGGAAGGAGTGGTGGGATTCAAATATGTGAACAACCGGTTCTCTGTGTGGATGCCGCTTCCAGAAGTCCATTCTGGGCCTGGGCCACAAAAAATTAGCTACCGGTTCTGCCGAAGTGGTGCGAACCAGCTGAATCCCACCACTGGATTACCTCCTAAATTACTTTGGATGGAAGAATCCTCTCCCCCCAATTGCAATAAGCTGGAATTGTCTGGAGACAAGGTCAGTTCTCAGTAGATTTTGTCTTGCAAACATCTCCGCTGCTCTACTCGACAGAGCAGTTTCCTACTCGCTCACTTCAGACCCTAATAGGAAATGATGCAGTCAGGGAAAAAGCAATATGTAACTTGCACGCAAGGGGACCAGCTCATTCATCAGATCTGAAGGAACAAATGATTCTTTTACTTTTCCTTTGTAACACAACGGAATCTGTTGCAATATTAAAGAGGAGCTGCCAGAGATCTTTTCAAGCGACACTTCAACTGTCGGAAAATATTGATCAAGGCTTGTTGGCAACTGAGCCATCCTGATATGGCTTGCTAGATTTCCCAGATAGTAGATATTAAGAGAAAAAGAAAGGAAGTATAATATTGAAATAGGAGAAATTTACTAAATTTACTAAATTTAAGATATTTGGAAATTACCAGAAAATAAGAAAGTTATATTGTATTATTAATTAGTTGATGTAAGATGGTGAGAATTCAAATAGATAAGACGTGTATTCTGAACATTAGATCTTGGGATGAATTGTGACACAGGGGAATTGGGGCTATTTAAAACTTGGAAATTATAAATATTAAACATTAAATTTAAATACTAATGGGGAACTAAATATTGGGAAAAACTAATTAGGACATTGATTGTCCAAAAATATTGAATGTTACAATAACTAGGATATGTATAAACTTAAAATTATTGATAAATGTAAGAAACTTAATTTAATCGATATAATAAGAATTGTATTAGTTTAAATATGAGACAGTAAATACTAAGGGGAAAAGAGAGGAAATATTTAATGTAATAGTTTGAGATCTGTACTAAAGATGTTATGTTATGTTATCGAATCATCGATTAACTCAGCCGCCACATTGCTTTTTAAATATTTAAATGTAAAACTAGAAAATCAATAACATTTTCTTTAAAAAAAAAGACTTGGGGACTTCAACTCCCAGAATTCCTGAGCCAGCATGGAGAACCATGGCCTTTTTATGACTCATGGACTTCAACTCCCAGAATTCCTAAGCCAGCATGGGGGAACTATGGCTCCCTTTATGACTTGTGGACTTCAACTCCCAGAATTCCTGAGCCAGCATGGCTCAGCTTGGAAACCTCTCCCTTTCCTCTCAGCATGGCTGGCTCAGGAATTCTGGGAGTTGGTCCACGAGTCATAAAAGAGCCAAGGTTGCCTACCCCTGGTCTAAGTGATTTGGGGCCAATCTCCTTACCTCCCTCTCTCTCCCCCCATCCACCACCTCACAGAGTATAAATTAATTAAATAAAGGAACACTGACATCCATTTGCCTTGTTGTTCCTTAGACCAGCCATTCTTTTGCCTACCTGCTGAGTTAGTTTTCTCCTGACTCCTTCAACATCACTAAACAACCTCTGGCTACATTTCACGCTTGACTTCCTCTGACTGCTTAGTCCTCTCCAGACTTTCTTGTCGATTCTTTGGGCTGATTGACTGCTCCATTTCAACATCCCCTGGGCAAAGCTGCGTGCTACTCAAACATCCCTAACAGATGGGTTCAAACGTGTTCACGGAAGAAGAACTCCCATCTCCTCAGGCAGCCTTCAATATTACGATGGTTCTCCTAATGTTTAATCAACAACTGCAGTGACAGCGTCTGGCAATCTTTTCGGAGCAATTTTATTAATTTTATTCATCTAGCAGTCTTCTGAGAAAGCTTCTGGGGGGGGGGGAGGGAAAGAAACATGATGGGAAATCCCAGGGTGTAGGAGAACCATCTCTGACAGCTTGACAAGGGGATGTGTTCTTCCCCACTAGGATATATTTTTGAGAATCCGTGGAGACAGCATTTATCTCAGCCTTAAATAATATCACCTGGTAAAATGGCGGAGAGACTGGCCACAAACTGAGCAAAGTGGTATATGCAGTACAATGCAGTGAGCCATGTGCAGATCTGTACATTGGAGAAACAAAACAACCGCTTCATAAACGCATTGCACACCATAGCAGAACAAACTCATCAGGACAAGATTCAGATAACCATCTGCCTTCAAAAGACAAATGCCGCTCTTTCGAAGAAAGCAAAGTCCACATTCTGGACAGAGAGGACCACTGGTTTGAAAGAGGGGTCAAGGAGGCCATCTGTGTCCAAATTGAACACCCCTCCCTCAACAGAGGTTGAGGGGTATGACATCGTCTATCTCCAGTCTACCACACAGTCCTTTCAGCAGTTCCAAGAAGGCTCCACACCCATTTGCACCACTCAGGTGACCTTGAGAACACAGATAAACCTCCAAGTGGCCTCAACGACTCTCTAAAAGAAGGCAAATGACCAGCTGTCTGCAAGGAGTATAAATCCTTCCCTTCCCCACCATCCAGTCAGAGCTGAAGAAGCTTCTTGGATGAGAAGTGAAACATCTTCAAAGGAAAAACAAGAAAGACCAGTTGCCTCCTGAAAAATCACCTTTGGGACATCTGGTCAAATAAATATAATATTTTAAAGGAGAAAGATCTAGCTACTCCAGAACATGACCAGAAGTAGCATGTGAGAAGAAGTCTCTGCAGATTAAGCTTGGAAGCTCGATTTAGTTGAGGGTGGTCACGATTAGCACACGTTAACATCTTTTTGTTTTTTTTTCAACCATTTTATTTCTCTTGTTAATAATTATTTGGGAGAAAAATGTTGAAAGCGAAGTAGCTCAGATCTCATGGACTAGGTTCAATGAAGACAATGCCTTCAGACGTTGTGGGTGCTCCAACACTGGAAGTTTTCAAGAAGAGATTGGACAGCTATTTATCTAAAATGGTATAGAGTATCCCACTCCCACAGTGTGCTGCAGCTGCCAAAAAAGCCAGCAAAGTGCTAGGCTGCATTAACAGAGGGATAGAATCAGGATTACGTGAAGTGTTAATACCACTTTACAATGCCTTGGTAAGGCCACACTTGGAATACTGCATCCAGTTTTGGTCACCACGATGTAAAAAAGATGCTGAGACTCTGGAAAGAGTACAGAGAAGAGCAACAAAGATGATTAGGGGACTGGAGGCTAAAACATATAAGGAACAGTTGCTGGAATTGGGTATGTCTAGTTTAACGAAGAGAAGGACGAGGGGGGGACAGGATAGCAGTGTTCTAATATCTCAGGGGCTGCCCCAAAGAAGAAGGAGTCAAGCTATTCTCCAAAGCATCTGAAGGCAAGACAAGAAGCAACAGATGGAAACTAATCAAGGAGAGAAGCAACCTAGAACTAAGGGGAAACTTCCAGACAGTGAGGACAATTAATCAGTGGAACAACCTGCCTCCAGAAGCTGTGAATGCTCAAACACTGGAAGTTTTTAAGAAGAGACTGGACAGCCATTTGTCTGAAATGGTACTATAGGGTTTCCTGCCTGAGCAGGGGGTTGGACTAGATGACTGTCCAAGGTCCCTTCCAACTCTGTTATTCTGTTAATCGTCGCAATAGCCCTTAAGGAGTGATCAGGTTAGTCATAGCTATTAACCATGATGGCTATATAGTTCCTCTGGTGTCATCTGCTATTGCATTCATGTCCACTTAATGGGCTTCCTGGTGATACTTAATTGGATGTAGAAATAGACTCTGACAGCAGATTCTTCCTAGATTCTTATCTGTACAGAAGGCAGAAAGAGGCATTGACGTCGAGTTGCGTTTATGCCCAAGTCGTTATAAAATGACATTTTGCAAGTCTGTAACAAATGAGGACAATTTATTAATTATAAATATCCAGTCAAACCAACAGCAGGATCTGCACACACACACACACACACACACACACACACACACACACACACTCACAGCCAAGTTGCTGCATAGATCTTCTTCATTTCAAATGTGATTGCCCCAAATGAGTTCTTCGGATTGTTAATTTCCAAAGCACTGTTAGCTTGGAAGGAGCTTATAATAGGACAGCTAATTTCCTACACAAATCCACAAGGAGGCACATCTTAGCAGGATCACGTCACTTGTCTCTGTGAGACCCAGAAATCTTTAAATTGTCTGTTCCTAACGGAGAGATTGCACTTGCAAAGATTTGCATGCATTTTGTTGGTGCCAAAGGAAGGGTAACTTTCTTGCTCGCCACTTGTAAAGTTCTCCAGTCTCTCTAGAAAATTATCTCAGAATTTAATCTCATTTAATCCCCCATAACAAAATGTGCCTCTTGGATTGACCCCCAATTCACACAGTCCAAAGGATGCAGTGGCTCTAGAGCCTAATCAAAGACTAGGAACAATTCATTGTTGTTTTTGTTAGTTGCGAAGTTGTGTCCGACCCATCCTGACCCCATGGACAACGTTCCTCCAGGCCTTCCTGTCCTCTACCATCTTCTGGAGTCCATTTAAGCTCATGCTTACTGCTTCAGTGACTCCATCCAGCCATCTCATTCTCTGTCGTCCCCTTCTTCTATTGCCCTCAATCTTTCCCAGCATTAAGCTCTTCTCCAGTGAGTCCTTCCTTTTCATTAGGTGGCCAAAGTATTTGAGTTTCAACTTCAGGATCTGGCCTTCTAAAGAGCAGTCGGGCTTGATCTCCTCTAGGACTGACCGGTTTGATCGCCTTGCAGTCCAAGGGACTCACAGGAGTCTTCTCCAGCATCAGAGTTCAAAGGCCTCCATTCTTTGGTGCTCAGCCTTTCTTATGGTCCAACTTTCACAGCCATACATTGCAACTGGAAAGCATGGCCTTGACTATACGCACTTTTGTTGGCAGGGTGATGTCTTTGTTTTTTTAGTATGCTGTGTAGATTTGCCATAGCTTTCCTCCCCAGGAGCAAGCATCTTTTAATTTCTTGGCTGCAGTCCCCATCTGCGGTGATCTTGGAACCCAGGAAAATAAAATCTGTCACTACCTTCATTTCTTCCCCATCTATTTGCCAGGAATTGAGAGGGCTGGATGCCATGATCTTGGTTCATACTGTTTATCTAATTCAAACATTGTTGATTAATCAGGGATGGGCCCAAAACCACCCAGTTGGCTTTCATGTCTAAGGCTGGACTAGAATTCACCATCTCCTGGTGATTGGCCCAAAGTCACCCAGTCAGGTTTCATACTTAAGGCAGGACTAGAACTCACTGTCTTTTGATTTCTATGCCAGCATCTTAATCACTACTCCCAACCAGTTCTCTGGTATATGCTTTAAGGACATGGTAGTCTGCTTAAGTTTGGCAAGATTCTGTCTATAGATGAGAGACAATTAAGTGTAGGAGGACAGCACCTCCCACCCCAAAGAAAGAAATATTTTGGGGAATATTAAAAAGCAGAATATTATATTTCCCCAAAGGAATAATGGAGAAGATCTTTAAAAAGGCAGAAACATCTCCTTCCCCCCAGCCAGAAACTCAGCAGAAACCAGCTCTATAGAAATGCAGATTTGGTGATTCATTCAGGAAGACCTGGGGCCAGGAAGTTTGGAGCTGATGAAATTAGAAAGACAGTCCCCTAAAATCTATATCCCTCCCCCCAAAAAACTTTAAAGACATGACCTTTAGGACATAATAGGATTAACCCACCACTATCAGAATATCAAAAAGGACACACTCAAAAGCTCAGGTCAAAGTTCATGCCACAGGAACAGAAAACAACTCCAAACACAAAAGCCCAAGAAGGTATAAAATCCCACTGCTCCCAGCTACATGTCGTCAGCTTTCCCAGAGCCACGCTTCTGTCTGGTTCTGTTCTTCAATAAACCACAAACTTCTTTCTAAAGCAGTCTCCATTTTGTTTATTCCCGGCTTGGACTGGACCCTGATGAAGATTTTTTTCTTTCAACAAAGTAAACTGCTTGGAAGAATCACAATGTTTCTTCTTGGTTTTGGGAGCCTCCCAGAATCTTGATTTTTCCTGAAGTTGAGGGATGAATGTCAAAAACCTCTCTCCCAAATCTAAATAAAATGGACAATTGTAGGCATGCTTCTTATTTTCTCTCCCTGCTGATGGACTATATCCATCACTCCTTGCCCTTACTATCTCCTTTGACATTTCCCACAGATGAGATTCTACCACCTTTTGCAAACCTATTTGGTAGTTATTTTGTAGCTTGATATATACTGGGATTTTTCTTCTCTTGTTTCAGTGACAGGTCAGAAAAGGTCCTGGAAGGAAAAGACAACATTTTTTCTCTCATGACAGGTCTAATTCTTGGGTGTGAAGCCATCACTCAAGTAGAAGGATTGTACTTTAATTATTTATTTTATTTATTTATTTATGAGACTTATATACCGCTTTAAGTACAAGCACTCTCTAAGCGGTGTACACCAGTAAGCAATGTATATATATATTTACATTGCCCCCAACAATCTGGGTCCTCATTTTACCTACCCCGGAAGGATGGAAGGCTGAGTCAACCTTGAGCCGGTGAGATTTGAACCGCTGACCTGCTGAACACAGTCAGCTAAAGTGGCCTGCAGTACTGCACCCTAACTGCTGCGCCACCTCGGCTCATAATTAGGGATTGTTCAAGCTTCTTCTTCTTCTTTTTCTATGTAAACCATATCTAGTCTAGTGAAAAGAAGGACTAGGGGGTGACATAATAGCAATCTTCCAGTATTTGAGGGGCTGTCACAAACAAGAAGGGGTCAACCTATTCTCCAAAGCACCTGAGGGCAGGGCAAGAAGAAACAGATGGAAGCTTATCAAAGAGAAAACCAACCTAAAATTAAGAAGAGCTTTCCTGACAGTGAGAACAGCTAATCAGTGGAACAGCTTGCCTCCAGAAGTTGTGGGTGCTCCATTACTAGTGGTTTTTAAGAAGATATTGGGCAATCATCTGTCCAGAATGGAATAGGGTCTGCTGTTTGAGCAGGGAGTTGGACTAGAACAGTGATTCTCAACCTGTGGGTCGGGATCCCATTTGGGGTCGAACGACCATTTCACGGGGGTCACCAAACAACGCAGTCTGCAATTTTTCCCCCCTTTTCCTTAGCTGTGCTACTCCCTTTTATTCTATTGGCTTTTGAAAGCCAATAGAATAGACTCTCTTGAATAGAATCTAATTCTATTGGCTTTCAAAAGCCAATAGGAATTGTCCAGGCTGTCTCTGCCCTGCTGAGCCCGCCAAAAGTCCCATTCTGCAAACAGTGCTGCAAGTTGTCTGCAGCGAAGATGAGCTGTCTGGAAGTTTCCACCCCTCCCTGCTGAGCAACTACTAAAAATGAAAGTAAAAGAGGGCCAGGGGTGGGAGGTGGGAGGCCGACGGGCGCAGGGAGGGTTGCTGGCGCACGTGGGGCCCGGCGGGTGCCTTACCTCCCTTGGGCTGGGCCAGCTGGTGGCTCAGCCGGTGGTCGGCCTGCGCCGTCTCTGCCCCTTGCCAGCTACGCCTCGGCCGGCGCAGGGGGCGGCACCACGCATGTGCGGCGCTCCCGGGCAGGGAAAGTCCTCGACTTACGACCTGGGTAGGTAGTAGTTGGGCAGTCCTCAACTTACGACCAGTTGGGGTTGCAGCATTAAAAAGGTTGAGAACCACTGGACTAGAAGATATCCAAGGTCCCTTCTAACTTTTTGATTCTATGTTCTATGTTCAATTGTTCCTCCCCCAAAAAGTCTTGTTTGCTTGTTTTGATGGCTTTGATGCATTCCAAAGGCAGAGCTGAACACTCCCCGTTGTGTTTTATCAGTCCAGATGGCACAAAGGTTGTTACAGCTCCTTGCTTCGTGGATTTCCAACAAGATTAACATGACAATATCATTCCCCTCCCTTTAGAGGTACTAAACTAGAGGCTAAAGCAGGTATTTCTGCCCTGGGATGCAAGACGACATTTTAAAAAGATCTCTGCTTTGTCATTTATATCGGTGCTGAAATGTAACTGCTTGGAGAGCAAATTATAATTAAAAATATCCTTTAAAGCCTAGGAGTGGGGGATGCATCCAAGATGCTCTGGAGCTCAAGACAGAACTTTGCCAGCTGTTAAATGCCCTTAAACGCTCCTTGTGATGTATTGGGTCAAATAGATGAAAACACTTTAATGAGTTGCTTTAGTGCCTCTGAATTTCCATCTTTGGGAAAGAAGCAGTTTTCCTCCATTCCTGCTCAAGCCATCCAACTAACGAGCTCTCTGGAGGTTGAGCCGTCTAATTAGCAGAGCCAAGAATGGAGCGGGAATTTTTATGAGGAGTTGCAAAGGCCAGTGGAAGGGGCTTCTTCCTACATGTTGGAATGAGGAGTAGTCGGCCTACAAAATTACAGAATAAAAGAGCTGGAAGGGACCTTGGAGGTCTTCTAGTCGAACCCCTGCTCAAGCAGAAGACGTTATACCAGTCTGATAATGCAGGAGTGATAATGAGCCGAGGTGGCGCAGCAGTTAGAGTGCAGTACTGCAGGCTACTTTAGCTGACTGTGTTCAGCAGGTCAGCGGTTCAAATCTCACCGGCTCAAGGTTGACTCAGCCTTCCATCCTTCCGGGGTAGGTAAAATGAGGACCCAGATTGTTGGGGGCAATGTAAATATATATATACATTGCTTACTGGTGTACACCGCTTAGAGAATGCTTGCACTTAAAGCGGTATATAAGTCTCATAAATAAATAAATAAATCAATAAAAAATAAATGAAGCCTGGCCATTAAGGCTGTGTGAGAAGAAAAATCAGGTCTGGTTCTAAGCTGGGAGAAAGACGCTGAAAAATAAAATGGAGTCTAGCTGCTTCGGAAAGAAGATCTCTGTTAATTGATGAGCAGAGCTGACAACAGCATGTAGTTCTGGGGCAGCTGACAATATGGCAGTTGAGAATAGGTGGGCTTTTATACATTTTGGGGGGCTTTGTGTGTCAACGCTGCGAACATCGGATGTTCTTGCTTTGACAATATATGAAGATGCAGCCATTTTCTCTTTAACCTGTGTGTTACTTTTAGAGTTAGAATTAGATGATGCTGAGGGGGGAGGGGGAAGAATGTGTATGGGGATTAGCCAGACATAACAACATCGCACTTGTTTGAAATAAGAGATGATAAGAAATGGCGGGTTATAGAACTGGAGGGAAGGTTTGCATTTCAAACTAATTGGAGAATGTGATTTATGACAGTTAATTGGAGGAGGGAATTGTGCTTTGATACTATGTGTTTAAGGGAGGGGAATTCAGATTTTGGCTTCGACCATGTACGTGCCGATGCCATGTTATTTGAATAAAGATTCTTTAAGGCAGTGGTTCTCAACCTGTGGGTCGCGACCCCATTTGGGGTCGAACGACCATTTCACAGGGGTCGCCAAACAACGCAGTCCACCATTTTTTCCCCCTTTTCCTTAGCTGTGCTACTCCCTTTTATTCTATTGGCTTTTGAAAGCCAATAGAATAGACTTTCTTGAATAGAGTCTAATTCTATTGGCTTTCAAAAGCCAATAGGAATTGTCCAGGCTGTTTCTGCCCTGCTGAGCCCGCCAAAAGTCCCATTCTGCAAATGGTGCTGCAAGTTGTCTGCAGCGAAGGCGAGCTGTCTGGAAGCTTCCACCCCTCCCTGCTGAGCAGCTACTAAAAATGTAAGTAAAAGAGGGCCAGGGGCGGGAGGTGGGAGGCCGGAGGGCACAGGGAGGGTTGCTGGTGCGTGTGGGGCCCAGCGGGTGCCTTACCTCCCTTGGGCTGGGCCAGCTGATGGCCCAGCCGGTGGTCACCCTGCGCTGACGCTGCCCTTGCCAGCTACGCCTCGGCCGGTGCAAGGGGCGGCATGCACGGTGCTCCCGGGCAGGGAAAGTCCTCAACTTACGACCAGTTGGGTAGTCCTTGACTTACGACCAGTTGGGTAGTCCTCAACTTACGACTGGTTGGGTAGTCCTTGACTTACGACCGGTTGGGGGGTTGCAGCATTAAAAAGGTTGAGAACCACTGCTATAGCAGGTAGACTGGGGCTGCTTGTTTTCTGCCTTTGAGAAAATGTTTCTCTTCTTCTTCTTTAGGGGAAGTATAATATTCTGCCTCTTTTAATAGTCCCCCCAAAATTTCATTCTCTGGGGAGTAGGGGGCTTCCCACAGTCATAAGTCATGCCATTTGTAAAGCAGATCATCACCTGGCTGACCCAGTTTTTGCAATGGCCATTGAGCCAATCACCATGGTCAATAACTGAATCTGTGGTTGTTAAGCAAACCCATTGTTCACTAGGGTCCGTTTTCACCAAAAACGTGAAGGATACTCGCTTTTTGGCAAAAATGTGATAGATTGCAGTCATATGAGACTGCACATAGCTGTCATGGTTCCGACAGATGAAACCCTTCAAAAGAATTTCGAGGCATTGTTTTACCTTAAAGAATCTTTTAGTCAAGAAGCATAACATCGGCACTGCATAATCGAAGCCAAAAACTGAATTCCTTTCCCCTGGCACATAGCATCAAAGCACGATTCCCTCCTCCAATTAACAGTCATAAATCACATTCCCCAATTAGCATGAAGCGCAGGCCTCCTCTCCAGCTCTCCAGCCCGGCCAATTCCTTATCAGCTCTGGTTACAATAACCTTGATTCTCGTGCTAGGTTTAGTGTTGTTATATCTAGCTGGACTCTCGTTCACATCCCCCCTTCCAGCATAATCTAACTCTAAAAGCAAAAGGTAAAAGATGGCTACATTTCCATCTGTTGTCAATGCAAAAACATCCAATGTTAGCAGCATTGACAGTAGCTATAAATGGTTGCAGAGAGCCCAAAATGTGGTCATGTGACCCTAGAGGATGCCGTTGTAACTTTAGAACCAGATGGTCAGTTGCTTTTCGGCTGTCCGTCTCAACGTAAGCGACTGGCCATAATTTGAGGACTACCTGTAGTCCATCTCTACAATTCCATGATTCAGAGGCTAAACCAGCCCGATGTTTGTGGCAAAGTATGACCATCAGGCAATCTGGCACAATGTACATGCCACGCCATGAAGTGTTGCTTTTGTTGAACGCTCTTTTATTGAAGAGACATCCAATCTCCTGTTGGTGAGAACAATTAATTAGCAGAATGGTTTTTCCTTCAGGAGTTGTGGGTGCTCCATCTCAGTGTCATGGCCCCATGGGAGGAGGAGGAGGAGGAGGAGGAGGAGTTGGAACTGGGATTGTTCAATGGGGATGTCATGTCTCCCTTGGCATGATAGGCCAGGGGCTGAGGACAACGCTTTCCCGGCTCCTCAGACATTGGGAGAGGTAGTTGATCTGATGGAGAGCTGCCAATCCACAGGAGAGGATTGGCTGCTGACAAGCAGTGGTGCTGATAGGCAGCAGAACCCGTCTGAGGAGGGACAGCTGCCTCCCCCACTTGATCCAAGGGCACAGAGAGCAGAGCACAGGCAAGCTCAGAGAAGGTCTGCGAGGCGACTTGAGGGCACCTCACTTCCTCCTCACAAAGAACATCTGGAGTGGGTTGACTCAAGAAGAAGCTGTGTGGAGTTAGTCTTTGCCAGGAACAATTGTTGATGCTGGCTTACACTCCCTGGCTTTGACTTGTGCCTTTTGCATTTTGCCTTCTTTTTGCCTTGAGGGACTGCCTTTTGTCTTATGCCTTGACTTTGCCTTATGGACTATAGTTTGCCTCATGGACTTGCTTAGCTGGGCGGACTGCGCATTCTCCTACTCTGTGGGCTCCCTTTGTTATGTATGTATGGGCTGTTGTTTGGGGGAGGCTGGCTGCCTTCAGGATAACCTGTGGTGGAAGGTGGTTTGTTGGAACATTCACTTAAGCAATAAAGGATAATACCACTTTACGCCTTGGGTAGGCCACACTTGGAATACGGCGTCACCACGATGTAAAAAAGAGGTTGAGACTCTAGAAAGAGTGAAGAGGAGAGCAACAAAGATGGTTAGGGGATTGGAGGCTAAAACCTATAAGGAACGTTTGCTGGAATTGAGGATGTCTAGTTTAAGGAAGAGAAGGACGAGGGGTGACATGATAGCAGCCTTCCAATGTCTCAGGGGCTGCCCCAAAGAAGAGGGAGTCAAGCTATTCTCCAAGGCGCCTGAAGGCAGGACAAGAAGAAACAGATGGAAACTAATCAAGGAGAGAAGCAACCTAGAACTAAGGAGAAACCTCCTGACAGTGAGAATAATTAACCAGTGGAACAACCTGCCTCCAGAAGCAGTGAATGCTCCAACACTGGAAGTTTTTAAGAAGAGACTGGACAGCCATTTGTCCGAAATGGTGTAGGGTTTCCTGCCTGAGCAGGGGGTTGGACTAGATGACCTCCAAGGTCCCTGCCAAATTTTTATCATCATCATCATCATCATCATCATCATCATCATCATCATCATCATCATCATCATCATCATCATCATCATCATCATCATCATCATTATTATTATTATTATTATTATTATTATTATTATTATTATTATTATTATTATTATTATTATTATTATTATTATTATATAAAGCAATAAAGCTTGCCTTGCTTTGACGACCTGGATCATAATACACTGGAGGATTTCAAGAAGAGACTGGATAGCCATGGTCTAGGGTCTCCTGCTTGAGCAGATGTTTGGACTAGAAGACCTCCAAGGTCCCTTTCAATTTTGTTACACTGTATTTTGTATTCTCTAGCTCACCTCTCTTTCTCCACCCCACCTCTCTGCGTCCATTGTTGGTCCCACTTAAAGCCTCTGCTTCCCCAGTACGCAGACATTCAAGTCATTCAGCTTGTCTTCAGAAGTTGTGGGCACTCCATCACTGGACAATTTCAAGAAGAGACTGGATAAACATTCGTCCAGAATGGTATAGGGTCTCCTGCCTGAGCAGAGGGTTGGACTAGAAGACCTCCAAGGTCCCTTCCAATTCTGTTCTGCTGTTAAGACATCTCAGCAGCCTACCATCTCATTGGAAAAGCTGAATGGATCTGCAGAGCTGGGTTGAAGTTATCGGAGAATATGCCATGGCAGTAGAGAAAGCAGGAACTGAACATTAAATAAACACCTCTTGAAGTTAACTCTGTCGAGATTCTTCCTGATTCACGATGACAGCTTAATTTTCTCAGGAGGATCTGGAAAGCAACAGGACTAGGAAGAAGATAAAACTGTTTGTTTTATGTACTGTGGAAGCGTACCCCTGGGCCCAGGGCAGAAATGTCAACCTTTGCTTAGTGCTTTATGGCTGCGTCTGAGTGTCGGGAAAGGTTATGTTTCTCTTCCAAAGCGGTTACTCCTAGGAGAATTTTGCTAGGGCAAAGCACGGATCTAACACGCTCAAGAGGACTTAGCTTCTGCCTCGTGGATGGGACTGCTTCATTTGGTCCACCCTGAATTGATGATGACTTTAATTCATTTAAGCACTGCAATGCTGGCTGTGGAATTCTGGGAGTTGAAGTCCACATGCCTTAAAATGGTCAAGGTTGAGAAACACTAGTTTAAGGTGACCAACTTTTTTACAATGAAAAGGAGGACACAAATAAGTTGAAGAAAAAAATATCGTAAATAAAAGAAACATTTTATTCATTGCAACGATAATACAGAATACACTATAATATGATAAATGCATAATAAAAAACATTTGTAACAATAACACTTTATATTTTTTTTATTTAAAATTTTTAAAACTTTTACAAATAGGGGAAAAAAAAGACAAAAAACAAAAAACAACCACCCAACCACCCCAACCCTCCCACTCCATCCCCCCAACCTTTCCAGAGCTGAATATAGGCTTAATTAAAATTTCTAAAAATCTTAAAAACACTTTATATTGTAATTATTCTTACATGCCCCTGCCTGCAGCCACCCTGCCAGCACTGCTGCTCTGCCATGTAGAGCGGGCCCCCGTGGCTCCCAAACCACCAGCTGCGCTGGCTTTGGCCCCGGGGGGCAGCCCGCCATCGACACACCCCACCTGCAGCCGCCCTGCCAACACCACCGCCCACCCTACGCAGCCCCACGTAGAGCAGGCCCCGTGGCTCCCACAGCACGGGGGACAGCTGGCCAGCACCACCCCTCACACCCCTGCCCGCAGCCATTATTGCCCTAGCAGGGCCGAAGATCAAGAGAAAGTTACCGTAGCATCGCCGCTCCAGTCTCCTCCAGGTATCTTCGGGACTAACTGAGACAGTGGTTCTCAACCTTTTTAATGCCACAACCCCCAACCGGTTGTAAGTCGAGGACTACCCAACCAGTCGTAAGTCAAGGACTACTCAACTGGTCGTACGTTGAGGACTTTCCCTGCCTGGGAGCGCCATGCATGCGTGGTGCCGTCCCCTGCACTGGCCGAGGCGTAGCTGGCAAGGGGCAGCGACAGCGCAGGCCGACCACCGGCTGGGCCACCAGCTGGCCCAGCCCAAGGGAGGTAAGGCACCTGCCGGGCCCCACGCGCGCCAGCAATCCTCCCTGCACCCGTCGGCCTCCCACCTCCCACCCCTGGCCCTCTTTTCCTTACATTTTTAGTAGTTGCTCAGCAGGGAGGGGTGGAAGCTTCCAGACAGCTCACCTTCGCTGCAGACAACTTGCAGCACCGTTTGCAGACTGGGGCTTTTGGCGGGCTCAGCAGGGCAGAGACAGCCTGGACAATTCCTATTGGCTTTTGAAAGCCAATAGAATTAGACTCTATTCAAGAGAGTCTATTCTATTGGCTTTCAAAAGCCAATAGAATAAAAGGGAGTAGCACAGCTAAGGAAAAGGGGGGAAAAATGGCGGACTGCGTTGTTTGGCGACCCCCGTGAAATGATCGTTCAACCCCAAATGGGGTCCCGACCCACAGGTTGAGAACCGCTGAACTAGGAGATAATGTAGTTGGGTAGCAGGGAGGGGTGCAAAGTTCCTGCCAATTCGCCTTCGCTGCAGACAACTTGCATGTGCAAAGTTTGCCGGCCGGGTGTTTTGGCACGCTCAGCAGAAATTCCTATTGACTTTCAAAAGCCAATAGGGGGAGTAGCATAGCTCATGCAAAAGTTGAAAAAAAATCCATCAAAAAAAGGTGCCTGAACGCCATTCTGAGTGTCCTATGAGGAAAAAAAAGCCCTGCAGATTAGTCTTCAAATATCGAAAAGGAGGACATCTAGGAGGACACTTTTTGAGGGAGGACAGAACTCACAAAAGGAGGACTGTCCTCCCTAAAGGAGGACGGTTGGTCACCTTAATTCCTTCCTCGCTGGAAGGTGGAAGTGATGGATGGGGTAAGAGCTGGGCTAAGATACCTGTTTGTTTGTTACTTCCTTCAGGAATGTCCCTAAGTTACGATCAAAGAGCTCAAGGTGGCAGCCAGACCGTTGTGATCGAAGATACTCTTGTTTTTAAGCGTATGTGCAACATGCTTTAAAATCAAGTGGGGATTTGATTGTACGATCAGGGCCACCTTGATATTTTGAGTCTACTCTGTGGACACTCTCCTAATTCCCTGAGGGTACTCATGAAAACTTTTCTTCGCTCTGTTCCTGGAAAGAGGTTAAAAAATAGAAGGGGTTTAAAAGGGCTGATTTGGGGCCAATCTCCAGGAGACAGTGAGTTCTAGTTCAGCCTTAGGTATGAAAGCCAGAGGTGTGACTTTGGGCCAAACGTCAGTAGATGAAGTGTTGCAGTTCCACCTTAGGCCTGAAAGCCGGCTGGGTGACTTTGGGCCAATCACCAGGAGACGGTGAGTTCTAGTCCCGCCTTAGCCATGAAAGCCGACTGGGTGACTCTGGGCCAATCACCAGGAGACAATGAGTTCTAGTCCCGCCTTAGGCAAGAAAGCTGACTGAATGACTTTGGGCCAATCACCAGGAGACGATGAGTTCTAGTCCCGCCTTAGGCATAAAAGTTGACTGGGTGACTTTGGACCAATCACCAGGAGACTAGAGTTCTAGTTCAGCCTTAGGTATGAAAGCCAGAGGTGTGACTTTGGGCCAAACGTCAGTAGATGAAGTGTTGCAGTTCCACCTTAGGCATGAAAGCCGGCTGGGTGACTTTGGGCCAATCACCAGGAGACGGTGAGTTCTAGTCCCGCCTTAGCCATGAAAGCCGACTGGGCCAATCACCAGGAGATGGTGAGTTCTAGTCACACCTTAGGCAAGAAAGCTGACTGGATGACTCACCAGGAGACAGTGAGTTCTTGTCTCCTCTTAGACATGAAATCCAGCTGGGTGACTTTAGGCCAATCACCAGGAGATGGTGAGTTCTAGTCCCGCCTTAGGCATGAAAGCTGATTGGATGACTTTGGGCCAATTACCAGGAGACAGTGAGTTCTAGTCCTACCTTAGCCATGAAAGCCAACTGGGTGACTCTGGGCCAATCACCAGGAGATGGTGAGTTCTGGTCATGCCTTAGTCATGAAAGCTGACTAGATGACTCACCAGGAGACAGTGAGTTCTAGTCTCATTTTAGGCATGAAAGCTGTCTGGGTGACTTTGGGCCAATCACCAGGAGACAGTGAGTTCTAGTCCTGCCTTAGGCATGAAAGCCAGCTGGGTGACTCTGGGCCAATCACCAGGAGACAGTGAGTTCTAGTCCCGCCTTAGGCATGAAAGCTGGCTGGATGACTCACCAGGAGACAGTGAGTTCTAGTCTCATTTTAGGCATGAAAGCCAGCTGGGTGACTCTGGGCCAATCACCAGGAGACAGTGAGTTCTAGTCTTGTCTTAGGCATGAAAGCTGACTGGGTGACTTTGGACCAGTCAATCCAGACCTCCTAACAGGGTTATTGTTGTGGGAAAATAAGATGAGGAAGGAGTATTAGCTCTGTTTGACGCCTTGAACTGTTTACAAAAAAAATAAATCTGAATAGAATAGAGCTGGAAGGGACCCTGGAGGTCTTCTAGTCCAGGGCTTTTCAACCAGTGGAATGGGTACCACCTGTGGTACATTGGCACCTGGCAGGTGGTACGCAACCATCCTATAAAAGTGGTAGCAGGGGAGGGGAATGAACTGAACCGGTGGCAGCACCGCCCAAGCCTGAGCGAGAGACGGCTGGAGCTGCAGGGCTGTCAGGGCTCAGTGGAAGCGCCAGGATCAGCACCAGGCTCCACTGAGCCCTGAAGAAGCACCGATCAGCTGGAAAGCAGCACTGATCCTAGCGCTTCTGCTGAGTCCAGAAGAAGTGCCAATCAGCTGGAACATTGCAGCATCTCCAGGGTCTTGTGATTTACATTCAGATGCTTGGCAACTGATTCATATTTATGATGGTCACAGTGTCCCAGGGTCATGTGAAGTGACCAAAACCTGCTGCAACCACCCAGCAGATGGGGGGAATAAAAATCAAATACCCCCCACCCCACCCCTGCTGCCAACCCTCAACAGAAATGCTCACAACAATGAAAACCTCGAACAGGAGGAAGAGCACCTCTGGGTGGGCAGGCGGGTGTCTTGCTCAGCTGTGGCTTGGGGGGCACTTTTTTCAGTGCATTGTAACTAAGCGAACTGTTGTAATTTGAGGACTACCTGTACTTTATCACTTTTTTCTTCTTTTTGGTCATCAAGTTTTTGACCCCTTGCTAGGCGACTGGTGGTACTCGGATGTTGCCATATCCTAAAAGTGGTACAATGGGTGAAAAGGTTGAAAAGCCCTGTTCTAGTCCAACCCCTTACTCAGGCAGGAAACCCTATACCAGTGAGTAGAATAGAGTAGAGTAGAGTATAGCTGGAAGGGACCTTGGAGGTCTTCTAGTCCAGCCCCCTGCTCAAGCAGGACAACCTACACCATCTCAGACATGTGAATGTCCAGTCTCTTCTTAAAAATCTCCAGTGATGGAGCACCCACAATTTCTGGGGATAAACTGTTCCACTGGTTGTGGAACATATATATATGGAATATAAATAAAGTAAAAATAAATCATACTTTGCAGAATGTTTAAAATGATTGCAAAAATGCGTAAATCCAAACATAATCCTGGCAATACAATCAATGTGGTACCATTAACCTGATACACTGCTAGCAGAGCAGACTGGACCCAGCTTGAATTGGACAATTTAAATTAAAAAAACCTAAAATCTAATGACAACGTAACATGCAACGCATCCACAAAATTATGTTGAACAAATGTACCTGGCACACACAAAAAATAGGAAGCCACATTTTACTCCAGGTAAAAAGAGACAGCTGAAGAATACAATGTGAATTGAATTAAATTAAATTGTGAATTAAATGATTGCACAAGACCAAGTTTGCAAAAAAAAAATATGCCCAAACTAGTAGAAACAAAAGATTATTATTTAAGTGAACATTTGGAGATGGGAGCCAAGACACTGAAAAATAAAATGGACAAGACCAAAAACTAGTAATCATTGCAAGCTGGCACCCACCAGATGGAGGAAGAAGTGGGATTAATTTTTCACTTCAAGAGGCAGCATAAAACCCCAAAACCCAAGGATTTAGCAGCTGAAATGGACTTCATAAAGGAAAAAAAAATGAAACCATGGACCCCATAATTAGTGGAGGCGACAAAATTGCTTAAACTGACTATAAATAATGCCGTGACTGATGCATTAGCTTCTGTGCAAAAGCTTTAATCTCCAAGTTTCCTCCAATATGGCAGGATCACAAAACTGAGAAAGTTGGAAATGGTAATGTTCAGCTTGCAGGATACAACACAACGGATAGAATTATAATTGTGGGGTCCTTGGTGCTCTCTGAGCTGGATGGTTTTCTCGCAGATGTTTCCGTGCCCAACTAGGTAACATCATCAGTGTTGGAAGGGAGTGGGGTCTGCGGAGAAGACGGGGTGGGGAGAAAGGAGAAGAGGGAGAAGGAGAAGAACTGTGTAGGCTTTGGTGCTCTCTGGGCTCGTTTGTTTTCTTGCAGACATTTCATTACCCAACTAGATAACATCATCAGTATTGGAAGGGAGTGGGGTTTGCAGGGAGGAGGGGGGGGGAGAAAAAGAAGAGGAAGAAGGAGAAGGAGGAGGAGGAGGAAGAGGAGGAAGAGAAGGAGAAGGACTGTGGGATTCTTGGTGCTCTCTCAGCTTGGTTTTTTTTCTTGCAGATGTTTCATTACCCAACTAGGTACCATCATCAATGCTAGAAGGGAGTGGGGTTTATGGAGAGGAGGAGGAGGAGGAGGAAGAGGAGGAGGAGGAGGAGGAGGAAGAGAAGAAGGAGAAGGACTGTGGGATCCTTGGTACTCTCTGAGCTTGGTTGTTTTCTTGCAGACGTTTCATTACCCAAGTAGGTAACATCATCAATGCTAGAAGGAAGTGGGCTTTATGGAGAGGAGGAGGAGGAGGAGGAGGAGGAGGACTGTGGAGCCCTTGGCGCTCTCTGAGCTTGGTTGTTTTCTTGCAGACGTTTCATTACCCAACTAAGTAACATCATCATCAATGAATGATGAATAATAATTAAAAGGCAAAGGCTAATTTTCTTAGATGCAGCCATAATCAGGGCAAGCAGATTTGAGGGGGGGGGGAAACTTGAAAAACAATAACATAAAATAGAGAGATCTAATAATTGAAACAGGTAAATTACAGGGAAGATCTTGCAACATCACCTAAGAATAGAGGTGGAGTGACCGACGGATTAATCTAATATTTATAAGAACCAAATATTTTGACTAATGGTAAACATAGATCTGTAAAAACAACAACAACAACTCCAGTCGTTCTATTTCTATTTGCAGGTCTTTGTGTTTTGTTATGTTTCTTTTCTCGCTGCAGATGATGGCATAGGTGGGTGTTATTGCTATTGCTGTTGGTTGAACAGATAGCCAGATGTTCAGACTGGATTTGAAGTTTTAACTGTGTATCCAGCTCTTCCGAAGAATCTGGGATAGGCAGATGTTGTTGTCTGATGATGCTAAATGTATCATTTCAGGATGTCAGCTGTTCCAAGTAAAGCTGCTTTTTGCAATTGATTTATGGGGATTTTGTCAATGGTGTTCAGGTTGTGCTCCAGATGCTTTATTACCATGGTTGGTTACACAATCAGCCAGATGTTCTGGCTGGACTTGTCTGTTTTGCCCACTGTTTTTCCCCTTCTCTGGAATCTGGGCTAGGCAGATGTTGTTGTTTGATGGGGTTAAAAGTACTGTCGCTGGAGGCTAAAAGATACAAAGAATGGTTGCTGGAATTGAGTTTGTTTAGTCTAGTGAAAAAAAAGTAGTAGGGGGTGACATGGTAGCAGTCTTCCAATATTTAAGGAGCTGAAACTCCTTAAATTTCTAGACTCTAGAAAGAGTACAGAGAAGAGCAGCAAAGATGATTAGAGGACCGGAGGCTAAAACATACAAGGAACGGTTGCTGGAATTGGGTAGGTCTAGTTTAATGAAGAGAAGGATGAGGGGGGACATGATAGCAGTGTTCCAATATCTCAGGGGCTGCCCCAAAGAAGAGGGAGTCAAGCTATTCTCCAAAGCGCCTGAAGGCAGGACAAGAAGCAACGGATGGAAACTAATCAAGGAGAGAAGCAACCTGGAACTAAGGAGAAACTTCCTGACAGTTAGAACAATTAACCAGTGGAACAACCTGCCTCCAGAAGTTGTGAATGCTCCAACCCTGGAAGTTTTTAAGAAGAGACTGGACAGCCATTTGTCCGAAATGGTATAGGGTTTCCTGCCTGAGCAGGAGGTTGAACTAGATGACCTCCAAGATCCCTTCCAACTTTATTATTATTATTATTATGGATCATCACACAGTCAGCCAGATGTTCAGACTGGATTTGGCATTTTGTCTACCTATCGAGTCCTTACCCAGGACCTGGGATAGGCAGATGTGGATGTTTTAAGGTATTACAGATATCGTCACAGGATGGAAGCAGTTCCTAGTAAGGCCGCCTTTTGCAATTGACTAATGGCAAATTTGTCAATGCCAATAGTGTTCAAGTGGTGCTCCAGTTGTTTTGGGATTGCATCCAAGGCGCCTATTACTATTGGTACTACCCTTGCTTGCTTTTGCCACAGTCTTTCTATTTCTATTTGTAGGTCTTTGTATTTTGTTATCTTCTCCAGTTCTTTCTGGTCTATTCTGCTGTCTCCAGGCACTGCCACGTCCACTATCCAGACTTTTTTGTTTATTATTATTATTATTATTATTATTATTATTATTATTATTATTATTATTATTATTATGAGCACAAAGGTGCTTTTTCATGAGGCTTCTTTTTTCTCTTTGAAGACTGTTTCGCTTCTCATCCCAGAAAGCTTGGTTTGAAAGAGGGGTCAAAGAGGCCATCTGTGTCAAAACTGAACAGCCCTCCCTCAACAGAGTGGGAGAGATACAACACCATCTATCTCCAGTCTACAACACGGTCCTTTCAGCAGTTCCATGAAGGCTCCACACCCATTTGCACCACTCAGGTGACCCTGAGGACACAGATAAACCTCCAGGTGGCCCCAACGACTCTCTAAAACAGACATGTCAAACACAAGGCCCGGGGGCCGGATGCGGCCCACGAAGTGGTTTCATGTGGTCTGCGAAGCCATCCTGGAAACAGTGAGGGAACGGCCCCCGCTGCCTTGGCCCTGGCCCAGGCCAGCCAGAAGCCAATGTACAATTTTGTGGTGGCCATCTTGGCACTTGCCTCGGTGGACCATGCCTTGACACTTGCCCTGGTCCCACCCCCTTCTGCCAGAGACCCTCAGATCTGTCCCACTCCTGCCCAGGCCCCCACAGGCACCTTTGACGCGAATGATGTAGAACTGACCACGCCCACCAAGTAGGCCACACCCACTTCATCCACGCCCACCCAGTAGGCTGAACCCACTCTTGCCACACCTACCCAGCCACCCCAGGGCAACCGCAATGCTGATGCGGCCTTCAGTGAAATTGATTTTGACACCCCTGCTCTAAAAGAAGGCAAATGACCAGCTGTCTGCAAGGAGTATAAATCCTTTCATTTCCCCCACCATCCAGTCAGAGTTGAAGAAGCTTCTTGGATGAGAAGCGAAATGTCTTCAAAGAAAAACAAGAAAGTCCAGTCGCTTCCTGAAAAACACATTTGGGACAAACATGGCCTGGATGACTGAAACTCTCCATAGACAAGAGGGAGTCAAGCTATTCTCCAAAGCGCCTGAAGGCAGGACAAGAAGCAACGGATAGAAATTAATCAAGGAGAGAAGCAACCTGGAACTAAGGAGAAATTTCCTGATGGTTAGAACAATTAACCAGTGGAACAGCTTCCACTCCAGAAGGTGCGGGTGCTCCATCACTGGATGTTTTTAAGAAGAGATTGGGATAACCATTTGTCTGAAATGGAAAAGGGTCTCCCGCTTGAGCTGGGGGCTGGATGACCTCCAAGGTCCCTTCCATCTCTGCTATTCTGTTATAGGCCTCTGAATGTAAGCTGCTCCGAGCAGAGCTGCCTTTTGCAATTGACAGATGGTGACTTTAATAATAATAATAATAATAATAGTAAAGTTGGAAGGGACCTTGGAGGTCATCTAGTCCAACCCCCTGCTCAGGCAGGAAACCCTACACCATTTCGGACAAATGGCTGTCCAGTCTCTTCTTACAAACTTCCAGTGTTGGAGCATTTACTGCTTCTGGAGGCAGGTTGTTCCACTGATTAATTGTTCTCACTGTCAGGAAGTTTCTCCTTAGTTCTAGGTTGCTTCTCTCCTTGATTAGTTTCCACCCATTGCTTCTTGTCCTGCCTTCAGGTGCTTTGGAGAATAGCTTGACTCCCTCTTCTTTATGGCAGCCCCTGAGATATTGGAACACTGCTATCATGTCCCCGTTCGTCCTTCTCTTTATTAAACTAGACATCCCCAATTCCAGCAACCATTCCTTATATGTTTTAGCCTCCAGTCCCCTGATCATCTTTGTTGCTCTTCTCTGTTCTCTTTCTAGAGTGTCAACATCTTTTTTACATCGTGGTGACCAAAACTGGATGCAGTATTCCAAGTGTGGCATTACCTAGGCCTTGTAGAGTGGTATTAATACTTTATCAATGCTGAAGATATCCAAGTGGTGCTCCATATGTTTTGGGAATTGCACCCAAGCTGCCTATCCTATATTTTGATTTCTTATGCCGGAGTTATTGTTATTATTAACACGACTCTAATTTAGATTCATACCTTGCCTTTTCTCCAGGCGTTCCAACGGGGGTGCTCCCTTCATTTTAACTTCCAAGCAATAATCCTGGAAAACAGACTAGGGAGAATGAGGGGGGAGCAGAAAAATCTCTATGCCAGCCAAGGTCACCCCAGTGAATTTTTCAAGGCATCATCAAGACACACCTGTGCCAGCTTTTAACGGGGCAGGAGTCCTTAATCCTCTTCACATGGCAAGTGGGTTGGGGAAACTGAGGCATACCTCTCTTGCCGGCAGTTTGCTTTTCCCAATAAATCATCATTAAGCGACAATCTTTCCTCTCCGGAAAACTCAGCACTTCACGGGAAATAAATTGCTTCTGGCCTCTCCTGGCAGCCCAACACGATAGCCCTCCACCATAATACTACAAGCCCACATCAGGACTTTTGAATGTCTCAGTCTGTTTTTAACTGCCAGGAAGATGGATGGTCTGTTCCTCCCATTCACACATAAGCATCTGGGGATAAGTGTCACTTATCTGCAAAGTTTTTTTGGGGAAAAAAAGCAGAGGAAGATAAGATGTGACCGCTGGGGGTTTGGTTGGGGGGGGAGGAGGGAAGCTCTGAAGAAACTTTCTTTAAACCATGATAAATGTTGCAAAAAGGATCCAGCTTTCCCTTCCCCCCCAGTGGAATTGAGTGATGGTGATTTATGAGCTGGGAGATTTTTCTAAAGCAAGTCAGTTTTTGAAGAAGAACGGAAAGGTCACCATCCTGCACCATTCTGCACGCCTTACATAGTTTATCTTAGGCTGTGACAACATATGATCCTTCCGAATTTCTGGGTGACAGGCTTGTTTGCAGAGCCACCATTAATAACCATCATTGGGAGGGAACTAAGATACAAACATGCACACTGGCACCCCAGCACTTCCTCTTAATGGATCACGACGCCTCTTCCAACATCCAGACGGAGATTAAAAGCCACAGGTCATAGAGGAGTCGGAAAACCAAAGTGGAAGACTGGATCTTGTACAAAAAAAGAAAGAGAGAGAGAGGGAGAGAGAGAGAGGGAGGAGGAAGAAAGGGAGGGATGCAAAGAGGGAGAGGGAGAGAGAGGGAGGGAGATAAAGAAGGAGAGAGAAAAGGAGGAAGAGAGGGAAATAGAGAGGGAAGACGAGAGAGAGAGAGAGAGAGAGAGAGAGAGAGAGAGGGAGAGAAGGAGGGAGGGAGAGAGGGAGAGTGGAGAGAGAGATGGAGGGAGAAAGGAAGGGATGCAAAGAGGGAGAGAGAGAGGGAGGGAGATAAAGAGGAAAAGAGAAAAGGAGGGAGAGGGAAATAGAGAGGGAGGGAGAAAGAGAGGGAAGATGAGAGAGAGAGAGGGAGAGAAAGAGGGAGAGGGAGGGAGAGTGGAGAGAGGAAAGAGGGAGGAGGGAGAAAGAAAGGGAAGGATGTAAAGATGGGGGGAGAGAGAGAGATAAAGAGGGAAATTGAGAGAGAGGGAGGGAGAGAGAGAGGAAGAAGAGAGAGAGCAGGAGGGAGGAAGGGAGAGGGGGAGGAGGGAGGGGGGATGGAAAGACGGAGAGAGAGGGAGTTAGAGGAAGAGGAAGAGAGAGAGGGTTAGGGTTAGGGTGCATCGGAGCTGGAAAGAAAACAAAAAATTAAACAACAGGGTCCTGAAAAGGCAAGCAGACCATTATTAGATGTGATTTTGCTGCTTCACAATCATCATAACCATAGCAACTGACTGAGGTTTCTCATCTCATCTCTTGTGGCATTCAGGAACTCACAGATATGCACACAAAACCTTGAATGTCATGAAACAAATGGTCATAAGTCAAGGATTACGTGTCATTTGCAACCTGTACGTAATGGTATCCCGGGGCAGGTGATGGTATTCCGTGCTTTATTAGAAACAGGTGGAACGTTCTCCCAACTCATTCTGCCCACAAATAATAATATTAATATTAATAACAACAACAACAATAATAATAATAATAATAATAATAATAATAATAATAATTTTGTACAGGACCTTAGATACCATGTGTCATCTAGTCCAACCCCAAGCTCAGGCAGGAAACCCTATACCATTTCGGAGCACCACTTGGACACCCTCATTGGCATTGACAAATTCGCCATTAGTCAATTGCAAAAGGCGGCCTTACTAGGAACTGTTTCCATCCTGCGACGATATCTGTAATACCATCAAACATCCACGTCTGCCTATCCCAGGTCCTTGGGAAGGACTCGATAGGTAGACAAAAATGCCAAATCCAGTCTGAACAGCTGGCTGACCGTGCGATGATCAATAAAAATAATAATAATAAAGTTGGAAGCGACCTTGGAGGTCATCTAGTCCAACCCTATGCCGTTTCACACAAATGGCTGTCCATTCTTGAAAACTTCCACATTGGAGCAGTCACAACTTCTGGAGGCAAGTTGTTCCACTGATTAATTGTTCTAACTGTCAGGAAGTTTCTCCTTAGTTCTAGGTTGCTTCTCTCTTTGGTCAGTTTCCATCCATTGCTTCTTGTCCTGCCTTCAGGCGCGTTGGAGAATAGCTTGACTCCCTCTTCTTTGGGGCAGCCCCTGAGATACTGGAACACGGCTGTCATGTCCCCCTTCATCCTTCTTTTCACTAGACTAGACATACCAATTCCAGCAACCGTTCCTTATATGTTTTAGCCTCCAGTCCCCTGATCATCTTTGTTGCTCTTCTCTGCACTCTAGAGGTAGGAAATGTTATTTATGGATCATCTATATAAACTGTGTTGAGGATGGACGGTAATACTATTCAGAAGATTTCCTCCATCATGTTGACGACAGCTATCAAATTAGCAGCAGAATGATTCAGAATAGAATAGAGCTGGAAGGGACCTTTGAGGTCTTCTAGTCCAACCCCCTGTTCATGCAAGAGACCCTATGCCATTTCTGACAAGTGACTGTCCAGTCACTCCTTAAAAACTTCCAGTGATGAAAGCACCTGCAACTTCTGGTGGCAAGCTGTTCCACTGGTTAATTGTTTTCATTATCAGGAAGTTTCTCCATAATTCTAGGTTGCTTCTCTCCTTGATTAGTTTCCATCCATGGTTTCTTTTCCTGCCTTCTGGTGTTTTGGAAAATAAGTTCCCCCCTCTTCTTTGTGGAATCAGAACAGGTGGGTCTATGATGGAATTGCTTTGGCAATTTTTTGTGTGTGCTGCAGCTGTCCCCCCCCCCTAGACTGTGCGTTAACAAAAGGATAGAATCAAGATCATGTGAAGGATTAGTACTACTTTATAAAATCCTGGTAAGACCACAGTTTTGAATATTGCATCCAGTTTTCGTCAGCACACTATCAAAAAAGAAGTTGAGACTCTGGAAAGAGTGCAGAGAAGAGCAACAAAGATGATGAGAGAACAGTTGCAGGAATTGGGTCGGTCTAGTTTAATGAAAAGAAGGACGAGGGGGGACATGATAGCAGCGTTCCAATATATGTGGGGCTGCCCCAAAGAAGAGGCAGCAAGCTATTCTCCAAAGCACCTGAGGTCAGGACAAGAAAGAATGGATGGAAACTAATCAAGGAAGGAAGCAATCTGGAATTAAGGAGAAATTTCCTAACAGTGAGAACAATTAACCAGTGGAACAGCTTGCCATTAGAAGTTGTGGGTGCTCCAACAATGGAGGTTTTTAAGAAGAGACTGGACAGCCACTTGTGTGATATAGTATAGGGCCTTCTGTTTGAGTAGAGGATTGGACTAGAAGACCTCCAAGGTCCCTTCCAGCTGTCCTTTCTATCTTCATTTATTTTCCAAAGAATCTTTGGAAAATCAAGGAGAGAAGCACCCTGGAATTCAGGAGAAATTTCCTAACAGTGGGAATTACCAGGGCTTCTTATGATTTGGAGTACAATTGTTACCACCAGCCAACATGCTGCTAACATTGTCCTTTGATGCCCTCAACTGGGAAACAACAGTCAAAATCTGGAGCAAATCAGCAATAGTTGGACCATTAAATGGTTATAACTTTTTTTTTTTAAAAAAAATAGCCGCCCATCACATTTGCTTTTGTCAACGTTGCTAATATTGAATATTCTTGCTTTGACAAAATATGCAGAACTGCCTGGTACTTTTAGAGTTAATTCAGATGAGAACGGGAAAGGAGAGAAAAGTGCATGGAAGGGAACGGAAGTGAATCTTTGCCCTCCAGGCTAATTGGAAGATGTGAATCATGACCCCAAAATAGGGGAGGGAAAATGCCTGGAATGCTATGTGCAAAGGAAGGGAAATTCAGATCTTGGCATTCTCCATGCCGTGCTGACACTCCTTTACACTAATAAAGGCTTTTTAGGTTAAACAATGCCTGAAAGTTCTTTGAAGTGTTTCATTAGTCAGACATATGACATCTTTACTGTAGTTTTGTTTCCACGAAGTAAAATCCCTGCATGATCCAGAGCAAATTATTTCATTATAGGCCTTTCACCATCCTTATTTTTTTTTCTGGTGATGTGTGTCTTCTCACACTTCAAGGACTTCGACTCAATTATCAAGGTGCCAGAGGGATATTTATTACTCCGTTTCCTTCTCTCTTCCCTTGATAATGAAAATAAAAAAAAATGTTGATTCTGTTCAGCAGTTTCTTATTTGGATAGTAAACTCACACATCCAGTCTGATGCCTCCTGCATTCTGTTTTTGTCCTGAGATCTCTCTTTTCAGTTGCAGCAGCAATTGGCAAGAAGCAACGGATGGAAACTAATCAAGGAGAGCACCAACCTAGAACTAAGGAGAAACTTCCTGACAGTGGAAACAATTAATCAGTGGAACAACCTGCCTCCAGAACCTGTGAATGCTCCAACACTGGAAGTTTTTAAGAAGAAACTGGACAGCCATTTGTCTGAAATGGTATAGGGATTCCTGCCTGAGCAGCGGGTTGGACTAGATGACCTCCAAGGTCCCTTCCAACTTTTTATTATTATTATTAATATTATTATCACTGGAGACTTTTAAGAAGAGACTGGACAGCCACTTGCTTGAAATAGTATCGGA
Source organism: Crotalus helleri (assembly GCA_024509115.1). Lineage (NCBI taxonomy): Eukaryota > Metazoa > Chordata > Lepidosauria > Squamata > Viperidae > Crotalus > Crotalus helleri. Next base: position 1,175,424 of record JAKSXO010000089.1, read on the forward strand.
TCTCTATAGCTGTCATGATTACTCAAATGTCTTGGTCAAGAGTATTCAACTATTGAAAACAATAATAATAAAATAACAATAACAATAATAAAGTTGGAAGGGACCTTGGAGGTCATCTAGTCCAACCCCCTGCTCGGGCAGGAAACCCTATACCATTTTGGACCAATGGATGTCCAGTCTCTTCTTAAAAACTTCCAGAGTTGGAGCATTCACCGCTTCTGGAGGCAGGCTGTTCCAGTGGTTAATTGTTCTCACTGTCAGGAAATTTCTCCTTAGTTCTAGGTTGCTTCTCTCCTTGATGAGTTTCCATCCGTTGCTTCTTGTCGTGCCTTCAGGCGCTTTGGAGAATAGCTTGACTCCGTCTCTTGTACTAAACCAGGGGTCTTCAAACTCGGCCCTTTTATGACTTGTGGACTTCAACTCCTAGAATTCCTCAGCTAGGCACACTGGCTGAGGAATTCTGGGAGTTGAAGTCCACAAGTCATAAAAGGGCCAAGTTTGAAGACCCCTGTACTAAACGCAGGGGGCTGGACTAGAAGACCTCCAAGGTCCCTTCCAGCTCTATTCCATTCAAACTCTTCCCCAGTTGAGCCAGGACAGATACTTCCTTTGGGATTGGAAGGATAACATGTAGATTCTCATTCAGCAAAACTTGACTTCTTTCTGTTTGATGATTTTATCTTCCACAATATGTCCACTAGTTTCTGGAATATGTACGAAACAGATTGGTTTGTTATGCTTAGGAGGCAATGCACTACATCTCCGTGTGACAGGATAACTTTGCCCAGATGTTCATCTAATCCATTTTCTAGGTTTGAACAGTTAATTATGGATAAAGTCTTTATTAATGATCTTGAAACCATGCGGATACCTTGAAACTGAGGTGGTCTTCTGAAATGTAGGGCATGGAGATAGTTAGATAATAAAGAGAAGGATCAGGGGTGACATGATAGCAGTGTTCCAGTATCTGAGGGTCTGCCACAAGGCAGAGGGGGCCAAGTTGTTCACCAAAGCACCAGAGGGCAGGACAAGAAACAATAGTTGGAAACTAATCAAGGAGAGAAGCAATCCAGAATTAAGGAGAAACTTCCTAATAATGAGGACAATTAACCAGTGGAACAGCTTGCCACCAGAAGTTGCGGGTGCTCCATCACTGGAGGTTTTTAAGAAGAGACTGGACGCCCACCTGTCTGAAATGGTATAAGGTCTCCTGCTTGAGCAGGGGGCTGGACTAGAAGACCTCCAAGGTCCCTTCCAGTTCTCTTCTAACTCATTGATTGTCATCAGCTTCAGAGGATGTCTCCAGAAGCTATTTGCAAGCTTATTCAACAGCTGATCTGGTGATTGACTTTCTTCAGCCCAGCCTGGAATCTTATCATCACACAATTAACCTGACAGAACAATTAACCAGTGGAACATCCTGCCTCCAGAAGCGGTGAATGCTCCAACACTGGAAGTTTTTAAGAAGAGACTTTGTCCGAAATGGTATAAGGTTTCCTGCCTGAGCAGGGGGTTGGACTAGATGACCTCCAAGGTACCTTCCAACTTTATTATTATTATTATTATTATTATTATTATTATTATTATTATTATTATTATTATTATTATTATTATTATTATTATTATTATTATTATTATTGGCTTCCCAGAGACACGTAAAGAGTATAGCATATTTTTTTTAATGCTATTTATATTACTTGATGCATTGTGGACTTATCCGTTTAGAAGAGAGCAATTAGAAAAATGTATAAAAAGCCATCAGGGAACATATGTGGTGCAGAATTTTGGGGTTTTTTTTTGTTTTTAGGAGAAAGGAAGAGGGAAGAGGGCTGGACCAAGCTGAGTTTGTCTTACCACCACCACTGCAATTTCCCCATCAAGGCAATTCTCCGCTATGGTATGCCAGAGGCTAAAAATAGCATTGCAGGGACACCTGTGCTGAATAAATTGCAGAGAGAAAGAGATGCTCACACGTGATAATGTTTGGGGAATGTCTGGGGCTTTTTTCTTTGATTCTTCCAGCATCAGGCTTAAGATACAGAAGGATCTTGACAGACTTGAACACTGGGCGCTATCTAACAAAATGAAATTCAATGGTGAAAAAAGTAAGGTTCTACATTTAGGCAAAAAAACCCCCCCAAATGTACAGGTATAGTATAGGGGGTACCTTGCTCAATAGTAGTAACTGTGACAGGGATCTCGGAGTCCTAGTAGACAATCACTTAAATAGGAGTCAGCCATGTGCTGCAGCTGCCAAAAAAGCCAACACAGTGCTTGGCTGCATTAATAGAAGGATAGAATCAAGATCACGTGAAGTGTTGATATCACTTTACAAGGCCTTGGCAAGGCCACACTTGGAATCCTGCATCCAGTTTTGGTCACCACAGTGTAAAAAAGATGTTGAGACTCTAGAAAGAGTACAGAGAAGAGCAACAAAGATGATCAGGGGTCTGGAGGCTAAAACATACTGTATAAAGAACGGTTGCTGGAATTGGGTATGTCTAGTTTAATGAAGAGAAGTACGAGGGGGGACAGGATAGCAGTATTCCAGTATCTCAGGGGCTGCCCCAAAGAAGAGGCAGTCAAGCTATTCTCCAAAGCGCCTGAAGGCAGGACAAGAAGCAACGGGTGGAAACTAACCAAAGAGAGAAGCAACCTAGAACTAAGAAGAAACTTCCTGTCAGTTAGAACAATTAACCAGTGGAACAACCTGCCTCCAGAAGTTGTGACTGCTCCAATGTGGAAGTTTTCAAGAATGGACAGCCATTTGTGTGAAACGGTATAGGGTTGGACTACAGTTTTGGATTTGGGGTGATTCTAAGGGATTCTGGGTTCTAGAGCTTGGACAAGCTCAGTGATGAGCTGATGATACATCTCTGTCTTTGGAAGTCCATCTCTTTCCGTTAAGGACAGTGATTCATTATATGGAGGGTACATAGACATCTGCAACCTTGTAAAGGAGGCCATCCTGATAGACCTCCTTTAACATACTATAGATTGTATCTCTAGAGTACTGATTAAAGGGAGCCAGTTTGGTAGAGTGGTGAAGGCTAGAAGCTAGAGACTGGAAGTTCTAGTCCCAACTTAGACACAAAGCCAGTCAGGTGACCTTGGGCCAGTTACTTTCTCTCAGCCCTAGGAAGGCAGTGATGGCAAATCACTTATGGAAAACCTTGCCAAAAAATCCTACAGCAACATGTCCAAGAATCAAGACTGAATTGGTCTCCTTCCTTCCTTCCTTCCTTCCTTCCTTCCTTCCTTCCTTCCTTCCTTCCTTCCTTCCTTCCTTCCTTCTGTTTCATTTTGTATTTTCTTTCTCTCTCTCTCTTTCTCTCTCTCCTCTTTTCTCTTTCCTCTAGCTTTTCTAACTTCTGTTTCATTTTGTATTCTTTCTTTCTTTCTTTCTTTCTTTCTTTCTTTCTTTCTTTCCTTCTTTCTTTCTTCTTTCCTCTTTTCTCTTTCCTCTAACTTTTCTAATTTCTGTTTCAGTTTGTATTCTTTCTTTCTTTCTTTCTTTCTTTCTTTCTTTCTTTCTTTCTTTCTTTCTTTCTTTCTTTCTTTCTTTCTTTCTTTCTTTCTCTTTCTTCTTTTCTCTTTCCTCTAAGTTTTCTAACTTCTGTTTCATCTTCCTTCCTTCCTTCCTTCCTTCCTTCCTTCCTTCCTTCCTTCCTTCCTTCCTCTCTTCCTTCTGTTTCATTTTATATTTTCTCTCTCTCTCTCTCTCTCTCTCTCTCTCTCTCTCTCTTTCTCTCTTTCCTCTTCCCTCTAGCTTTTCTAACTTCTGTTTTATTTTGTATTCTTTCTTTCTTTCTTTCTTTCTTTCTTTCTTTCTTTCTTTCTTTCTTTCTTTCTTTCTTTCTTTCTTTCTTTCTTTCTTTCTTTCTTTCTTTCTTTCTTTCTTTCTTTCTTCTTTCCTCTTTTCTCTTTCCTCTAACTTTTCTAATTTCTGTTTCAGTTTGTATTCTTTCTTTCTTTCTTTCTTTCTTTCTTTCTTTCTTTCTTTCTTTCTTTCTTTCTTTCTTTCTTTCTTTCTTTCTTTCTTTCTTTCTTTTTTTCTTTCTTTCTTTCTTCTTTCCTCTTTCCTCTAAGTTTTCTAACTTCTGTTTCATCTTCCTTCCTTCCTTCCTTCCTTCCTTCCTTCCTTCCTTCCTTCCTTCCTTCCTTCCTTCCTTCCTTCCTTCCTTCCTTCCTTCCGGGACTTGTCCAGCTTGTCCAATTTTCATGCCTAAGGTGGGACTAGAACTCACCATCTCCTGGTGATTGGGCCCAAAGTCATCCAGCTGACTTTCATGCCTAAGATAAAACTAGAACTCAGGGTCTCCTGGTTTCCAGGCTGAGACCTTCACCACTACAGCAAACTGGGTCTCGTTCTCTTTCTAGAGCAGTGTTTCTCAACCTTAGCGATGTTAAGATAGGTGGACTTCAACTCCCAGAATTCTCCAGCTAACATGGAAGACATTTTTTTAACAAGCTTGGTGTCAACGCTGCTAACATCGGATGTTTTTGCATTGACAACAAAGGGAAATGTAGCCATCTTTTACCTTTTGCTTTTAGAGTTAGATGATGCTGGGGGGGGATGTTGTTATGTCCAGCTAGGCATAACAACACTAAACCTAGCATGAGAAACAAGGTTATTGTAACCAGAGCTGATAAAGAATTGGCGGGCTGGAGAACTGGAGAGGAAGCCATGCTTCAAGCTAATTGGGGAATGTGATTTATGACTGTTAATTGGAGGAGGGAACTGTGCTTTGACACTATGTGCCCAGGGGAGGGGAATTCAGTTTTTGGCTTCAGTTATGCAGTGCCAATGTTATGCTATTCAAAATAAAGATTCTTTAAGGTAAACAATGCCTCGAAGTTCTTTTGAAGAGTTTCATCCATCGGAACCATGACAGCCTGCACTAAGTCCATTAATGCAAGATTATCTGTCTGAATACATACACATTTCCCACCATACCATATCCTTCCTCTTTAGCTTGTCTCCAAGTAACACACATTTATTCGGCCTGCCGTTTAATGTATAATTGTTTTGTTCCTTGGACCAAAAATAATGAATTGCCTACTTAATCTTAATTTTGGCAACTTGGCCTGTATTTGCCGAGAAGTCCCATTTATTTGTTCTATTCCTCTGATCCTTATATATTGTGTTCTTCATCTTCTTAGCAACGATGACAATTGTTACGCGTTCAGCGGTTCCGCTAACTACAAAATAATCGACTATCACTCTCTCCCACTTGTTTATTTATTATTTACTCTTAGCTCGTATTTATTCATAAACCTTTGGGAGAAAGGATCCAGTTCTCACTGAGGCATTTAACCTGGGTCCAACTTGGGCCATTTCAAGCCTGCAGATGGTGGAAAGGAAGAATTCCTCATCGGAGTAGTTGTCTGCGCAGCAATGAGTTGTACAGGCGGTCCTTGACTTACAATCATTTGTTTAATGACTGTTCAAAATTACAATGGCATGGAAAAAAAGGACACTTCAACTTTCATAAACACCACATCAGGGATTGGGCTTATTATTCTGTGACTGTCGTAAGTGCGAAGACTTGTCATCACCACTTTGCACTTATGACAGTTGCAGAACAACAGAATGAGAAGAGCTGGAAGGGAACTTGGAGGTCTTCTACTCCAACCCCCTGCTCAGGCAGGAAACCCTATACCATTTTGGACAATCCTTTAGTGTTGGAGCACCCACAACTTCTGGAGGCAAGTCCTTCCACCCCCGGGGATCACATGATCGAAATTTGGTCCCTTGGCAACTGGCATGTAGTATTTGTGAAGGCGTGTCCTTGGATCATGGTGTCACCATTTGTGATCTTCTCAGATGGCTTCTGAGAAACCCAATCAATGGGGATCTGGATTTGCTTAACAACTGTGTGATTCACTTAGTGATTCAACTTAACATCCATGGCAAAAGGGGTCCCAAAGTTGGGAGTGACTCATTTAAGAACCACCCTGGTCTCAATCGTGGTCATAAGTCCAGGACTATTTGTATGCCACCCAGATCATCAATGGTTCATCCCTATCTCTGGCGTTGCTTCCTGTTGCACATAAACATCAACAGCTTTAATTACAAAAACATCTTTCTCAGGTGTAGCCCACGACAAATCCTCCACGTGATGTTTGTTCTTCTGGATTTGTAACCTTGGATGCATCAACGAATGGCCTTTAATTCACAAACACAGTCTCAAGGTTGCGGATAATGGGGGGGAGGGTGTTTACAACTCTCTCCACTCAAAGTGGGATCCAAGGTCAACCTGTTAGAATAACCGTCAACTCAACTGATGGTCGGCATTGTCAGTTCTCCAAGGCTAAGTAGCTTGGGTGACAAAGGCTTGTATTTTCAGACTGCAGGGATGTCCAGATCTTTGTGTACCCTGTTAGTGTGACTAATTGGTTGTAAATCAGTTCTTGTTCAATGGTCAAATGTAAATGTGTGCTCATGTTTAACCTCTCTAACCTTGATGAATACTTGGTGGACCAGCATCTGGCACTGTCTCAGTCACAGTGACTCCCTGTAACTGGCTAGTTTTAATAAATCAAGGGTGGGGACTTCTCCAACAATTGGCATTGTTCTTATGGGTCTAGGACAACTCTCCGTAGTCAACTAGCTGTGGCCAACTTGCCACAGAACAAATGGCCATGGCCAACTTGTAGAGGGACAAAAGTTCCTCTCCTCTCCCCTCTCCCCTCCTCCCCTCCCCTCCCCTCCTCTCCTCTCCTCCTCTCCTCCTTCTCCTCCTTCTCCTCCTCCTCCTCCTGCTGGCTTCTATTATTGGCTTCTATGAAGACCCATAGGTTTTCAATGATGGGCTCATAAATTATGAACAAAAAGTAGTATGGACACACAGTTGCATTCGGAGCTTTTCCTAAAAGCATCAAATGGGGAAAATATGGCCAAAAAGGATAATTTCCAGAAACAAAGACAACCACCCATATATTCAAGCTCACGAATCTGTTATGTGAACCGAATTGACATTTAAACCAGAGATGTGAATTCCAAGAAATGACTGGTTGGTCCAAATGACCGTCTACTGCAGGGGTCTTCAAACTTGGTCCTTTTATGACTTGCGGACTTCAACTCCACAAGTCCACAAGTCACAAAAGGGCAAGTTTGAAGACCTCTGATCTGCACTAATCCATCCACCTCTTGGCCTAACCTTCTTAAGTCTAATGAATTTCTAACTTCGGCTCAACTGACAAGTGTGTCCCTCACCCCACCAAACAAGGACTGAAATTGTTTCACTTCCCACACAACTGCCCATTTTGAGTCATCTCGGCCCAGGAGTCCCTCTTGAAATCTTCTGTCCCACAAGCCCAATCCAATAACATAGCTTACCGCTTCGACATGGAAACAAAATTTCACCATTCCATGCCTCAAGTCTTTATGAAGACGTTAGACGCAAGAGGTTCCCTCCTCCAATTTTTCTTCATAAATCTGCTTTTCAACACAAGCCAGAAGGAAGGATTTGTTTTCCACCCATGCCCGAAAAGTAGGATCGGATCATCTCCGCTGATTTATTAGTCCAACAATCAAGCAGCTCCTTCTTCTCTTGTATCTGGGAATTGCATTTTAATTAAACAATTTATCCATTACGTTTTCTTATTTGCTTTGCCGAAGGAGGCAGATGTAATTTGAGCTGATATCTCGTATTATCGGGCTTTGCCAAGTGGACACCACAGGAGACAAATGTACATCAATTATGTGATTAGTTACATTAATAGGATATTTTAGGGGTCTGGGTATAGAAATAAGAGGGTAGCGTGCCACACTTTCAAGCTGTTGATGGTGAATATTGAACCCCTGATATTAGACACTTAGTAATAATAATAATAAAGTTGGAAGGGACCTTGGAGGTCATGTAGTCCAACCCCCTGCTCAGGCAGGAAACCCTATATCATTTCAGACAAATGGCTGTCCAGTCTCTTCTTAAAAACTTCCAGTGTTGGAGCATTCACCGCTTCTGGAGACAGTTTATTCCCCTGGTTAATTGTTCTAACTGTCAGAAAATTTCTCCTTAGTTCTACGTTGCTTCTCTCCTTGATTAATTTCCATCCGTTGCTTCTTATCCTACCTTCAGATGCTTTGGAGAATAGCTTGACCGGCTCTTCTTTGTGGAAGCCCCTGAGATATTGGAACATTGCTATCATGTCCCCCCTCATCCTTCTCTTCATTAAACTAGACATGCCCAATTCCAGCAACCGTTCCTTATATGTTTTAGCCTCCAGTCCCCTAATCATCTTTGTTACTCTTCTCTGCACTCTTTCCAGAGTCTCAATATCTTTTTTACATCGTGGTGACCAAAACTGGATGCAATATTCCAAGTGTGGCCTTAGCAAGACATTGTAAAGTGGTATTAACACTTCATGTGATCTTGATTCTATCTTTATTCATTTATGGAATAAAAAGGCGGCTTCAGGAAAAAAAAACAAGTAGCTAAAGTCAGGAAGAAACGTTTTTGAACAAGACAGTTTCTAAGTCAATTTTGCTCCACTTTATGACCTTAATTGCTGCCATTGTTAAGTGAATCGCTCCACTTGTTTAGTGAGTAACACGGTTGTTAAGTGAATCTGGCCTTCCCCTTGACTTGGTTTGTCAGAAGGTCGTATTGAAGGAAAAGTCTTCATCATGGTTCAGTCCAAGCCGGGAATAAACAACATGGCGACTGCTTTAGAAAGAAGGTTGCAGTTTATTGAATAGGAGAGCCAGACAGAAAGATGGTTCTGGAAGAAAAGAGAGAAGGCACATGTAGGGAGTGGGTTTTTATACCTTCTTGGGCTTTTGTGTTTGGAGTTGTTCCTGTGGCATGAACTTTGACCTGAGTCTGAGTGTGCCTTTCTGGTATTCTGATGGTGATGCGTTAATCCTATTATGTCCCAAAGGTCATATCCTGCTTCCCTGTGGCTGTGGCTGATGACTCTTAGATTTTTGGTGTGAGGGGTTGTTTATTCTAGGGATCTTTCTTTCTAATCCCAGTTTCCCGGCTCCAGTCTTTCTGACAAGATTATCACATCTGCATTTCTGCAGACTTGGTTTCTGTTTGGGACAGAGAGTCTTGGGGGGGGGGGGTGGTTTCTGCCTTTAAGATTCTTTGCATAAATATATTCTGCCTTTTTAATATTTCCCAAAATATTTCTTTCTCTGGGGGAGGGGGCTGACTTCCCACAGTCGCAAAAGGGGATCACGTGACCCCGGGACACTGCGGCCATCATAAATATGAACCAAATGCCAAATGTCTGAATTTGGATCATGTGACCATGGGGCTGGGTGCTGAAATGGTCCTAAGTTTGAAAAATGGTCATGAGTCGTTCTTTTCAGTCCCGTTGTAACTTTGAACGGTCTCTAAACAAAAGATTGTAAGTCAAGGACTGCTTGTAAAGGCTCCAGAGAAGGGCCACCCACCTTTCCAGAACAGGTGAGTAAAAGTAAAAGATTTATACAACTGGTGTTATGGTTCCAGCTAATGAAACATTTCAAAGAACTTCCAGGCATTTATTTTCCTAAAAGTCTTTTATTGTTACAAAATGTCGGCACAGGCACAACGGAGGGATGCTAGGATCTAAGTTCTCTTCCTCTGAGCAGTTAAATTATCAGCACGTTCCCTCCCTAAATTAGCCATCATATCTCACATTATCCAATTAGTGTGAAGGTCAAAGGTTTTCTTCCTTTTTCTTTCCCGGGCTTTACCCCCACCCCCCTTCTGCTCTGTATTAACCCCATAAATACCAGACAGTTTGGCATATTGTCAAAAGCAAAAATATACAATATTTGCAGCATTGACATCTGGGAGGAAAAACCAGGGCATATGTTTGCCCTAATAATACTTCCTTGTTTGGATGCAATAATTTCCATAGCTATATTTTCTTGATGACCTTTCTGCCTTTGGTCCTTCTGCCGTTGAGTTTCTGGTTGATTTTTCCTTTAATCAGTTGAGAAAATTTAATTAGTGCGATGCTGACTTGAGGGCTGCTTGTAATATGATATGTAAGCAAGAGATACTAAATACCCATCAGCTTCTTTTGCTAATTTTGCTGCAATTTAATAAAAGCTGGCCCTTTTCTCCAAAAGGCGCTTACAGTGTGGAAAAACCTATTGAATTTGAATTATTTCAAATTAGACTGAGCTTAATAAGTGCTGAAAGGGGAAATTGTTGATTCATTTAATATACATCCTTTAGTGAGGAAGCCATAATATTAATTAAGAATTCAGGTGGAGTGTACTATCCGGGCTACGTGGCTTTTAAACAGATGCAGGACAATAGGAAGCATCTACAGCATTGTGTGTTTTTGTGTGTCTGAAAAAAATCAAAATTTAAAGGTATGGGGCTTTGATCATACAATCACACTCGCTTTCTTGACTGTGGAGTCCTTGGTGGCCTCTGACCAAACTCAAGGAAAATAAATTTCGTCCTAGTACATCAGATGAAAGGCTAATATAATGAATCAAGTTGAAGGAACTTAGTAAACTGATACACGTGGCATTGTTAGCCCTATTCTATTCTATTCTATTCTATTCTATTCTATTCTATTCTATTCTATTCTATTCTATTCTATTCTATTCTATTCTATTCTATTCTATTCTATTCTATTCTATTCTATTCCATTATTATTCTATTCTATTCTATTCTATTCTATTCTATTCTATTCTATTCTATTCTATTCTATTCTATTCTATTCTATTCTATTCTATTCTATTCTATTCTATTCTATTATTCTATTCCATTCCATTATTATTCTATTCTATTCTATTCTATTCTATTCTATTCTATTCTATTCTATTCTATTCTATTCTATTCTATTCTATTCTATTCTATTCTATTCTATTCTATTCTACTCTAGTGTATTCATCATTGGAGGTTTTTAAGAAGAGATTGGACAGCCACTTGTCTGAAATGGTATAGGGTTTCCTGCCTGAGCTTGGGGTTGGACTAGATGACCTCCAAAGTCCCTTCCAACCCTGTCATTCTATTCTATTCTATTCTATTCTATTCTATTCTATTCTATTCTATTCTATTCTATTCTATTCTACTCTACTCTACTCTACTCTACTCTACTCTACTCTACTCTACTCTACTCTACTCTATTCTATTCTATTCTATTCTATTCTATTCACTGGAGGCTTTTAAGAAAGAGACTGGACAGCCACTTGTCCAAAATGGTGTAGGGTCTACTGCTTGACCAGAGGGCTGGACTAGAAGACCTCCAAGATCCTTTCCAAATCTGTTATTCTGTAAACTATAAACTTCTGTCTCTGTAGCCTACGGTTAGAAAAGTCATGATGGTGGCTGTAAGGATTTGATCAAAGCCCTGTCCTGTTTTATGTGCCTTGCATATGTAGTTTCCCATATACTGTATACCATATATTACGTAGCAAGGCAAACAGGCATTTACAGTGTGGCTTCTGAGAGAGCCTACATGGTTATAAATTCTGCAAAATGGTTGAGATATTAAAAAGAGGGGGACATTAGGAAGCCCTACCTACATTTTTGAGCAGCTTCTTTAATTTTGTTCCCTTTGGTTTTCCTTGTTTTCTTTTTTTAATATGCATGAACAACCAGAGAAAAAGAATACACTGGAGACCTTAATATTGTATTAAGCACGAAGCTTAAGATAGAAACCTTTCATTATATAACCGAATAATTTAATGCACTGGGCAGCTGTTTATCCATGCTACACTTAGCCCTAGAATGTACAATTAAAGCCAACTTAGGGTTATTAACATTTTGCAAACCACAGTTCATATGGATATAATTTCCCCCCGTTTCCACTGTACCCGAAAAATGAAATGCATTACTTGCATCTTATAATGCAATAAAACATTTTCCTTCCAAAATAACACCAACTTCTTAATAGAATAACAGAATTGAAAAGGACCGTGGAAGTCTTCTAGTCCAACCCCCTGCTCAAGCAGGAGAACCTATATCATTGCAGACAAGTGGCTCTTCTTGAAAACCTCCAGTGATGGAGCACCCACAACTTCTGAAGGCAACTTCTGTTCTACTGGTTAATTGTCCTCAGAGTTAGGAAGTTTCTCCTTATTGATTAATTGTTTTCACTGTCAGGAAATTTCTTCTTATTTCTAGATTGCTTCTCTCTTTGGTTAGTTTCCATCCATTGTTTTTTTGGTCCTGCCTTCAGGGGCTTTGGAGAACAACTTTCCATTCCATTCCATTCCATTTTCCTTCCATTCCATTTCCCTTCCTTTCCCTTCCCTTCCCTTCCCTTCCCTTCCCTTCCCTTCCCTTCCCTTCCCTTTCCTTCCCTTCCCTTCCATTCTACTCTACTCTACTCTACTCTACTCTACTCTACTCTACTCTACTCTACTCTACTCTACTCTACTCTACTCCGTTCCATTCCGTTCCATTCCATTCCATTCCGTTCCGTTCCATTCCATTCCATTCCATTCCATTCTATTCTATTCTATTCTACTCTATTCTATTTTATTCTATTATGCCTTGTATGGCATCAGGACTCCTGCTCTGGGCAGAGGGCTGGACTAGAAGACCTCCAAGGCCTCTTCCAGCTCTGTTCTATTCTATCTCTTTCAACTTTACCATTGTCCAAGGCAATGCAAGATTTTGTTTTACTTTTGTTTGACAACCCGCAATCCTTACATTCTATGTTTTCATAGAATCGGTGTAAAATGAGTGAGGAAGGTGTCTTAAGCCCCCCCCCTCCAAAAAGATCAGAAATGCTTTGAGATATGTCATTTGCTGGAAGGGCAAAGCTGTGCAGTCAAGTCACCATCTGTTACAGGAAGCCAAAGACTTGTATGCTGTCACCTATTTCAGGTGTAAATAATGCTGGAATATCTCTCCACAACCCAGACTTGGAGGTGTTCTGACCTCTTCAAGACTCCAGGCTGGAATTACAGCTGTTTCTATGGAAATTGACATGAATTTTGGAGCGTGTCATTGGGTGTCACTTGAAGATTGTGAACAAAGATAGCCTAGAGCAGGAGTGTCCAACTTTAACAACTTAATAGAATAGAATAGAATAGAATAGAATAGAATAGAATAGAATAGAATAGAATAGAATAGAATAGAATAGATATTGGAATGGAATGGAATGGAATAGAATAGAATAGAACAGAATAGAATAGATATTGTATTGGAATGGAATAGAATAGAATAGAATAGAATAGATATTGGAATGGAATGGAATGGAATGGAATAGAATAGAATAGAATAGAATAATAATGGAATGGAAGGGAAGGGAAGGGAAGGGAATGGAATAGAATAGAATAGAATAGAATAGAATAGAATAGATATTGGAATGGAATGGAATAGAATAGAATAGAACAGAATAGAATAGATATTGGATTGGAATGGAATAGAATAAGAATAAGAATAAGAATAGAATAGAATAGAATAGAATAGAATAGAATAGAATAGAATAGAATAGAATAGAATAGAATAGAATAGATATTGGAATGGAATGGAATAGAATAGAATAGAGCTGGAAGGGATCTTGGAGGTCTTCTAGTCCAGCCCCTGCTCAAGCAGGAGAACCTATACCATCTCAGACAAGTGACTGTCCAGCCTCTTCTTAAAAATCTCCAGTGATGGAGTGCCCACTATTTCTGAAGGCAAAGCTGTTTCACTGGTTAATTGTCCTCATTGTTAGGAAGTTTCTCCTTAATTCCAGGTTGCTTCTCTCTTTGATCAGTTTCCAACCATTGGTTCTTGTCTTTCCATCTGGTGCTCTGGTGAACAGCCTGACCCCCTCTTCTTTGTGGCAGCCCCTCAAATACTGGAATACGAGCCGAGGTGGCGCAGCAGTTAGAGTGCGGTACTGCAGGCCACGTTAGCTGACTGTGTTCAGCAGGTCAGCGGTTCAAATCTCACCAGCTCAAGGTTGACTCAGCCTTCCATCCTTCCGGGGTAGGTAAAATGAGGACCCAGATTGTTGGGGGCAATGTAAATATATATATACATTGCTTACTGGTGTACACCGCTTAGAGAGTGCTTGCACTTAAAGCGGTATATAAGTCTCATAAATAAATAAAATAAATACTGCTATCATGTCACCTCTATTTCTTCTTTTCTTTAGACTGGCCAAACCCAAGTCCTGCAGCTGTTCTTCGTATGTTTTGGTCTCCAGGCCTTGGATCATCTTAGTTGCTCTTCTCTGAATTTTTTTTCCCAAACTCTCAACATCTTTTTCATGACTATGGTGACCAAAATTGGCTGCAGTATTCCAGGTGTGGTCTTACTAGGGCTTTATAAAGAGGCACCAATACTTCGTGTGATGTTGATTCTATGCGTCTATTTCTACAACCCAGGATTGTATGAGAATTTTTGGTTGCTGCCAAAATGCGTGGACTTGAGATGTGTGGATTTCAATTCCCAGAATTCCTCAGCCAAGTGACTTCTGGGAATTGAAGTCCTCACCTCTTAATGTTGCCAAGGTCGAGAAACACTGCTCTAAAGTGTTACCTTCCTCCTTGAAATGAAACAGGTACCAAAATGCAAAGACGGAATTCCTTTGTTGAGTAATTGAATGCCAATTCCCCTCTTGGTGGCACCGTTGGTGCAGAAATGACTCACCCTTATTCCCGTTTCTTTTCAGAAAAGAGTTGAGGGTGAGGGTTTATTACGATGTTTGCTTTTGTTTTTAAATTAGATACCAAATAGATACTAGGTTTTTGAGCACAAAAAGACCATGTTTAAGCCTGATGTCACAATTTAAAGGATGAACTTTGGAGTAACTGCAGTTTATAGGCTAATCTATTTTGGGCGCCTTCTTTCAGTAACATATTTATGGATCTGCTAGTTCCCAACCTCTAAAATTTGGATTCAGAGGTTGATAAAGAGAGGGGGGGGCGGAAATGGACAAAAATTAAAGCCTTTATTTTTCTTTTCTCAATATATCTAGGACGTGAAGGGGAAACACCTCCCTCCTCCCAACAGAAATGGTTCAGAAATGTGAATTCACTTGATTTTGATGAGCTGTGTAATGCACTTCCCAATAATCAATCCAAGGTCCCCAGGCCACCGTTTAATTGTTCAGCAACAACTACATGGGCAGTTACTGACTGTGGCTTCAGAGCTTTTTGTTTCGGACAAGCAAGGTAAATGAAAAGATTGATTAAGACTGTTGAAGGAAAAGTCTTCATCATGGTTCAGTCCAAGCCGGGAATAAACAACATGGTGACTGTTTTAGAAAGAAGGTTGCAGTTTATTGAAGAGGAGAGCCAGACAGGAAGATGGCTCTGGAAGAAAAAGAGAGCGAGCACATGTAGAGAGTGGGTTTTTATACCTTCTGGAGCCTTTTGTTTGGAGTTGTTCTTGTGGCATGAACTTTGACCTGAGTCTGAGTGTGCCCTTTGGTATCTGTGGGTTAATCCTATTACGTCCTGTCTTAGAGTTTGGGTGGGGCATGTAGATTTTAGGTGTCTCTGTCTTCCTAAGCTTCTAGCTGGAGAGCTCCAACCTTCCTGAATGGATTATTACATCTGCATTTCTACAGAGCTGGTTTTTGCTTGGGGAGGGAGACTTGGGGCTATTAAGAAAACTGGGCATGCTTTTCTACCTCTTTAAGATCCTTTGAGGAAATATATTTTTCTGCCCTTTTAATATTTCCTTCTCTGGGGGGCTGATTTCCCACAAGACTTTTTTGTTTCCAGGAGTGCTAAGAGCCAACTGGCTTTCCCAACTTCTTGGTTAAAGTTTGGTCTACAGAGAAGAAAAGGTGAATTTTTTCAAGGCAGACACAACTAACAAAGCCGCTGCGTGAAGCTCTTTTCGAAGAACCAAAGCACCCTATTTGTTCTCTGCTGTTCCAGGAGACTTTGGTTCCAGGAAAATGATTTTAATTAGGAGGTCCTTGGTGCTCTCTTTGCTTAGCTGCTCTCTTGCAGACCTTTCATTACCCAACTAGGTAATGCGGGAAGTCAGTCCCCCCCCCCAGAGAAGGAAATATTAAAAGGGCACAAAACAATAATTCTTACTTTAAGATTCAGAGGTTTATTTTGCTAACCATTTGGAACATAGCAAGCATAATAACATAACACCACTTACATTAGTAACCCATTGCAATGAGGACCATATGGCACAGCAGATTCCAAAGGACAGCTATAGGCCAATGGCAAATCAATCAGGTCCAGTCTCAACCTTTTATACCCTTTCTCATTCTAAGACTGTAGTCAGATGGTCCGCTGACATTTGCTGACTTTCGACTAACTTCCTACTGACCTCCTGCTGAACATAACTTTCCAGATATACCCGTGTACAGTGATGGCGAACCTTTTAGAGACCGAGTGCCCAAACTGCAACCCAAAACCTATTTATGCATCATCGGGTGCTGGGTGGGTGTGGCCCATTGGGTGGGCGAGGCTGCAGTGGTAACAGCAGACTGAGTGGGACTAAACAGTTCAATCAATCAATTCCTACTTTGCAAGATCTTTTTTTTTCCCGCAAGAAGTTGAAATTGACTGATTGATTGAACCTTTTTTTTTTTTGCACACAGCGGCGGAGGCCTAAAGCGAAAAGGTTTTATAAAACCCAGCTGAAGGCCTAGGACTGGGGTGATGGCGCACGTGCCCACAGAGAGGGCTCTGAGTGCCGCCTCTGGCACCCGTGCCATAGGTTCGCCACCACTGCCCATGTACATTGGAACCTGCATCCATCAGCCACTTTCAGTTCCTCTTTTCCCACGGTTACAATACTCATGTTCCAAATATACACAGAACTACCTTCTTTGCAATTTCATATTGCACAAAGCTCAGCAGATTACAAATAATACGTCCATATTGTGAAACAATACAGAGTTTGAGTTAAAGCTTTGTTTTAAATCACCACTGTGGGGTCCATCTGAGGATTGCTCCAGCCTCATTGTCATGGTTCCGACTAATGAAACACTTCAAAGAACTTCCAGGCATGTTTATCCTAAAGTCTTTATTAACAGTGTAACAAATCGACGGCACATCGTGGAGGTTTATGCCAGAATCTGAATTTCTCTTGCTTGCGGCTAACTTCTCTTTCTAAACCCCTCCCTTATTTTGCAGTCATAAGTCACATCTTCCAATTAGCCCAGAGGGCAAAGATTCTCTTCCATTCCCGCCCGCAGTCCTATCTTTCTCCTCCCCCCACCATCACCTGAATTAACTCTAAAAATACCAGGCAGTTCTGTATATTTTGTCAAAGCAAGAATATTCAATATTAGCAGCGTTGACACTCCATATTGTTATATGAGGCTATATTTTCATCTCCCATAGATATTACCAGGAAGTCAGTCAACAGGCTTTCATGGCTAAGGTGGATCTAGAACTCACCATCTCCTCATGATTGGGCCAAAGGCACCCAGCTAGCTTTCATGTCTAAGGCAGAACTAGAACTCACAGTCTCTTGGTGATTGGGCCAAAGTCAACCAATCGGATCTCATGGCTAAGGAGAGGCTACAACCTTGGCTCTTTTATGACTCGTGGACTTCAACTCCCAGAATTCCTGAGCCAGCATGGCTCAGCTTGGAAACCTCTCTCTTCCCCTCAGCATGGCTGGCTCAGGAATTCTGGGAGTTGAAGTCCACCAGTCATAAAAGAGCCAAGGTTGCCTACCTCTAGCCTAGGTCTAGGCCGCTTTATGACTCATGGACTTCAACTCCCAGAATTCCTGAGCCAGCATGGCTCAGCTTGGAAACCTCTCCCTTTCCCCTCAGCATGGCTGGCTCAGGCATTCTGGGAGTTGAAGTCCATAAAAGAGCCAAGGTTACCTACCTCTGGCCTAGGCCCAAGCCGCTTTATGACTTGTGGACTTCAACTCCCAGAATTCCTGAGCCAGCATGGTTCAGCTTGGAAACCTCTCCCTTTCCCCTCAGCATGGCTGGCTCAGGAATTCTGGGAGTTGAAGTCCACAAGTCATAAAAGAGCCAAGGTTGCCTACCCCTGATCTAGGTCGGTCGGTTGGTCTGTCAATCATCTAGATCAGGGGTAGGCAAACTTGGCCCTTTTGTGACTTGTGGACTTCAACACCCAGAATTCCTGAGCCAACATGGGGGAACTATGGCCCCTTCATGACTTGTGGACTTCAACTCCCAGAATTCCTGAGCCAACATGGCTCAGCTTGGAAACCTCTCCCTTTCCCCTCAGCATGGCTGGCTCAGGAATTCTGGGAGTTGAAGTCCACAAGTCATAAAAGAGCCAAGGTTGCCTACCCCTGAACTAGAACTCATGGTCTCCTGATGTATCTGATGAACTCTGGTCTGGATGCACCCCTGGTCCATCGAGTGAAAAGAAAGGCTGACATGATAGCAGTCTTCTAGTACTTGAAGGGCTACCATAAGGATGAGGGAGTTAACTTATTTACCAAATCAGCTATAGGTAAGACAAGAATCAATGGATGAAAACTAACCAAGGAGAGAAATAAAGAGGATATTTCCTGAAGTGAGGACAATTAACCAGTGGAACAGAAGTTGCCTCCAGAAGTTGTGGGTGCTCCATCACTGGAGGCTTTTAAGAAGAGACTGAGCAGCCATTGATCAGAAATGGGTCTCCTGCAAAGCAGGGGTTTGGATTAGATGACCTTCAAGGTCCCTTTCAACTCCATTACCGCTACTGATGCTTGGCCCAAAGTCACCCAGCTGCCTTTTGTGGCTAAGGTGAGACTAGAATTCACAGTCTCCCTTTTCTAGCATGGCATCTTAACTACTATAAAAAACTGGCCCTCCTGCCATGGATTTGCTGGTTGTGAAAAACCCAGATATAACAATAATAATAATAATAATAATAATAATAATAACAACAACAACAACAACAACAACAACAATAAAAATAAAATAAAGTTGGAGGGGACCTTGGAGGTCATCTAGTCCAACTCCCTGCTGAGGCAGGAAACCCTATACCATTTCAGACAAATGGCCGTCCAGTCTCTTCTTAAAAACTTCCAGTGTTGGAGCATTCACTACCTCTGGAGGCAGGTTGTTGCACTGGTTAATTGTTCTCACTGTCAGGAAATTTCTCCTTAGTTCCAGGTTGCTTCTCTCCTTGATTAGTTCCCATCTGTTGCTTCTTGTCCTGCCTTCAGGTGCTTTGGAGCATAGCTTGACTCCCTCTTCTTTGGGGCAGCCCCTGAAATATTGGAAGACTGCTATCATGTCCTCCCTCGTCCTTCTCTTCATTAAACTGGACGTACCCAATTCCAGCAACCGTTCCTTATATGTTTTAGCCTCCAGTCCCCTGATCAGCTTTGTTGCTCTTCTCTGCACTCTTTCCAGAGTCTCAACCTTTTTTCACATCCTTTTACATCCTAGAATAGATAGATCGTCCAACTCACAAGATGTTTATTGCCAATATGATTAGAGCAGAGCAGACGTCTGCCTGCAAAGCAGCAATTGTAAGGCTGCGAATGCTGGGCCAAGCAGAAGGACGATGGCAGCAAAAAGCTTGTGGCGCTTCCCTAGCCATTATCCAAATGTGGTTTGTTAGTTCACTTCCCAGGTTGGCTGGTACCCAGCCATTAAAGCTTTGGTACATGGGTGTTAGGCAACTAATTCCATGCTGAAGCTTCTATACACAACAGAAGCTTCTGGAAATAGGTGATAGTATCCACCAGTCAACTCATTTCCAGTTGGCAGTTACCTTATTGCCTTTGATGTATAAATCCAATGATTATCACACTCCAGAAGCAGTTTTCATAGTATTTCTAAGGCAGGAGAGCACAAGCAAAGTAACCAGGGATAAATAGCAATAATTGGCAATAAGCATCCTTTAGATCAGAGCTTCCCAAACGTTCCAGCTTGGCGTCCCAGAAGGAAAGGGAAGAACAGGGAAATGTGGATGTGCACAGCCCGTGTGCGCATGCACAAATGGGCGGGCACACCGGTGGCACTATCATGTGCATGCATACAAAAGCGGGCTGGGTGCCCCAGTAGTAGCATGCTGGAGCCCACACACATGCGCAAATGGGCCGCTGGCTTGGCCAGTCTAAAGAAAAGAAGAAACAGGGGTGACATGATAGCAGCATTACAGTATTTGAGGGGCTGCCACAAAGAAAAGGGAATCAAGCTATTTTCCAGAGCACCAGACAGCAGGACAAGAAACAATGGATGGAAACTAATCAAGGAGAGAAGCAACCTGCAATGAAGAGAAACTTCCTAACCGTGAGGGCAATTAATCAGTGGAATAAAAGTTGCCTCCAGAAGTTGTGGGTGCTCTATCACTGGAGGTTTTTAAGAAGAGACGGCACAGCCATTTGTCTGGAATGGTATAAGGTAGTGATGGTGAACCTTTTAGAGACCGAGTGCCCAAAGTGCAACCCAAAACCCACATGTATTGTCAGGTGCCGGGTGGGCGTAGCCTATTGGGTGGGTGTGTCCAATTGGGTGGGCATGGCTGCGGTGGTAACTAGACTGAGTGGTACTAAAAACGTCAATCAATCAATTCCAATTTTGCGAGATCTTTTTTTTTCCCGCAAGAAGTTGAAATTGACTGATTGATTGAACCTTTTTTTTTTTTTGCACACGGCGGTGGAGGCCTAAAGCGAAAAGATTTTATAAAACCCAGCTGAAGGCCTAGGACTAGGGCGACGGCGCGCGTGCCTACAGAGAGGGCTCTGAGTGCTGCCTCTGGCACCCGTGCCATAGGTTCGCCACCACGGGTATAAGGCATGGGTGTCAAACTCGATTGCGTCCTGTGACGTATCATGACGTATCGCAACGTTTTTTGCCTTTGTGGAGCCAGGTGGGCGTGGCCTGCCCGTGATGCATCTGGCCCGTGGACCACCAGTTTGACACCTCCGGTATAGGTTCTCCTGCTTGAGCAGGGGTAGGACTAGAAGACCTCCAAGGTCCCTTCCAGCTCTATTCTGATTGATTGAGCACTAGGCATAACGTCACCATATTTGCCGACATGATCCCCACTGCAGCATATGAATTGCCAGCAGGGACAGTAAAGTTTAGGCTGCTATAATTTTCTGCTGACTTGGTGGATAAATATTTCTTTAACTCATTGTCAAATAAACATGCTACGTTTCCCGAAGCACCGGGCTTTCCTGTATGGGAAGCAAAGTCGACATGAAGTTAAATGCAGGATTTTGTTCTTTTTCAAAGGCTCTAATGTTTGTGAATTTAAATTACTCTTTCCTCTCTAGTTCCAGTTGAAAAGAGAAGCAGCTCTTTTCATCTCAGCTGCTAGAAAGAAAACAGTAAAGAGAAGGAGCTAACAGAAAAAGCAGTAAGGGAAAAAAACCCCAGCTAATGTAATTTCAGGCAAGTTCAGAGTCATATTGCAGACAAAAGAATTTCTAAAGCAGCAAATAAAAGTCTATTACATCAAGCTGATTTCCAGAGTTATTTTTTTTTTCCTGTGATCACCCAATGTTGATTAGAGAGGAAGCAAATTAAAGAGGATGAAAAAACATATTTATGGATTTATTTATTTAAAAAGAGGAGCTTCTTAAAGAAATACGGTAGTCGTGTGAAGTTCTGACTTTATCCTGGCAGGTAGGTTAATCTGAAAGAAAGGAGAAACTCAAGCTGTTTCTTTTTTTTTTTTTAAATATTCATTTAAAAGAATTGTATGAATGCTCATCTTAGATGACAAGTGGACTTCAATTCCCAGAATTCCCAAGCAAGCATGTTTTAAGACCTGTAGACTTCCAGAATTCCCCAACCAACATGCTTTAAGACTTGTGGACTTAAAACTTAAAACTTGTGGACTTAAAACTTTTCAATAATAAAAAAAAGACTTGTGGACTTCAATTCCCAGAATTCCCCAGCCAGCCTGCTGAGTTGACGTCCACATATGATGATGATGATGATGATGATGATGATGATGATGATGATAATAATAATAATAATAATAATAATAATAATAATAATAATGTTGGAAGGGACCTTGGAGGTCATCTAGTCCAACCCCCTGCTGAGGCAGGAAACCCTATACCATTTCGGACAAATGGCTGTCCAGTCTCTTCTTAAAAACTTCCATTGTTGGAGAATTCACAGCTTCTGGAGGCAGGTTGTTCCACTGGTTAATTGTTCTAACTATCAGGGAATTTCTCCTTTGTTTTAGGTTGCTTCTCTCCTTAATTAGTTTCCATCCCATTGCTTCTTGTCCTGCCCTCAGGTGCTTTGGAGAACAGCTTGACTCCCTCTTCTTTGGGGCAGCCCCTGAGATATTGGAACACTGCTATCATGTCCCCCCTCGTCCTTCTCTTCATTAAACTGGATAAACCCAATTCCAGCAACCGTTCCTTTTAGCCTACAGACCCCTAATCGTCTTTGTTGCTCTTCTCTGTACTCTTTCTAGAGTCTCAACATCTTTTTTACATCGTGGTGACCAAAACTGGATGCAGTATTCCAAGTGTGGCCTTACCAAGGCCTTGTAAACTGGTATTAACACTTCACGTGATCTTGATTCTATCCCTCTGTTAATGCAGCCAAGCACTGTGTTGGCCTTTCTGGCAGCTGCAGCACACAGCTGGCTCATATTTAAGGGATTGTCCACTAGGACTCTGAGATCCCTCTCACAGTTTCTACTATTGAGCAAGGTAACCCCTATACTATACCTGTACATTTGTTTTTTCTTGCCTAAATGTAGAGCCTTACTTTTTTCACCATTGAATTTCATATCTTAAAGTGGCCCACACTACATTACAGCATCCAAGTTAAAAGTTGAGTTGTAGCCATTTTCAGGAGATGCTCTCTGTTGATTTCAATGAAGCTTAATCTAGCTTGCTAGAAGATGCCTAGGTCATAGTGTTTCTCAACCTTGACAATTTTAAGGCATGTGGACTTCAACTCCCAGAATTCCACAGCCAGCAATGCTGGCTGTGGAATTCTGGGAGTTGAAGTCCTTAAAATTGTCAAGGTTGAGAAACACTGGCTATGAAGTTCACAAATGGTGATCACATGACTGGGATGTTACAACCATTGTATATACGTGTTGATTGCCAAGCGCTCAAATTTTGATCACTTGTGGGGATGTAGGAAGTCAGCAAACCCCCCCCCCCAAAAGAGGCTTTTCTAGGATCAAATCATTTACTTCTCTCCACTTCCAGGAAAATAGCCTCAAGCAAAAGCCTGACATCTTTAGGAATGGAGATTTTGTAATCCATTCAGAAGGCCTTGGCCACCCTATTCATACACAAAACGCCTTCAGCCACAGTTCCTACAAAAAGCTGGGGCTGATGGGCTTAGAAAAACAAAGACTCCTAAAATCTACATTCCCCACCCAGCTCCAAGGACAGGACAGGACTTCCCAGCCACAATGGGAGTCAGACAACAATAATTAGAATACCGAAAGAGCACACTCAGGGACAAGTCAAAGTACATTTCACAATAAACAGGCATTACAATACAAAGCGCCAAAGAACTCATCTCGACTCCATTTTGTCAGCTGTCCCAGAACCACATGTTGTTGCTGGTTCTGCTCATCAATAAACAGAAACTTTCTTTCCTAAGCAGCCTGCCTCCATTTTATTGTTCAGTATCTTTCTCCCGGCTTGGAACTGGACCTGATTTTTCTTCCAACGCTACGATGGTTGTAAGGTTGAGAGCAGGCTGTAACTAGCATTCTTTTAGTGTCATTGTAACTTAACAAATAGTTACAGGTCATCCTCAACCTATGACCACAATTGAGCCCAAAATTTATGTTGTTAAGTGAGAGAGTTATTAAGGGAGGTTTTCCATGTTTTATGGACCTGATTTT
The DNA here is from genome assembly GCA_024509115.1 of Crotalus helleri. NCBI lineage: Eukaryota > Metazoa > Chordata > Lepidosauria > Squamata > Viperidae > Crotalus > Crotalus helleri. The sequence continues at coordinate 1,199,074 of JAKSXO010000089.1, forward strand.
TCTTCCAATGCTACGATGGTTGTAAGGTTGAGGGCCGGCTATAACTAGCATTCTTTTAGTGTCATTGTAACTTCACAAATAGTTACAGGTCGTCCTCAACCTAGGACCACAATTGAGCCCAAAATTTCTGTTGTTAAGTGAGAGAGTTATTAAGGGAGGTTTTCCATGTTTTATGATCTTTCTGGCCACAGTTGTTAAGTGAATCAGTGTAGTTGTTGAGTTACTAACATGGTTGTTAAGTGAATCTGGCCCCGGCACAGTGTGACCCCGGCACACTGCGTCATAAATATGAGCCATTTGCCAAGCGTCGGAATTTTGATCACGTGATCATGGGGAATGGCTGCAACGGTCGCAAGTGTGAAAAGCGGTCATAAGCCACTTTTTTCAGCACCGTTGTAACTTCAAATGGTCACTAAATGAATGCCTTTAAGTTGAGGACTATCTGTCCTAAACAAATGGTCATAAGTAGCCTGTTTGAACATCTCCATGCTTTATTAAGGGTCAAGTCAGCAGGACTACATCAATAACCCACAGAAAAAAATAATAATTTCCTAGCTGGATTTTGTTTGAACTCTGGCAGCTCCAGAGTGAGAAATAGAAAGACCGTGAGATCTAATATTTTGAATTTTTATTTGAGCTCGTGTCATCCATAATGGGCAGTTGGCTTGAATTTTGCTATCATAAATCACTCCAAGCGTGTAATGGCCTTTCTTAGTAGGACTAAGCAAAAAAAAAAAAAGGAGCTATTTCCCCCCCCCCTCCTTCAAATAGATATATATATATATATATATATATATATTTCCCTGGCCATCTGCTCTCTAAACCAATAGCACATCCTGGCTGGCATGCTGTATGTAGGTTAGGGAATCCCAGTTCAACTCCCCCATCTGGTCATTAACTCCCTTAAAGTCGTAACGACAAACTGGGGAATTGTTTGCAACATGGAGCAGGGCATATTGGAATGTTCAAAACCATTCCAAAATCAAAATCAACTGAAGAATTAGTCCCGGTTTATAAAACCTTAGTGAGATCACGCCTGGAGCAATGCATCCACTTTTCAATGCACCCGCGTTACAAAAAAGACGTTGAGACCTTGGAAAAAGTGCAAAGAAGAAGCAAAAAGACGATTAAAGGCCTGCAGACAAACACATATGAAGAACAGTGTGCAGGAATTGGATATAGCCAGTCTGGAGGAAAGAAGGACTAGGGGTGACATGATAGCAGCATTCCAGTATTTGAGGGGCTGCCACAAAGAAGAGGGGGTCAACTTATTTTGCAGAGCATCTGAAGGCAAGACAAGAAGCAACGGATGGTAACTAATCAAGGAGAGAAGCAACACAGAATTAAGGAGAAACTTCCTGACAGCGAGAGCAATTAACCAGTGGAAGAGCTTGCCATCAGAAGTTGTGGGTGCTTTCATCATTGGAAGTTTTTAAGAAGAGACTGGACAGCTACTTGTCTGAGATGGTCTAGGGTCTCTTGCATGAGCAGGGGGTTGGACTAGAAGACCTCCAAGGTCCCTTCCAATTTTGTTCTTCTATTATTCCTTCCAACTCTGTTATCCCTGAGATATTGGAACACTGCTATCATGTCTCTTCTTCTCTTCATTAAACCAGACATACCCAATTCACGCAACTGTTCCTTATATGCTTTAGCCTCCAGTCCCCTGATCATCTTTGTTGCTCTTCTCTGCACTCTTTCTAGAGTCTCAACATCTTTTTTACATCGTGGTGACCAAAACTGGATGCAGTATTCGAAGTGTGGCCTTACCAAGGCATTGCAGAGTGGTATTAATACTTCACGTGATCTTGATTCTATCCCTCTGTTAATGCAGCCCAGCACTGTGTTGGCCTTTTCGGCAGCTGCAGCACACGGCTGGCTCCGATTTCAGGGATTGTCCACTAGGCTTTGAACATCATCGGTGCTAGAAGGGAATGAGGTTTGCAGAAAGAGGAGGAAGAGGACTGTGGGGTCCTTGATGCTCTCTGAGCTGGGTTGTTTTCTTGCAGATGTTTCATGATCCAACCAGGGAACATCATCAGTTTTAGAAGGAAGTGGAGTTGGTGGAGAGGAGGAGGAGGACGACTGTAGTAGATAGATGGTAGGTAGATGATACAAAGATAGGTAGGTGGGTAGGTAGATGTAGATAGATAAATAGATAGATAGATAGATAGATAGATAGATAGATAGATAGATCGATAGATTGTAGATAGAAAGAAAGGTAGGTAGGTAGGTAGGTAGATAGATAGATAGACAGACAGACAGATAGATAGATAGAGTCCTGTAGCTACAGATGAATGGATGAATGAATGCATGGATGGATGGATAGATAGATAGATAGATAGATAGATAGATAGATAGATAGATAGATAGATAGATAGATAGAAAGGTAGGTAGGTAGGTAGGTAGGTAGATGGATAGATAGATAGATAGATAGATAGATAGATAGATAGATAGATAGATATAGTCCTGTAGCTACACAGATGGAGATGAATGAATGGATGGATAGATAGATAGATAGATAGATAGATAGATAGATAGATAGATAGTAGATAAATGACAGAAAGATAGGTAGGTAGGTAGGTAGGTAGGTAGAATGATAGATAGATAGATAGATAGATAGATAGATAGATATAGTCCTGTAGCTACACAGATGAAGATGAATGAATGGATAGATAGATAGATAGATAGATAGATAGATAGCTACACAGATGAAGATGAATTAATGGATGAATGGATGGATAGATAAATAGATAGATAGATAGATAGATAGATAGATATAGTCCTGTAGCTACACAGATGAATGGATGAATGAATGGATAGATAGATGATAGAAAGCTAGATAGGTAAGTAAGTAGGTAGATAGATAGATGGATAGAGAGATAGCTAGATAGCTAGCTAGATAGATAGACAGATAGATATAGATAGATGGTAGATAGATGATAGAAATATTGATAGGTAACTAGGTAGATAGATAGATAGATAGATAGATAGATAGATAGATAGATAGATAGATAGATAGATAGATAGGCAGGCAGGCAGAGACAAAATTTCTCTCATGCCCTCACCTGGTCCCCCAGATGTCTGCATCCGTCACCTATTTCATACAAATTTCTGTCTTCCACTTCAGTCTTAAAAGTACTCTCCAGCCGTTGTATGATAACCGATTTATATCTTTAATCACCCACGCCGTTCAAAAGTTGAAAATCACCTCCCCGCCCCCCCGAGGTCCTCCACTTCCACTCATATCGAATAAATGGAGCAAGCAGGGCCGCGTTCCCACTGCGCGTCAAAGTCTTGACGATCCCAGATCTCAGGAAACACTTAAAAGACACGGATAAGAAAAAACGATCCGCCATGAAGCAAACTCGAAGAGATCCACGCCAGCCTCCGGAGAGGAAGGCAGCCATTTCTCTTCCGCCTTCTCCGGCCTCTTTTAATCAGAGCACTTCATAACACCTCCGAATGAAATATTAACAGGGTCTCATTTTTCTCCACGTCTGGAGACCATTTATGAAGGCAAGCAGAGGAAGAAAACCCGTAAGAATTTCAGGAAGGGAACAATTTTCTTTTTTTTTTGGCTGCTGCCGTTTTTCCTAAAGGAATTTTCCAGACCAAAAGCTCATTTCGCTACAAGAATGCAAGCGAAGCTAGGCCGGGGGGATGAAATAAGAGGAAATTGTCCAATGTTTTTCGGTCTTGAATTATGGATGATTCAGGGGCTGAATGCCGCTTCACATTTGCTTCACCTCTGTCAGCTGGAATTGCTGGCTTTCAGAACTAGAGGCCGGCGCTATTAAACATAAACTTCTTGTGTTCCTGTTTCATTTTTCCGGTGTACAAGCCAGCAATTGTCCGATCCCTTGGAACAGATATTCTTTGCTGATAAAAGAGAATATTTGTAGCCCAGGATTGAACGGGGGGCTCCTTCGTGCTCAGTGAGCTTGGTTGTTGCCTTGAGATGTTTCACCACCAAACTAGGTAACATCATCAGTGCTAATAAAGGAGATCCCTACTACTATTACTGAGGATATTATCTGGTTGGGTAATGAAACATCTGCAAGAAAACAAGCAAGCTCAGAAAGCACCAAGGACCTTACAGTCCTCCTCCTTCTCCTCCTCCTCCTCTTCTTCCTCCTCCTCCTCCCAAACTCCACTCCCTTCTATAGTTGTTGTTGTTGTTGTCGTCCTCCTCCTCCTCCTCCTCCTCCTCCTCCTCCTCCTCCTCCTCCTCCTCTATCACTGGAGTTTTTTAAAAAAGAGACTAGAGATTCACTTGTCTGAGACTATTCTATTCTATTCTATTCTATTCTATTCTATTCTATTCTATTCTATTCTATTCTATTCTATTCTATTCCATTCCATTCCATTCCATTCCAATATCTATTCTATTCTATTCTATTCTATTCTATTCTATTCTATTCTATTCTATTCTATTCTATTCTATTCTATTCTATTCTAGTCCATTCCATTCCAATATCTATTCTATTCTATTCTATTCTATTCTATTCTATTCTATTCTATTCTATTCTATTCTATTCTATTCTATTCTAGTCCATTCCATTCCATTCCAGTCCAGTCCAGTCCAATCCAGTCTAGTGTAGTCCATTCCACTCCACTCCACTCCATTCCATTCCATTCCATTCCATTCCATTCCATTCCATTCCATTCCATATTTTCTATTCTATTCTATTCTATTCTATTCTATTCTATTCTATTCTATTCTATTCTATTCTATTCTATTCTATTCTAGTCCATTCCATTCCAGTCCATTCCAGTCCAGTCCAGTCTAGTGTAGTCCACTCCACTCCACTCCACTCCACTCCACTCCACTCCACTCCACTCCACTCCATTCCATTCCATTCCATTCCATTCCATTCCATTCCATTCTATTCTATTCTATTCTATTCTATTCTATTCTATTCTATTCTATTCTATTCTATTCTATTCTATTCTATTCTATTCTATCAAATGTTGCCTGGCTGGTGCAGTAGAAGACCTCTACGAAATTAACATACATTCTCGGCTACCTTCTTTGCTCTAAGAGGCCAGAGTTATTTGTAGCAGCTGCCAGCCCGTAGGCCAGAGACAGAAAGCAAAAAAAAAAAAAAGGGGGGGGATCTTTCTGCATATCATCATTTGGCTGACATTTCGCAAGTAACTAGGCAGAATGTCACTCAACTTTATCGTGTTTTACTGGAGGCGTTGGGGAAGTGGAGTAATTCCACCCGAACACGGTTCAGAAGCCTTTCATTCTCCAGCTGACAGCCTTTGTCAGTCAAAACTCACAACATATAATAAGAAAGTCTCCCTTTTGTGTTCTGTGTCAGTCTTATCCGTCTTGGTGGCAACCGGAATAAGGTCTTCATTGAGGTAGATCTTCTTATCAGTTAGGACAGGAAAAAAAACACCAATACCTTTTTGTTATTTCCTTCTGTTGTCATCCCCGAGAGAAGAACTCAGGTGGAAAGATGCTTTGTAGAAAACGCGAGAAAAGGATCTAGGAGATGATACGACTGTTTATCGTCTTCCTGATCGGTTTCTCCTGGGCTCTGTTATAAAAAAAAAATGGCCAGAGGGTTGATGTTATTATATATGTTGTGGGCAGCAAGGTTACCTTACGCACAAAAATGGAAGGGCACTTTGAGTCCCACAATGGATGAATGCAGTGGTGGGATTCAAATATGTGAACAACTGGTTCTCGGTGTGGATGCCGCTTCTGGAAGTCCGTTCTGGGCCTGGGCAACAAAAAAAAATAGCTACCGGTTCTGTCGAAGTGGGGTGAACCGAATGAATCCTACCACAAGAAGGAAGGAAGGAAGGAAGGGAGGGAAGGAAGGAAGAAAGGAAGGATGGAAGGGGGGGCGGGAGGGAGGAAGGAAGGAAGGAAGGAAAGAAGGAAGGAAGGAGTGGTGGGATTCAAATATGGGAACAACCGGTTCTCGGCATGGATGCTGCTTTCGGAAGTCCATTCTGGGCCTGGGCAACAAAAAATTAGCTACCGGTTCTGCCGAACTGGAATGGTATTAGTACCTCAGTTGGACATAAGAAAGGCTGAACGTAAAAGAATGGAGGCCTTTGAACTATGATGCTGGAGAAGACTCTTGCGAGTCCCCTGGACTGCAAGGCAATCAAACCGGTCAGTCCTAGAAGAGATCAACCCTGACTGCTCTTTAGAAGGCCAGATCCTGAAGTTGAAACTCAAGTCCTTTGGCCATCTAATGAGAAGGAAGGACTCACTGGAGAAGAGCCTGATGCTGGGAAAGATGGAGGGCAAGAGAAGAAGGGGACGACAGAGAATGAGATGGCTGGATGGAGCCACTGAAGCAGGAGGTGTGAGCTTCAATGGACTCCAGAAGATGGTAGAGGACAGGAAGGCTTGGAGGAACATTGTCCATAGGGTCGCGATGGGTCAGAAATGACTTCGCAACTAACAACAACGACAATCAAAAATATGAAGGAAACTAAGAGACCAGAACTCATGCTCTCTAGCAACCAAGGATCAGATAAGCAGGGTTCAACACCAGACAACAATCAGGCAGAGAAAACAATATCCTGCTCAAGGAAGCACCAAGGAAGAAACCATATTCCCACCCACACTGGCAGGGCAAAGCTGCTGTAATGGGTAATGACATGTCTGCAAGGAAACAACCAAGCTCAGAGAGCATCAAGGACTCCATATAGCTCATAGGTTTCCAACATATTTGGGTTGATCAATGGCTTCTTGAGGCAGGAGGTGCAATACTTTATTTGCTTATAAAATGTGTAGGGTGCCATATTCCCAGTGGCTCAGAGTGTTGAAAAGTTTTAAAAAAAAGATGTACAAAGAGATGTTGAGATGCTAGAAAAGCCACCAGAAATCATGGGCACTCAATCACTGGAGGTTTTTAAGAAGAGACTGGACAGTCACTTGTCTGAGATGGTATAGGTTCTCCTGCTTGAGCAGGGGGTTGGACTAGAAGACCTCCAAGGTCTCTTCTAGCTCTATTCTATTCTGTTCTGTTCTGTTCTACTCTACTCTACTCTACTCTACTCTACTCTACTCTACTCTACTTTATTCTGTTCTATTCTATTCTATTCTACTCTACTCTACTCTACTCTACTCTACTCTACTCTATTCTATTCTATATTTTCTATTCCATTCCATATTTTCTATTCCATTCCATTCCATTCCATTCCATTCCATTCCATTCCATTCCAATATCTATTCTATTCTATTCTATTCTATTCTATTCTATTCTATTCTATTCTATTCTATTCTATTCTATTCTATTCTATTCTATTCTATTCTATTCTATTCTATTCTATATTTTCTATTCCATTCCATATTTTCTATTCCATTCCATTCAATTCCATTCCATTCCATTCCAGTCCAGTCTAGGCTAGGCTAGGCTAGTCTAGTCTAGAAAGTGCAGAGAAGAGCAACAAAGATGATTGGGAGTCTAGAGGTTAAAATATATGAATGGTTTCAGGAACTGGGCATGTGTAGTCTAACAAAGGGAAGGATTAGTGTTCCAGTATTTGAGAGGCTGCCACCAAGAACAGGAGAAGCAGGACAAAAAGCAATGGATGGAAACTGATCAAGGCCATCCCAAAGGTGCTTTTTTCATGATGCAACTGTACTTTTTTGTTCTTCTTTGAAGATGTTTTGCTTCTCATCCAAGAAGCTTCTTCAGCTCTGACTGGGTGGTGGGGAAATGGAAGGATTCACACTCCTTGCAGACAGCTGGTCATTTGCCTTCTTTATTCATTTATTTGCATTCATTTGACTGGCTGTCTGCTAGGAGTATAAATCCTTCCCTTCCCCACCATCCAGTCAGAGCTGAAGAAGCTTCTTGGATGAGAACCAAAATGTCTTCAAAGAAAAACAAGAAAGTCCACTTGCCTCCTGAAAAAGCACTTTGGGATAACTATGACCCAGTTGACTGAGAATCTCCACAGACATCAAACTAATCAAGGAGAAGCAACCTAGAACTAAGGATAAAGTTTTTAATAGTTAGAACAAATCAATCAGTGGAATAACTTGATTCCAGAAGTTGTGATTGCTCTAACAGTGGAGGATTTTAGGAAGAGATTGAACAATTTCATTTGTCTGAAATGGTATAGGCCAGGGGTAGGCAACCTTGGCTCATTTATGACTCATGGATGTCAACTCCCAGAATTCCTGAGCCAGCATGACTCAGCATGGAAACCTCTCCCTTCCCCTCAGCATGGCTGGCTCAGGAATTCTGGGAGTTGAAGTCCACAAGTCATGAGGGGGCCATAGTTCCCCCATGCTGGCTCAGGAATTCTGGGAGTTGAAGTCCACGAGTCATAACAGAGCCAAGGTTGCCTATCCCTGGTATAGGGTTTCCTGCTTGAGCAGGAGGTTGGACTAGAAGACCTCCAAGGTCACTTCCCAAATTTCCTGCCAATGCAATCAATTAATCAGTGGAACGACTTGCCTCCAGAAGTTGTGGAGGCTTCATCACTCGAGTCCTAAAGGTGCTTTTCCAAAAGACAACTGGACTTTGTTTTTCCTTGAAGACATTTTGCTTCCCATCCAGGAGGTTCTTCAATTCTTTTTATTTATTTATTTTTTGGTCCTTTCTTTAAAAAAAATTGCTTCTGAAGAACTGAAAAAGCTTCTTGGATGAGAAGCGAAACGTCTTCAAGGAAAAACAGGAAAGTCCGGTTGCCTTTTGAAAAAGCACCTTTGGGACAACCATGACGGAGAACCTCCATAGACGTTCATCACTGGAGGGTCCAGTGATGGAATGCTGTGGGGGCCTCCTGCTATTCTTTGTTAAGCTAGACATACCTAGTTCTTGTTGTGATTCTTCGCCAGCCAGTGGACCCGGCAGCTGAGTCTGAGGAATCAGAGGAGGACGAGGGGCCTGGAGTGACATCAGAGTCAGAGGAAGGCTCTGAAGAGCTCTAAGACTTACAGTTGGATGAGAAGTCTGGTCCCTCTACTCGCGCTCAGGCTGAGACACAGCTGTGCTGGGCATCTGAGTTGGACAGTGATGAAGAACAGCTGGGAGATATCCCAGATGCATGAATGCGCAGGCAAGAGAAGCGAGTAGGACAGAGGAATGCAATGGGGCAGCTCCAAAGGTGAAGGAGAAGGCATTAGGAAGCCACGCCTCGGCTGCATAATAAAAGGGAAGGTGTGGGAGGTACTGGTTGCTGAAGGCACCTGTTTGTGTTGAGGATCGAGTTTCTGTGAACTGTGTTTGTTTGCCTTGGACATTGACTCAAGTCTGTGAATAATAAAAGGGGATTGTTCTTCTCCTGCGGTTCCAGCCTGCTTGTTTGGAAGCGGGGTTTCTCCTTCTGAGCATAACAAGGACTCACGTAGGCTGGGACAGAACAGTTCTCTCAACCATTCATCAGATGGTTTCACCTCCAGTCTCCTTATCATCTTTGTTGCTCTTCTCTGCACATCTTCGTGGATAATCCAATCCTTTTTTTGAACTTAGCCAAGCTGGTTACCAGCAGCACGATTTTAATCTTAGCATTACTTTAATTGCTTTTTTTTTTAAAAAAAAATAACTTCTTATTTTTTAATTTTAAAACTCTAGTAACCTTGAATACTTGCATGGGAATGAGATCCTGGCAGGTTTTGTAGAATGAAAACTCCTGAGTCCAATTTACAAAGCATAATCGTTAATTTATTTTGAGCTCACGAGTGAGAAGGTATTACCTGCTTCTATTTGGGGGCGTCATTTTTTTTGCAACCTGAGCTCCATGCAGAACAGATGTTTGTCTTGGCAGCAGCAGCAGCAGAAATTCTGCAACGTTACAGACGTGTCTTCCTTGTTTTCCTGCCTCCTTTTTATAAAAAAAAACCAAAGTCTTTGCTTTCTATTTTAGACGCTTTCCTTTCTCAGCCATACCATTCAGGAATCTAATATACATTATATGTAGTTGAGATATCTATGGAGATTCTCAGTGATCCAGGTCATGGTTGTCTCAAAGTGCTTTTTCAGGAGGCAACTGGACTGCCTTGTTTTTCTTTGAAGATATTTCGCTTCTCATCCAAGAAGCTTCTTCAGCTCCCCACCCTCCAGTCAGAGCTGAAGAAGCCTCTTGGATGAGAAGTGAAACGTCTTCAAAGAAAAACAAGAAAGTCCAGTTGCATCCTGAAAAAAGCACCTTTGGGATTGAAATGAAATAGAACAGAACAGAACAGAACAGAATAGAATAGAATAGAATAGAATATAGAGTAGAACAGAACAGAACAGAGCAGAGCAGATCAGATCAGAACAGAACAGAACAGAGTAGAATAGAATAGAGTAGAATAGAGTAGAGTAGAATAGTGTAGAATAAGTGTAAGAATAGAATAGAATAGAACAGAACAGAACAGAGTAGAATAGAGTAGAGTAGAGTAGAATAGAGTAGAGTAGAATAAGTGTAAGAATAGAATAGAATAGAATAGAATAGAGCAGAGTAGAATAGAATAGAATAGAATAGAATAGAATAGAATAGAATAGAATAGAATAGAATAGAATAGAAAATATGGAATGGAATGGAATAGAATAGAATGGAATGATATGGAATAATGAAGAAGAGTAGAATAGAATAGAATAGAATAGAATAGAATAGAATAGAATAGAATAGAATAGAATAGAATAGAATAGAATATAGAGTAGAACAGAACAGAACAGAGCAGATCAGATCAGATCAGAACAGAACAGAACAGAGTAGAATAGAATAGAGTAGAATAGAGTAGAGTAGAATAGTGTAGAATAAGTGTAAGAATAGAATAGAATAGAATAAAATAGAATAGAACAGAACAGAGTAGAGTAGAATAGAGTAGAGTAAAATAGAGTAGAATAGAGTACAGTAGAATAAGTGTAAGAATAGAATAGAATAGACTAGAATAGAATAGAGAAAATATGAAATGGAATGGAATGGAATGGAAGGGAAGGGAATAGAATAGAATAGAATAGAAAATATGGAACGGAACAGAACAGAACAGAACAGAATAGAATAGAGCTGGAGGGGACTTTGGAGGTCTTCTAGTCCAGCCCCCTGCTCAAGCAGGAGAACCTATACCATCTCAGACAAGTGACTGTGAATAGCTCTGCTGTAATGTATTACTGCCATATAGCACAGCCCTGGGTGAGTAGCTTATTTTGAGGAATCAGGATGTCTCTAGAGTTGGTGGACAGTGGAACGGCCTCAAAATATTTAGATTAGCCATGACATAAGATGTAAATATTCTGATGAATAATCACAGGTCACGAGCATCAGTGTCAGCAAAAGCTGGTTATCTGTAAAGGAAAAGACAGTTCTACAAAACACCACAGAAGTACAAGAAGGAGAGTGTAACAGATGAGTATGGACCATTTTAAGGTTGGAAACCCACCTACCTGTCAACACCCAGTTTGCGGATCCAAATAAAAGTCCAGGTTCGTTCCATTTCCAAAAATCTTACTGTTTATTGAATAAGTGGCGTGGTAATGTCGAAGCAAAACTGAGGTTCCCAGACACCAGTTCATAGAATTAAACAATAATTTCTCCGGGCAAACCCGCCACCCTCTCACGTGGGCTATGTAAACAATTTCATTTTGTTATGGGAACCGTCTGCTTCCTCTCCGCGCCTGTTGCAGTGTCCTTGGGAAGTATTCAGGCTCTCCCGGTCTTGAGCAGAATCGTAGAGGTTTCATTTCTCCCTCTTAAGCATATCAAAAGCAACACCTCCCTGTCTCCTTACTCTAATGTCAAGTTGAAACAAAGAGGCACGTAGCTATTCTTGACACTACCTCATTACAAGCAGTAGTATGGTCAAACACGAAGCTAATGCTAAGGCTGTCCCTCTGTTGATGCAGTAGCCTAGGACCGTATTGGCTTTTTTGGCAGCTGATGGAATAACCTTGAGTTATCAAGGATGAAGCACATCCTAGCTGAAGATCAGTAGGTATAAACCATCTTTGTGTGTGTATGTGTGTGTGGGGTGTGTGTACATACCTCCATGTTTCAGTGTAGAATGTTTTTGATCTAGTGTGTCACCTTGAAAGCCATTCAGCTTTCTTTCTAAGATAAAGGGGACAGTGTTTCTTCGTCCAGGGGAAAGCTGTAGTACCACCAACCATATGCTTTACAAGTTGGTGAGATATCTGGCTGCCAAAGAGGCACTATAAATGCAAAGTGTGATTTTATTTATTACCAATCATCCTTGTCAAAGGAAAACAGTACTTTTCGGGTGTCCAAGAACAGAGGTGGAGAAAGACTCGGCTGCCAGGATCCTGGATACCAGCCAGGGAATGATCGATGGGCTTTCAAGTCCAGGCAACACAGGAGAAAAAGCCTCCAGGCCAATACAAATCTTGCTCAATTGAAACCAGGTAGTATGTTAATCACCACCGCACAAGGCTGCAATTGTTTATAATATCAAATGTGCTGCCATTATGTTTTAAAGTAGAAAAACCACGGCTTTCTCTGCCCGGCGCTCAGTCTTGTTTTTCACTCTGAAATTCAGAATTCAGCATTCTGATGTATGCCTTTTTTTATTTCTCTCTTCAACAGTTTCTGAAAAAAATATCTATGTATCTTCAATCACTCCTGGCTTCACTCTTCCTTCCTTCCTTCCTTCCTTCCTTCCTTCCTTCCTTCCTTCCTTCCTTCTTTCCTTCCTCCCTGCCTCCCTCCCTCCCTCCCTCTCCTTCCTTCCTTCTTTCCTTCTTTCCTTCTTTCCTTCTTTCCTTCCTTCCTTCCTTCCTTCTTTCCTCCCTCCCTCCCTCTCCTTCCTTCCTTCCTTCCTTCCTCCCTCCCTCCCTTCTCCTCCCTCCCCCTCCTTTTTCTTCCTTCCTTCCTTCTTTCCTTCCTCCCACCCTCTCCTTCCTTCCTTCCTTCCTTCCTTCCTTCCTTCCTTCCTTCCTTCCTTCTTTCCTTCTTTCTTTCCTTCCTTCATTCCCTTCCTTCCTCCCTCCCTCCCCTCCTTTTCCTTCCTTCCTTCTTGTCTCTCTCCCTCCCTCTCCTTCCTTCCTCCCTCCCTCCCTCCCTCCATCCCTTCTCCTCCCCCTCCTTTTCCTTCCTTCCTTCCTTCCTTCCTTCCTCCCTTCTCCTCCCCCTCCTTTTCCTTCCTTCCTTCCTTCCTTCCTTCCTTCCTTCCTTCCTTCCTTCCTTCCTTCCTTCCTTCCTTCCTTCCTTCCTTCCTTCCTTCCCCCCTCCTCCTCCTCTATCAGTATGGCAGTCTTATTTATGCCTTTTTTATTTCTCTCTTCAAAAGTGCAGATGTTATGCTTCTCAAATAAAGATAAACAATTAAGGTAAACAATGCCTCGAAGTTCTTTGAAGAGTTTCATCTGTCGGAACCATGACAATATCTTCCTGTCTTAAAGGCCTTGGTGAACTCCTAAAATAGCAGAATGTCTGCAATAGTCCTAGTATTAAGAGAGAATATTCCAGAGTGTCATCCCTTGATGATGGGGTGAACCCTCTACTGAAATCAGCCGCCGTGGAACAGTGATGGTGTGAGGGAGACATGGAGATAATTAATGCTGAGTGGAAATCTAATTAAAATACAGCCCCAAAAAGAGATTAAAATAGGCTTGTTTGTTACCACCACGTTCCCTGAAAGCAAAGCGGTGATGCAGAACGTTTCTCTTAACCTTAGATGTGGGAAGAAGAAACCATATGAGGCTGAATTTAGCTTCATTGCTTCAGATTTGCTGGCTTCAATAAAAACTGATAACGTGAGGTCTTCTACGTTTCAGTTTGACTCTTCCTTGCTCAGTCACATCTTCATATCATCTTTTACCTGTGGGAGAGATGGAAAACTTTAATTATGCAGTCGTAGAATGAGACTAAATACAGGCTATTTATTTAGGAACCTTTCCTAAATCAATAGTATTTATGTAATTATTTAATCATGATTATTATCGGTTACAGAAGGACAGAATGATAGAGTAACAGAGATGGAAGGGAGCTTGGAGGTCATCCAGTCCAGCCCCCAGCTCAAGCAGGAGACCCGGTACCATCTAAGACAAGTGGCTGTCCAGTCTTTTCTTAAAGACCTCCAGTGATGGAGCACCCACAACTTCTGGAGGCAATTTCTGTTCCACTGGTTAATTGTCCTCACGGTCAGGAAGTTTCTCCTTAGTTCCAGGTTGCTTCTCTCCTTGGTTAGCTTCCATCCATTGTTTCTTGTCCTGCCTTCAGATGCTTTGGAGAATAGGTTGACCCCCTCCTCTTCTTAGTCTTCAAGGTCCGGTCCAACTCTGTTATTTTGTTATTCTATTGTTCTGGAGGCAAGTTCTTACTGTCAGGAAGTTTCTCCTTAAATTCCAGGTTGCTTCTCTCCTTGGTGAGTTTCCATCCATTGCTTCTTGTCCTGCCTTCAGGCACTTTGGAGAAGACCTTGACTCCCTCTTCTTTGGGGCAGCCCCTGAGATATTGGAAGGCTGCTATCATGTCACCCCTGGTCCTTCTCTTCATTACACTAAACATACCCAATTCCAGCAACCATTCTTCATATTTTAACTTCCAGTCGCCTGGTTGTCTTTGTCCTTCTTCTCTGCACTCTTAGATCTGCACGAAGCAACGCCAGAGGCAATCAATCACCTCTGGATAGCTGATCTGGATTCCAGTTATGGGTCCACTGCCGTACCCCCATAGAGGTTTTGTATATAATTATGTAGATTGTGTGTATATGCCTGCTTCTCTTTGTCATGTTCTCATCATACTCTAAGTAAGTATTTGAGGGGCTGCCACAAAGAAGAAGGGCTCAACCTGTTTTCCAAAGCACCAGAAAGCAGGGCAAGAAACAATGGATGGAAACGAATCAAAGAGCGAAGCAACCTGGAATGAAGGAGAACTTTCCTAACAGGGAGGAAAATTCACCAGTGGAACAGCTTGCCACCAGAATCTGTGGGTGCTTCATCACTCTTTCCTTTTTAAGAAGAGACTGGACAACCATTTGTCTGGAATGATATTATAGGGTCTCCTGCTTGAGCAGGGGGCTGGACTAGAAGACCTCCAAGGTTCCTTTCAACTCTGTTATTTTGTTATTCTGAACAAAATGGGAGTCACTCCAAGCTGGAATGTGTCCATTTGAAATTTGCTTCTTTTATTTGCAAATAAATGTTTTCTTTTCCTTCCCATCTATCTGGTGTGGTTCATTAGGAATGCATGCCAGGTAAAAGAACCCAAAATTTATAGGACAGGTTTAAGATATAGAAGATCTGGACAGACGTGAACACTGGGCACTATCTAACAAAAGAAATTTAATGGTGAAAAAGCAAGGTTCTACATTTAGGCAAGAAAAACCAAATGTACAGGTATAGTATAGGGGGTACCTTGCTCAATAGTAGTAACTGTGAGAGGGACCTTGGAGTCCTAGTGGACAATCACCTAAATATGAGCCAGCCATGTGCTGCAGCTGCCAAAAAAGCCAACACAGTGCTAGGCTTCATTAACAGAGGGGTAGAATCAGGATCACGTGAAGGGTTAATACCACTTTACAATGCCTTGGTAAGGCCACACTTGGAATCCTGCATCCAGTTTTGGTCACCATGATGTAAAAAAGAGGTTGAGACTCTAGGAAGAGTGCAGAGAAGAGCAACAAAGCTGATCAGGGGACTGGAGGCTAAAACATATAAAGAACAGTTGCTGGAATTGGGTATGTCTAGTTTAACGAAGGGAAGGACGAGGGGGGACAAGATAGCAGCGTTCCAATATCTCAGGGGCTGCCACAAAAAAGAGAGAGTCAAGCTATTCTCCAAAGCATCTGAAGGCAGGACAAGAAGCAACGGATGGAACCTAACCAAGGAGAGAAGCAACCTAGAACTAAGGAGAAACTTCCTGACAGTCAGAACAATCAACCAGTGGAACAACCTGCTTCCAGAAGCGCTGAATGC
Organism: Crotalus helleri; assembly: GCA_024509115.1. Classification (NCBI taxonomy): domain Eukaryota; kingdom Metazoa; phylum Chordata; class Lepidosauria; order Squamata; family Viperidae; genus Crotalus; species Crotalus helleri. The sequence goes on from JAKSXO010000089.1 coordinate 1,214,919, forward strand.
TCCAACACTGGAAGTTTTTAAGAAGAGACTGGACAGCCATTTGTCCGAAATGGTGTAGGGTTTCCTGCCTGAGCAGGGGGTTGGACTAGATGACCTCCAAGGTCCCTTCCAACTTTATTATTATTATTATTATAATGGATCATTGCATAGTCAGCCAGATGTTTGACATTTTGTCTACCTATCGAGTCCTTACCCAGGACCTGGGATAGGCAGATGTGGATGTTTGATGGTATTACAGATATCGTCGCAGGATGGAAGCAGTTCCTAGTAAGGCCGCCTTTTGCAATTGACTAATAGCGAATTTGTCAATGCCAATGGTGTTCAAGTGGTGCTCCAGTTGTTTTGGGATTGCACCCAAGGAGCCTATGACTATTGGTACTACCCTTGCTTGCTTTTGCCACAGTCTTTCTATTTCTATTTGTAGGTCTTTGTATTTTGTTATCTTCTCCAGTTCTTTCTCTTCTATCCTGCTGTCTCCAGGCACTACCAGGTCCACTATCCAGACTTTTTTGTCTTTCTTATCGACAATTGTTAAGTCTGGGGTGTTATGTCGCAGGTGCTTGTCTGTTTGAATTCTGAAGTCCCAGAGCAGTTTAATTTTATCATTTTCTATGACTTTCTCTATTTTATGATCCCACCAGTTTTTGCTTACAGGCAAATGATATTTTTTGCAGATTTTCCAATGCACCATTGTTGCTACTTTGTCATGCCGCTGCTTGTAATCAGTCTGTGCAATCTTCTTGCAACAGCTTACCAAGTGGTCCACTGTTTCTTCAGCTTCTTTGCATAGGCGGCACTTACTGTCTGTTGCTGTCTTCTCAATTTTGACTTTGTATGCATTTGTCCTTAAGGCTTGGTCTTGTGCAGCCAGAATTAGTCTCTCGGTCTCTTTCTTCAATTTTCCTGCTCTTAGCCATTGCCAGGTTTTATTATTATCTGCTTTCCCAGCTATTTTTTTCATGTATTGGCCATGTAGTGCTTTGTCTTCCCATGCCTCTATTCTGTTCTTCATTTGGTCTTTCTTGTAGGCCAGTTTGGTCTCTCCAGTAGTTAGTAAGCCTTCCTGATATACTAATTTCAGTGCATCTTCATCATTGTTCTTCAGATATTCTCCCAAAGCCATTTTTTCTTCTTCAACCATCTGATGTACTTGTAGCATTCCATGCCCACCTATTTGCCTTGGTAGATAAAGTCTATCAATGTCACTGCGTGGATGAAGGGCGTGATTCATTGTCATTATTTTTCTGGTCTGCCTATCCATTGCTTTTCGTTCTGCTTGAGTCCAGTCCACTATTCCAGCTGTGTACCTGATGACTGGGATTGCCCAGGTGTTGATTGCCTTTATGGTATTTCCTCCATTGAGTTTGGATTTTAAGATCTTCTTCACTCTCTTGATGTATTCACCTCTAATCTTTTTCTTGACTTCAGTGTGCTTGATGTTGTCAGCTTGAAGGATACCCAAGTATTTGTAGTACTCTTCCTCATCCAGACTCTTAATGTTATTTTCGTGGGGCATCTTGATTCCTTCAGTTTTCACTATTTTTCCTTGTTTGATAGTAAGTGTGGCACATTTGTCCAAGCCAAACTCCATTACAATATCTTGGCTATATATACGGACAGTGTTGAGCAGCGATTCTATTTCAGATGATGTTTTTCCATACAGCTTCAGATCATCCATATAAAGGAGGTGGGATAGTCTGGCAGATGTTTTTGATGTTTGATAGCCATGTCCTGAGTTATTCAGTATTGTTGACAGAGGAAACAGTGCAATAACAAATAGTAATGGTGATAATGAATCTCCTTGAAATATTCCTCTCTTGATATTAACCTCTCCCAGCCTCTCACCATTGATCTGCAACTGTGTCTTCCATTGTGCCATCGATCTTTGCACAAATTTTCTGATGTTTCTACTGACTCCTGTTATTTCTAGGCACTTTATTATCCAATCATGTGGCAGAGAGTCAAATGCCTTTTTGTAGTCAATCCATGCCACATTCAGGTTGGTCTTCCTTCTCTTGCAGTTTTCCAAGATCATTTTGTCTATTAGGAGTTGATCTTTTGTTCCTCTGCTATTGGGGCGGTTTCCTTTCTGCTCAGGTGGAAAGAGATTGTCTTCAACTAGATGCTGTTGCACTGCATCAGCTACTACACCAGTTAGTAATTTGAAAGTTGTTGGTAAGCAGGTAATTGGCCTGTAGTTACCTGGTGTTGCCCCTTTTGCTGGATTTTTCATTATTAGGTAGGTTTTCCCAGTTGTTAGCCACTTTTCAATTTCTCCTCCTTGTAGTATATTGTTGAACTGTTTGGCAATGAGTGGGTGTATAACAGTTAGATGTTTCAACCAAAACCCATGCAGTTCATCTTCACCTGGTGCTGACCAATTTTTGATTTTCTTTGCTCTTTTTTCTACCATTTTTGTTGTTATTACTAGTTCTTTCATTTCAACTTCTGTTTTATTTGCATCCACCTCTTTTAACCAAGCCGCATCCTTGTTGTATTTCTTTGGGTTATCCCATATCTGCTTCCAGAACTGCACTGTTTCTTCCTTGTCAGGTACTGACTGATTCCTTGCAGTTTCTCCATTGATGGATTGGTAGAAACGTTTCTGATTGGATTGAAATTGGAGGTTCTGCCTATAGTTTGCAATTCGAGTTTCATATCTACTGATTTTCCTGGCTATAGCTGTTATTTGTTGCTTTATTATTTCCAGTGCTTCCTTGATCTTCCTTGTTTCTAAGTGGTATTTCTTTTTTTTTTTTTTTATTGAAATTTTTCAAAAATTTTACAAATAAAAATCCACCCCCCCCTCCCAAACCTCCCCACCCTCCCCCCCCGACTTCCCAGAACTGAATATAGGATTATTTAACAAATTTTAAAAATAACGTTTACAATTTATAAGATAATTAATAATAATAATAAAAGTCACAATAATAATATATATAATAATAATATACATAACATAAGCTTTAAAATGAATAATATATACTAAGAAAGAAAAAAAATGGAAAAAGAAAAGAGAGAGAGAGAAAAAAAAAGAAAAAAGTAGGCGAGGAATAAAACATATATATATAAAAAAAATATATGAATAATAATACATAAAACGTGTATATAAAAAAAAAGGAAGAAGAAAAAGAAGAAAGAAAGAAAGAAAAAGCAATCATTACAAATTATAAAAAGACTAAATAATATTTTTCCATATCCAAATTATATTGTATGAAATTTATCCATTTTTCCCATACCGCGAAAAATTTTTCTTGAGATTGCTCCTTTAAAAAAGCCGAAATCTTTGCCATTTCTGCCAAATACGAAACTTTATGAAACCATTCTTGTAAAGTAGGCAAGGATTCCTTCTTCCAATATTGTCCTATTAACAGCCTGGCGGCTGTAATCAAATTTAACATCAATATAACCTCCTTAACATCACAATCAATAACAATACCTAATAAAAATAATTGCGGAGTAAATTTAACCCTCCTTTTAAAAATTCTTTGAATATTCCACCATATCTTAATCCAAAAAGCTTTTATATGCTTACACGTCCACCAAATATGGTAATAAGTAGCATCCAAATGTCCACATCTCCAGCATTTCGGGTGTAGATTAGGGTACATAATGGACATTTTCTTTGGATCAAGGTGCCATCTATAAAACATCTTATAAAAATTCTCTCTTAAATTTTGCGCTTGTGTGAATTTAACATTTCTTATCCAAATAAGTTCCCAAGTATCCATTGAAATCGTTTCACCAATATTCTGTGCCCATTTAATCATACAATCTTTAACTAGTTCAGGTTCTGAATCCAATTCCACTAAAACCCCATAAACTCTCTTAATGTGGGTTGGCCTTTGATCTCTTACTTGTTTTAGAAGAATTTCATCTTCTCTAAGCCAGCCCATTTTACAATCCATCTTCCATCTATCCACTATTTGTCTATATTGGAACCATGAATAGGTTAAATTTTCATGTGTTAATTCTTCCAAAGATTTTAACTGCCAATCTTGGCCATCCCATCTAAGTAGCTGTGCATAAGAGACCATATCCATATTAACCCCTTTCCTTATGCCTTCTATGGCATGCCGAGGTATAGCCCATAATGGTATTTTGAAGTCACTTTTATAATACTTTCTCCACACTCTAAGCAAAGAGATTCTTATAATATGAGACTTAAAAACCCAATCCACTTTTTTATTAAATATTAAATAGGCATGCCATCCAAAAAGTAGGTCCCAGCCTTCCAAATGAAGTATTTCTATATTTGTTAAATTCACCCAGTCACTAATCAATGTCAATACTACAGCATCATAATACAATTTCATATTTGGTACCTTGAGTCCACCTCTCTCACGAAAATCTTGCATTATTTTAAGTTTCACCCTTGGTTTTTTCCCTGCCCAAACAAATTTATTAATACCTTTTTGCCATTCATCTAAATTACATTCATTCTTTAGAATAGGTAACATTTGAAACAAAAAAATAAACTTTGGCAGGACATTCATTTTAATAACTGCAATTCTACCCATAAGGAATAACTGTAAATTGTTCCAGTTTTTTAAATCCTTCTGTACCTCCATCCACAGCTTTTCATAATTATTTTTATACAGTTTTGCATTGGAAGCAGATAATGTAACCCCCAGATATTTTACCTTATCAACAATTTCAAAGTCTGTTAAGTTAACTAGAACCTGTTTATCACCATTAGTCATATTTTTAGCTAATATTTTGGTCTTATTATTATTAATTTTAAAACCAGAAACACGTCCATATTGTTGAATCAATTGTAATAATTTTACCACCGAACAAGTAGGTTGAGACAAAGTAACAACCAAGTCATCTGCAAAGGCTCTTAATTTATATTCTTTTTTATTAATTTCTATTCCTTTTATTTCTTGAGACTCCCGAATTTTAATCAACAAAATTTCCAATGTTAAAACAAACAATAACGGAGATAACGGGCATCCCTGTCTTGTTCCTTTTTCTATTACAAAAGCCTCTGACAAACCCCCATTTACAATAATTTGAGCAGTCTGTTTTTGATATATATTGGATAATACTTGTAATATATTTTGTCCAAAATTCATCTCCTTAATTAAACACAACATAAACTGCCAATTCACTTGGTCAAAGGCTTTTTCAGCATCCAAAAATATCAGGCCTGCGGAGACTTGGTTATTCTTTTCTAAATACTCTAATAAGTTAATGATTTGTCTGACATGGTTTTTCATATACCTTCCAGTTATAAAACCCGATTGATCCCTATGTATAAACTGCTGCAAGATCCCCATAAGCCTATTGGCTAAAATTTTTGCAAAAATTTTATAATCCACATTTAAAAGAGATATAGGCCTATAATTTTTAGGCAAAGTAAGATCTTGATTGTCTTTTGGAATCAATGATATAAATGCATTACGCCAAGATGGAGGGATCTCTAACCCCTGTAATAAGTTATTAAACAATTCACACAACGGTTGAGTCATCTCTTCTACTAAAGTTTTATAATAGATAGATGTCAACCCATCCGTACCCGGCGCTTTGCCCAATTTCAATTGTTTAATAGCTGTAACAATTTCTTCCTTAGTAATTAAACCGTTAATCTCTTTTTCCTGATCTTCTGTTAATTTAGGAAAGTTAACTTTACCTAAATAATTGTTTATATCTGTAATTTGAATATTAGTACTCTTGTATAATTTTTGGTAGTATTCTAAAAAAGATTTCTTAATCAATTCTTTCTGATAAACCAATTTACCATTATAATTTATTTTATCTAAGTGGTATTTCTTGATTAGATATTCTTTGGTCTTCTTGTTCTTCAGCTTCTTTTCTTTCATCTGTTCTAGCTTGCTTGCATGTGATCTTAACTTGCTGATCTTATTTTCTAGTCTAACCTTCCATTTTTGTGGTGCACTGTTTGTTTGTTTTTCTTTTTTGTTGATTTTGCATCCCAGGTATTCTGTTATAACTGCAGCTGTGCTGTACATTAGTTGGTTTGTTTCTTGCAGTGAATTGGTGCTTATACTTGATATTGCAGTATTTGCATCTTTTAATGCTTGTGCTAGCTGTTTCTTTGGAACAAGCTTCAATGCAGGTAGCCTTATTCCCCATGAGTTATTCGTCGTGAGATCATCTATAGGGATTGAACTGAAACATTAAGGTTGAGGAAGATAAAGACTGTTTTATTTATTTATGAGACTTATATACCGCTTTAAGTGCGAGCACTCTCTAAGCGGTGTACATCAGTAAGCAATGTATATATATATTTACATTGCCCCCAACAATCTGGGTCCTCGTTTTACCTACCCCGGAAGGATGGAAGGCTGAGTCAACCTTGAGCCGGTGAGATTTGAACCGCTGACATGCTGAACACAGTCAGCTAAAGTGGCCTGCAGTACTGCACCCTAAGTGCTGCGCCACCTCGGCTCTGTTGGGGAAATAAATGGAAAAATGGGCCATTGATATATAGGGAGTGAGTGTGTGAGTGTAGGAAAGGAAGAGGGAGGGAGGGAGAGAGAAAGTAAGTTAAGTAAGTAAGTAAGTAAGGAACAGAGTGAGTGAGTAAGGAGGAAAGAGAGAGGGAGGGAGAGAGGGTGGAGGAAAGGGAGGAAGGAAAGAAACAAGGAAAGAAGGAGGGAACAGAGTGAGTGAGTAAGGAGGAAAGAGAGAGAGGGAGAGAGGTTGGAAGAACAAAGAAAGGGAGGAAGAAAAGAAAGTAAGAAGGAAAGTGGAGGGAAGGAAGGAGGGAGAAAGAAAGGAAGGGAATAGGAAGGAAGGAACAGAGTGTGAGTAAGGAGGAAAGGGAGAGAGAGAGGGTGGAGGAAGGAAGAAAGGAAGGAAGGAAAGAAAGAAGAAAGGAAGGAACAGAGTGAGTGAGTAAGGAGGAAAGGGAGAGGGAGAGGGAGGGAGGGTGGAAGAAGGAAGAAAGGGAGGAAGGAAAGAAAGAAGGAAAGAAGGAAGAAAGGAAGAGAGTGAGTGAGTGAGTGAGTGAGTAAGGAGGAAAGGGACAGGGAGGGAGAGAGGGTGGAGGAAGGAAAGGGAGGAAGGAAAGAAAGAAGGAAAGTGAAGGAAGGAAGGAAGGGCGTGAGTGAGTGTGTGAGTGAGTGAGTGAGTGAGTGAGTGAGTAAGGAGGAAAGGGACAGGGAGGGAGAGAGGGTGGAAGAAGGAAAGGGAGGAAGGAAAGAAAGAAAGAAGGAAAGTGAAGGAAGGAAGGAAGGAAGGGTCTGAGTGAGTAAGGAGAAAAGTAAGGACTCAGCCTGGTCATCTCCTACAGCCAGATTCACTTAACAACCGTGCTGCTAACTTCACATCTGCAGCAATTCATTGAACATCTGTAACAAGATGTAAGATGGGGCAAAATTCACTTAACAACCATCTCACTTAGCAACAGAAATTTTGGGCTCAACTGTGGTCCTAAGGTGAGGACTACTTGTATCTAATATTTATACAGATTTGTGCTTTAGTCTGGCAAGATACCTGTGTGTATTGAAGGGAGAAAATGGAAGGCCAAGTAGCCGTTCACGGATGGTGAGAGCCTGAGAGCCTGCATCACGCCAAGGTCCCGGCTGCAAGCGCTCGATGGAGAAGTGAACTGTTCCCATAACAAAAAGGAGGTTCTCCTGCTCGAGCAGTGGGCTGGACTAGAAGACCTCCAAGGTCCCTTCCAGCTCTATTCTATTCTATTCTATTCTATTCTATTCTATTCTATTCTATTCTATTCTATTCTATTCTATTCTATTCTATTCTACGCTACTCTACTCTACTCTACTCCATTCCATATATTCTATTCTATTCTATTCTATTCTATTCTATTCTATTCTATTCTATTCTATTCTATTCTATTCTATTCTATTCTATTCTATTCTACTCTACGCTACTCTACTCTACTCTACTCTACTCTACTCCATTCCATATATTCTATTCTATTCTGTTCTGTTCTGTTCTGTTCTGTTCTGTTCTGTTCTGTTCTGTTCTGTTCTGTTCTATTCTTGTACAATAGGAACACTTAGCGGGTGGGGGCTGGGGAATCTATTGTGTAACTAAGCAAGCTTTTGTGCGGGAAAACTCAAGAGATGGTTTTGCTACTTTAGTTCCGAAAGGCTGTACCCAATAAAGTTTTGCCTGCTTGGGCTTAACTGCCTTGAGGAATCCTTTTGTTGGATTCACTAGTTGGATGCTTGACACTGGCAAGATTCTGTCTCTAGGTGTGGAACAATAAAGAACTCAGCGTGCCATTCTTAGTTTGGGAATTGATACGACTGTCCTGATCAATACAAGAGAACATTTGTCCTTATCAAGCCGAGATGTTCCGCAGCTTCAAATTGGGTGCCTCCCAGCTTCTTTAATTCTGCTTGCCTGAAGTGCAAACTATGTCACAGGGTATTAACCCATGTTGAGGGTTGCAGTGAATGAATAATTCAAAAGTCAAGGAAGCTTGCGCCGATTATCCTCCAGCTGTTAGGGAAAACCTGAAAGCTTTGATTATCCATCTGACAAAGCTTTCTTTTCGCCTTGTCCCCGCTTAAACAGGCGATCCCTTCTGATCAAAACGTGACCGATGTCATGGCACGATAAAACTGGAAAAGCCTTTGCTGGAGAGAGGGCAGAACATAGTGATTAAAAGAGCCAAAAACCCCAAAACAAACACATTTGACTTTTTGGTGCCTCTCATCTCCCTGTTTTGTTTTTTTTCTTGGATCGGCTCGAGTTATGTAGAACATCGGGATAACTATCTGTCGCTTTGAAAAGGACCTCTTTCTCCAATCCATTCTCCAAATGGGCATTGTGTTCCTTTTTATTTTTTTTTTGCCCCTTTTTTATTTAAAAAAGGGAACGTTATTGAAGAGTGACATGAAACAAGGGCACAGCATCTAAGGAAGTTTGACAAACAGATGGATAATTCCAAGTGCTTAGAAGAAATGAAACATTGGAAAAAATGCATTCGGAAAGATGTTGGCCTCTATTCAGAAGGGATTGAAGAGTGATTAGGGGATTGGCATTTGCTCTCTGTCCTGTTTTGGACTGGAGTGGAAGTCCCATCTCTGTTCCAGAGTCAGGGGTCTACTAGAGGGGTCTACTAGAGGGAGGAGCTCCTGATTGGTGTCTAACCCTAACTTAAGCTCAGGAAAAGAAGAATTAACAGTATTTTCAGTTCTTGGGGGAAGAATAAAGGTTTCAGAATAGAATAGAGCTGGAAGGGACCTTGGAGGTCTTCTAGTCCAGCTCTCTGCTCAAGCAGGAGATCCTATACCATTTCAGACAAGTGACTGTCCAGTCTCTTCTTAAAAACCTCCAGTGATGAAGCATCCACAACTTCTGGTGGCCAGCTGTTCCACTGGTTAATTGTCCTCACTGTTAAGAAGTTTCTCTTTAATTTCAGGTTGCTTGTCTCCTTGATTACTTTCCATTCATTGTTTTTTTTTGTCTTGCCTTCGGGTGCTTGGCAAATAAGTCCAATCAATCAATCAATCAATCAATCAATCAATCAATCAGAATAGAGCTGGAAGGGATCTTGGAGGTCTTCTAGTTCACCCCCCTGCTCAAGCAGGAGATCCTATACCATTTCAGACAAGTGACTGTCCAGTCTCTTCTTAAAAACCTCCAGTGATGAAGCACCCACAACTTCTGGTGGCCAGCTGTTCCACTGGTTAATTGTCCTCACTGTTAGGAAATTTCTCCTTAATTCCAGCTTGCTTCTCTCCTTGATAAGTTTCAATCCTTTGTTTCTTGTCCTGCCTTCTGGTGCTTTGGAGAATAAGTTGATCCCTTCATCTTCGTGGCAGCCCCTCAAATATTACAACACTGCTATCATGTTTCCCCTACTCCTTCTAGCAGAGACCCTGATTCTCAGTCCTTAATGGATTCTGTTAATGTTAAGACAGAAACATTATAAGGAAAAAAAATATATATTTTGATATAAAACATCCCCCAGGAAGTTTGTATGGCAGGTTTGTTTGAGATGGCTCCTTTTCAAAGACCCATGGATTGCAACTCCCATTATCCCCAACCCCCAGGCATTCTGCTGAAGCAGTGGAGATTTTCTCCAAATGCATTTATAGACCCACACATGCCCACTCCTCTCCCATGTTCAGCCTGCAAATGTCACAGACCCAATGCAGCTTTTCTGAGAACAGAGGGGGAAAAAAAATCTCCAGGCTTAGCATTCTGGAGATTTGGCTTTACATCTTAATAACTCTTTATTGCTGGTTCACAGCTTTTTGGGAAATTGCTGAGAAAGGAGAAAAAAAAACAGTCTTTAATCAGCCCTAGCACCCGTTCTGAAACTGTATTTGCATCCAGCATGCGAGTCATACAGAGACTATCAACCGAAGACACTGACACGGCAGGAAGATAAAAGAAAAAAAAAAGAGAGGCGATAATAAAATTTGAAATTAAGAGCATCAAGCCTCAAAAAAGAAAAGAAAAGAAAAGAAAAGAAAAAAAAAACGGGAAGGAAAAGCTGACAGTTCAAAAGGCAGGGAGCAAATAACGTGATCTCTTTTCAAAGTTGGGCCGATAAGGAATTAGGCTCCAGTTATATAAAGCTGAAATTGAAGGAAAAGGTAGACGCTTTGCAATCCGGGGGTGATTTGGGTCAAATCTCAGGAAAATGGTGTCTTCTAGTTCGGTAGCCAGTGTTATCCTGCGCTTAAAATGGACTTCGTTAGGAAAAAAAAAAAAAAAGAAGAAAGAAAGAAATCCAGGCATTGCAACAACGGTAGTAAAATAATCACCGGTGTGACAGTCGGGATTTAATATGCAGAGCTGGACAACCAAACGTGTATTCAGACAGTGGAAGCATAAATAAATTGAAGGTATCTGCTTTGCTAAGGGGGAAAATACAGGAAAATATCCCATTGGGATTAAAAATCCGGTATTTGTCCTGACAATACCATCAATCTTATAAAGGACTCTGTTCGTTCTTCCTGAAAGCTTTGTTGGGGAAATGGGGATAAACAAACAGAGGGTGGATCGTGGTTTCTGAATCCTTCTTTACCTTCTGGTCAATTAGAACATAGAATATAGAGTTGGATGGGACCATAACCCCCTGCTCAGGCAGGAAACCTTATGCCATTTCAGACAAGTGACTGTCCAGTCTCTTAAAAACTTCCAGTGTTGGAGCATTCACCGCTTCTGGAGGCAGGTTATTCCACTGGTTAATTTAACTGTCAGGAAATTTCTCCTTAGTTCTAGGTTGCTTTTCTCTTTGACTAGTTTCCATCCATTGCTTCTTGTCTTGTCTTCGGGTGCTTTGGAGAATAGCTTGACTCCCTCTTCTTTGGGGCAGCCCCTGAGATACTGGAAGACTGCTATCATGTCCCCCCTCGTCCTTCTCTTCATTAAACTAGACATGCCCAATTCCAGCAACCGTTCCTTATATGTTTTAGCCTCCAGTCCCCTGATCATCTTTGTTGCTCTTCTCTGTACTCTTTCTAGAGTCTCAACATCTGTTTTACATCGTGGTGACCAAAACTGGATGCAGTAATCCAAATGTGGCCTTACCAAGGCATTATAAAGCGATATTAACACTTCACGTGATCTTGATTCTATCCCTCTGTTAAGGCAGCCTAGGACTGCATTGCCTTTTTTGGTGGCTGCTGCCCACGGCTGGCTCACATTTAAGTGAGTGTCCACTATGACTCCAAGATCCTGTCTTACATTTATTGCTATTGAGGCAGATTCACCTCATCTGTACCTGTACATTTTTTTTTCTTGCCTAGGAGTAAAACCATAGTTTCATCTACGTTGAATTTCATTTTGTTAGCCAAGGCCCGACATTCAAGTCTGCAATTAAATTAAAGCAAGTCCGTGATTAGAACAGTGGTTTCCAATCTTTCTGGCATCAGGGCCCGGTTTTGGGAGAAAAATTGTCTACCATGGATGGGTAGGGAATGGTTTCATACACAACCTAGATTTCACACAGGCACAGATGAAGTTTCGCACACTGTATGGATGGCCCTGTTTGTAACAGGCTGCAGATGTTGAAGGAAAAGTCTTCATCATGGTTCAGTCCAAGCCGGGAATAAACAACATGGCGACTGCTTTAGAAAGAAGGTTGCAGTTTATTGAAGAGGAGAGCCAGATAGAAAGATGGCTCTGGGAAAAAAAAAGGAGAGACAGTGCATGTAGGGAGTGGGTTTTTATATCTTCTGGAGCCTTTTGTTTGGAATTGTTTCCTGTTCCTGTTTGAGGCTTTGTGTTTCCTGTGTCATGTATTCTGACCTGAGTCTGGGTGTGCCCTTTAGCATCTGTGAGTTAATCCTATTATGTCCTGTCTTAGAGTTTGGGTGGGGTATGTAGATTTTAGGTGTCTTTGTCTTCCTAAGCTTCTAGCTGGAGAGCTCCAACCTTCTTGAATGGATTATCACAATCCGCATTTCTACAGAGCTGGTTTCTACTTGGGGGAGGGAGACTTGGGGATATTAAGAAAACTAGGCATGCTTTTTCTGCCTCTTTAAGATCCTTTGAGGGAAATATATTTTTCTGCCCTTTAAATATTTCCTTCTCTGGGGGGCTGACTTCCCATACAGACTGATATTGTCCATGGACTGGGGGTTGGGGACCCTGAATTAAAATATTGCCCTATCTGTTTGGCCTACTGATTTGGTTGTTGTGATTGGAAGGAAGCTTTCTCTTCATGCCCTAGAACAAGTCACACTACCTTCTTAGCACTGAATGACACTTTTTGCTACCAGTGACAAAAGTTCACCCTAAGAAGTCACCTCCCTGGTCCACAATCTCATTTCAATTCCTAGCAGTTTTTCTAACAATGATCTGCTTCCATTCTAGATTAGCAGGTTTTATTTTTTGAGTGGGCTGGGGTTTTGTATAATGGCAAATAGGAGAATCAATAGCTTTTCCTTCTCTGATCCCCATTCCATTGGATTCTACCCTTTTCTGGCTTTCCCTGGCAATCCAATATAGGACATTTAAAGAAAAGTTCCTGGGTTGTTGTTGTTGTCCTCCTCCTCCTTCCTCTTCCTCTTCCTCCTCCTCCTCTTCCTCCTCCTTCTCTTTCTCCTCCTCCTCCTTCTCTTTCTCATTAGCATCTTCCTCCTCCTCCTCTTCTACTTTCTTCTTCTCTTCCTTTCTTCCTGTTCCTGCTCCTCCTCCACTTCCTCTTCTACTTTCTCCTCCTTTCCACTTTTTTTTTCTCCTCCTCCTCCTTCCTCTTCCTCCTCCTTCTCTCTCTTTCTCATTAGCATCTTCCTCCTCCTCCTCCTCTACTTTCTCTTTCTCCTCTTCCTTTTCTTCTTCCTGTTCCTCCTCCTCTTCATTTTCCTCCTCCACTCCTCTTCCTCCTTTTCCTCTCCTCCTCCTCCTCCTCCACTTTCTTGTGAATCTTCTTCTTCTTCTTCTTCTTCTTCTTCTTCTTCTCTTCTTCTTCTTCTTCTTCTTCTTCTTCTTCTTCTTCTTCTCCTTCTTCTTCTTCTTCCTCCTCCTCCTCCTCCTCCCCTCCTCCTCCTCCTCCTCCATCATCATCATCATCATCATCATCATCATCATCATCATCATCATCTTCTTCTTCTTCTTCTTCTTCTTCTTCTTCTTCTTCTTCTTCTTTCTTCTTCTTCTTCTTCTTCTTCTTCTTCTTTTTTTCCTCCTCCTCCTCCTCCTCCTCCTCCTCCTCCTCCTCCTCCTCCTCCCAAATCCATATGCAGTGCAGGAAACCTGAATCCAGATGAAAGGGCAAAATTGGCTCCAAGTCAGCAAGGGCTGTCTTAGGCCTCCTAATTTATTCATTTTATATGCTGGATATATATTGCAGGAAGCTATATTGGAAGCAGATGAGTGCAGTTTAAAACCTGGAAGGAAGAAACATCAATAACCTGTGCTGTGCTGAGCTCTCGCTACCTTGAGAACTGAAAATGTAAGTGCCTGCAAACCTAGGAAGGAAAGTTAAGGAATGCAGTGAAAAAAAATAAGCTTCAATACAAAGAAGAGCAAATGTCAGTAGATAGAACATTGGAATTTTGATCCCATGACTTTTTTCGGTGCTGTGTAACTTTGCGCAGTCACTAAACAAATGGTTGTAAGTCAAGGACTACCTATAGAGAGAGAACAATCCCAATAAATGGGCTGAAGAAACGAAACCTTACCCAATCTAATCTTCTGTCTCTGCTACCTGGACTCTCAACACCGATACACTTCAGCTGTCTTCTGAAAAAAAATCATTTTTCTATGTTGGTTTTCCAGACTCCCACGAAGCCTGCTTGTCTTGGCAACAGATTGTCTTCATTTTCACTGTGGGCTCCTGAATCACTATAAGCCCCTTCCAGATTTATACAACCGAAAAGAGGTATATAAATATTTTAAAGTGAACAAATGCAATGTCGTGTCTCGGTGTTTTCTTCTGCATTACTTTTTAAACAGAAATAATCTCTAGCGATGGTCAAACATCCATTGTAAGCAATCTTGTTATGGTAAATCTTTGAAAATTTAAATCTAGCTGGAAATTCAGCTTGATCCATAAGAATCCTTGGGAGGTGGGTCTCAAAGTCAAGTTGGTGGCTATAACTGTGCAATCAATGCATGTAAAAATGTGTGATGGACATGTCATTGTCTGATCATACCATCATCTTGCTTTGTTTTTGACTCCATCCACCGCAGATTGATTGATTGATTGATCGATACATCCATCCATCCATCCATCCATCCATCCATCCATCCGTCGATTGATTGATACATCCATCAATCCATCGATCCATCCATCGATCCATCGATTCATCCATCCATCCATCCATCCATCCATCCATCCATCCATCCATCCATCCATCCATTAATGTCTCTGTCAATGTCTCTGGGTGAATTACAATGGTAAAAAATATATTACAATTAAAAATATTAAACCGTTTTAAAACAATAAAATAATTGATACTCACTCTTGTTATTTAACGATCTCATGGACCACAACATGACAGCCCCTCCATCCACCACTGTCTCCTGGAGTTTGCCCAAATTCATGTTTGTTGCATCTGGGTGGCTTACAATTATAAAAGATAAATATATATATATACTAAAAAACTCAATAAGTTAATACAAACACTATGATTCTACGATTCTATGGTTCTATGATTCTATTTATTTTTCATTT